>OW026519.1:54189280-54656780 GCA_932274085.1 Protocalliphora azurea
CTAATGGCGATGTCCACGAATGCATGGGTCCCCATTACTAAAGTACTTATTTTAAACAATCAAAGAAGTAATTAATCAAATACTACAAAACTACAAAATTTAAAAAAAAATAAAAACAAAGAGTTTGCTCAACTGAGATTTGAACCTAGACAAAAACTCTCTTTCATGTTTTAAAGAATACTGTCTTACTCACAACGCCATGTATACGTTAAATTTTTGTGCGTTGTTAATAGTTTTGCCGTGCCAATAGAAATTCAAATAACTTCCTAAAAAATTTATTTGGATTTAGGTTGGGGTTGAATCGTCTAACTTCTGAGTGCTACGCAGTCGCTCTGCAGAACTAAAGGAACTTGTTACTGGTTACTAGTTATTCCACTACCCAAAGAAATGAGAAAAATAATGATGATTTATTACCAGGTAACGAGTCTAGTAAGTAGTAATCATTACCAAAAGACAAAACATTTTTGCTGGGGACTGCTAAATTATCTTTCAATTAAGAGGTCAATTGTTAAAATCAAAAAATTTTTGTAAGAAATACAAGGTTAGGGTAGTACATACAAATATATGTATATAATTTTAGTAGTCATCAGTTTTTTTTTTTTTAGAAAGCAATACTTGCTATGATAGTTTAATTTTATATTTACATTTTTGAAGTTTAGAAAAAATTTAAGTATAAACGTGAAAATATGAAAACAAACTTTAACGAGTAAATTTTATTATTTGCAGGTAAGGTGGTAAAGTGTATAAAAGATTCGGCACAGCCTAATATAGCGGTCTAACTTGTTTAGTTGGAAATAGAAGCATTGCAATGACTCAGTGTTATTGTTGTTTTTTGCATAAGTATGTATCTACATACAAACATATGTATATAAATTTAGTAGTCATTTTTTGTATAAGCAAGCAGTGGTTGTCGTTTGTATATAAACACAAAACTTTATATGAAACATTAAATGACATTTAGTATTGTTGTCTTTAGTGTATACGCAATCAGTTTGTATATACATACAAAAATATATAAATATACATATATTTATACATTTTTGTTTGGTTATAAGTTGTTTTTATTTTTTTTTTTTAAGCAAGCGTTGCTTGTGGAACAAATGTATGTATTATTTTTTGTAAGTATGGATTAAAGACGTGCTAGAGTAGAGCTGAAAGTATTCTCAAAATAAATATAACAAATAAATACTTATGAGTATTGGTAATAATGAGAAAATGAGTGTAACTGATGTGGTATGATTTCGTTTTTACACACACACTAGACTCATAAAAACTCTTACAGTTATTTCTGGTTTTGCATTGAGTGATAAATTTATTGTTTTTTTTTTTCAAGTAACTGTTGTACTACAAGTATTTTAGAGTACCTGTTGGTACAATAAGTAAATATATTAGTTTTTATTGTGCAGTGTGTGAATAAGTGAATTTTGAAATAAAATTTGTATTTAATAATTATTATTCATTAACATAAAAGAAAAAATGTTAAGAAATGTTTACAAAATTAGTAAAGAAAAAGGGAGACGAAGATGATAGTGAATTAACAAATTCAAAACTCGCTATCAAAATTAAACAAACATAAGTGCTGTGCATTGCTATAGAAATTAAAAAGAAAATGAACTTATTGAAAGAAAATGAACATGTGTGGAAGTTTTAACAAAATGTTTAATTAGGATTGTTTCCAACTCATATTATTTTTTAATACGCGCAACAGTTATGGAAGAAAATATTAAGCCCTTTTGTAGGAAAAACTTAAATTTTTATATATTCCCAGAAAAAACTTTTTGGTTTTCGGTAATGACAACTACTTATTAAAGTAGTTTCTTGGTAATGAGACGTCATTATTATTTGCCTACTCTGTATTACATTAATAAGTACTCAATAGTATAATAGCACAGTAATAATGCAATTACGTGGATGAGTTGGCTAGAGCGCCAGATTAACAACCAGAAGGTTGTTGGTTTTCAACCACATTCTGAAGCTATTAGTTTTTTATAACAAAATGTTTAAAAAGATATTTTAAACTAAATAGTTTTTGTCGCTTAGGATGCCATATACGACATGGTGTACTGAGTAAGACGTCAGTAAAAACTAATGGTTAGTGTGTGTCCAAGTTCGAGTCTCACTGACGGCAAAGTTTTTTTTTTTTTTTTTTTTTTTTTTTTTTTTTTTTGTTTTCGTTTAGGTACATATTTTGAGTACCCCTAGAGTCAAAAAATAACTACATGAATTTGTGGACAAGTCGAACAAAAATAACTAGTTATTCAGACAAAAAATAAGTAGTTTATTTTTGTTTCCAATTATACCTGCTAGCTTACCAGGAAAGCAAAGTTTTTGCTGGGTTTTTTAATAATCTTTTGATACTTTATACTAAATTTAAGTTTTTTCATGAAATAGGCTTAATATTTAAAAAAAAAAAATATTGTGTAAAACTTGGAAGTAGTTTTAGCTTGTGAATATTTTTTGAACCAAATCCGACAAGTCCTTTTCGGTGGTGCAACATCGTTAATTTTTCAAATAACGTTTTAAAGTGAGAAACCGAGACAAATTAAGAAAATTATTTGTAAGCTTTGTACATTATAATAATAAATAGAATTCGAGCTTACTTTTTCCACCATTTCAAAACATTAATAATAAAATTAAAATAGTTCCAAAATGTTTTTTTTAGTTTTTGCCCTTGAGTTGGAATGCCCAAAGTTAAAAAGAAATTATATGTTATCGAAATCCTTAATAATAACATATTTATGAATTTGTATTTTGAATACTTTTTTTTTATATACTAAGAATTAGAACTACTTGGTAATGAGGCGTCATTATTATTTGCCTACTCTGTATTACATTAATAAGTACTCAATAGTATAATAGCACAGTAATACTGCAATCACATGGATGAGTTGGCTAGAGCGCCGGATTAACAACCAGAAGGTTGTTGGTTCAACCCCATTCTGAAGCTGCTAGTTTTTTATAACAAAATGTCTAAAAAGATATTTTAAACTAAATAGAGTTTTTGTCGCTTAGGATGCTATGTGCGAGATGGTGTACTGAGTAAGACGTTAGTCAGTAAAAACGAATGGTTAGTGTGTATCCAAGTTCGAGTCTTACTGACGGCAAAATTTTTTTTGTTTTTTTTTTTATTTTTGTTTTCGTTTAGGTACATATTTTTGAGTACCCCTAGAGTCAAAAAATAACTACATGAATTTGTGGACAAGTCGAACAAAAATAACTAGTTAGTTATTCAGGCAAAAAGTAAGTAGTTTATTTTTATTTCCAATTATACCTGCTAGCTTACCAGGAAAGCAAAGGTTTTGCTGGGTAAATTCCTATTTTGTTTTTCTTCTTATTTAATTATTTATTTATTTTTTAACTGAAAAGACTGAATTACTTTGTTACCAAACATAAAAATAGTTGTAAATTATTTTTAATATTTAATGTATTTTAATGTTTTTTTTAATACTACTTTAATAATGATTAAATTTTGTTTCTTTTTTATTATTTTTTATAACTTAAAAAACCAAATTATTTTGTTAACTATAAAAACTTTAAGTTTATTTAAATCAATAAAAAATGTTTTTAGGGAACATAAAAATATGTTTAATATTGTTTTAATTTAATAAATTAATAATTTTAACATCTGCATTTTCATAATACGTATTCATTTTTATCAATTTACAATAAGTATTTATAGTAAAATTTCTTTATCTACTTTATTTGTTTAGGCGTATAATAGTAAACAAAATATGTTACTTTTATGCGCTCTTGTAACTGTGCAAGTGTTTAGTATATATATGAAAATATTTTGGCATATTTAGGTGAAGGGTATAAAAGATTCGCCATAGCCGAATATAGCGTTCTAACTTGTTTGTTCTTCAAATGGTACTTTTTGAATTTTTCATAATAATTAACTTAGAAATATGAAATTAAAGATAAATGGTTCTACGTGGATGAGAAATCCACAAGCCCTTTGTAAAATAAGTCACATTCTTCACTAGTAAACAGTTTCACTACAAAAAAAATAAGCTTTGAAGCTTCGAACCTTTAGAATTAAAAAAAAATGTTTTGGTACTTTATTGGTACCCTACGGTTCCTCTAAACTAAAAAAAAAAAACATAGAAATAATTGATGTAAAACGTATTACTTTCTTAAAAGAAAGATTCGCCATAGCCGAATTATGTCAAACATTTTGTTGGTACTTTTTGGAAATTTTATCATTTTAGGCTTAAAAATTTTACTTTTTAATAATTTCTTAACTAAAATATTCAAAAACTTTATTGTTGTCGGCATAATAACCTATAGAAATTGTTGTATGTATATCTCCGCCAAAATATCTTTACTTTGGTTGTTTTTTGACATCCAGTGGTATTTAATTTGGAACTTATAGAAGGTTACAAAGTGATATCACATCACGATTTTTATTTAAGTATAAACCTGGAGGCATGAAATCAGAATAATTAGGTCGTGTATGTTATGTTATATTAGGAGTTATAATTTAATTTTATAGTTTAATTTTTGTTTTTTTTCTTCATTTTATTAGTAAAATTTTTTTCTAAATAAATAAAGTAATAAAGTAATAAACAAAAAGTTGCCAAGTTTATATTTGGTGTGTGTAGGAGACCAAGTTCGATAAAGTTAAATATTATCTTAAGTGTATTAGGAGGGTTCAGAAAGGAATTTATTTTTAAAACACTTCATCAAAGTTGGTTAGAGTAAAATATAAATTTGTTATTAACTTTGGTAATCTCTTACAAATGATTTCAACTTTAGTTTAGCATGTTCCCTGAGAAACAACTGGGTATACCCTATATAGTTCTGAGATCTACTCCCTTAGAGCTTTCATCCGATGTATCACAACCCCATTCAGTAGTGCGATTCAGTAACTTATTTTAACGATAATCGAATCGTTAAAATTAGTAAACAACAAAATTATCGATTTAGTTATTCTCTAACACTTTTAACGATATTTGTTTGCGTCAACTTAAAGACAAAAATTTTTGTGTTGTTAATATATTGACAAAAATTAGCCAAAAAGTCAACCCAATGATTCAGTCGTTGTTTTGTGGTTGTAGTCTGTGCTTCCACGTTATAGATGGTTCTTCTACGTTTGCGAATCTTCTTTTAGGAGTAGTGGCCATTTTGAAGAAAACCATTAACAGAAACACATCTTAATCAATATCAAATATATAATTTAATCAATCACGGTCTTAAAATTGTTAAACAAACTTCGATTTGTTTAAAATTTATTTGTTTTTCTTTTTTATTTGGTTTTGAACCTTACTTTTATTTCGGCATTTCCTTGTGGAGAGCTGCCACACGAAATAATAGTTATATACAATCGTTTAAGAGTACTTAGTGAATCACACAATCGTTACTGCAAACAACAATTGATATTGACAAGTTTTGCGATTGTCGAATCGCATTACAGGTCTGTCGTAAATGCCCCCCCCCCCCCCACAACATTGAATATATGTGTCAGAAATATGAATAATTATATTCCAGCCCTCGTAGCATGTCTTCTGAGAAACAACAGGGTATACCCTATATAGTTCTGAGATCTACTCCACTTGAACTTTCATTCAGGTGTGAATTTATAAGAATTTGCGCAAAGGTCCGACCCTCGTAGTATCTTCCCTAGGAAATAAGTGAATATTGTCTAAACAGTTTTGGGTTCTACTCCTAAATATGGGTGTTTTTATTACAACACAATTTTATTCTGGAGACATATTTTTTAATATTTTTTGTATAAAATTTTAAACAGTTATTTTTTATTTAATAAAACATTAAAATGTATTTTTATAAACATACGGGGCGTATCTAACTAACGAATTTATCTTCACACCCTTTACTTTTGCATATTATGCTCATAACAGCATATTTTTGCATTTCGTAGAACATCCTTATTTTACAGCATATTTTATAAATTTTAATGGAATATGTTTTGCATGTTTTATACTTAAGAACTGAATTTTGCATATATTACACTAAAAAACATAATTTAGCATATTTAATTTAAATATTGTATATGAATTAGAAATTTTTACATAATTTGCCATTAGTAAAAATTTTAAATCCGTTCTTCAAATCCAACTTTCTTATAATTTTCATCTAAATTGATAGGAATTTTGTAATTTCCTTATACTTTGAATGTTTTTAAGAACAAAACGACAATAATTTTTAGCAATTCCTAATAAAAATAAAGTTATTTTTAGCATAAATTTAAAATTTAGCTAATTTAACTAGAAAAAATAATATTTTAAGATCATATCTTTTAAGTTTAATTTTTTATGCGCATAAAACACTTTTTAGAGCATATTTTTGGTTGTCCTGGTGATGACATTTTGATGGATATTTGGACATGTATTGCGCTATACTATATTATACTGCATCAATAAACCAGGCCTGCGGATAAAGACGTAATTTTGGTGAATTTTTTTCTTGAGTTGTATATGTACATTATTTAGACAATAAAAATTTGGTTTAACAAATTTTAAGTTCGCAAAATTAAAATTACTGCAATGGTTAAAATATTGAAAATAAAAATATATGTATATTGAAAATAGACAGTATCTTTCCTTTCCTTTGATATCTGAAGGTAAAAGTGAAAATATTTTTTATTCTGAACGATTCACTGTGCAACGGGCTGATAGTCTTCGTTATCATAATAATAGCAATTATATATTATTCCATTTTTTCGTAAATCATGGCAAATGTGTTTGTTCAACAGATTACTTTAAGAGGTTTTTTAGAGTTTTGACTTGATTTGAATAGTTTGTTGCTACCACCAAACAAAAAACAAATCTATTTTAAACAGATTAAATAAAATATAAATTAAAAATAAAGTATAACAACAAACTTTAAATACCAGCTCATAGGCCATTGCAAAATCAGTTAGAAGTTAGTAATTAACAAGATCACATAATTTTTTAAGAATTAATCTGAATTGAACTTAATCTGAATTGAATTGAAAATTTTGAACCATCCTTGCAATTACAATGAAAAATTTGGAAGAGTGTGGGAAGGCCAGAAATTCTTAATGAAAATATTTCGGTGTAAGAAGTGCCTCACTTTATAATGCATAATAAAAAATCGCGAGTATATAATGCAAATTTCCGATTCTGAAGAACACTACATCTCTGACCTAAGGAACATCTTTGACGACGACCATTAGATTAGCCCAACATTTTAAGAAAATTGGCTTGACTACCGAAGATATTGTGAGTATTTATGCTGGTAATGCCTCGTATGTTATGGCAATAGCAGCTTGGTTTCGTGCTACACTCTTTCAACTAAAGCCCTGCGTAAGATGATTTGAAAAACGAATCCATTTGCTTTTTAAGTGTATTGTTCATAGTCAACATGTACAATAAGAGCAATAAATACTGTTTGTAAATGTGTTGTGTGTATAAGTGATTGCAAATACTGGCGTTCAATGCATTAATCGCAAACAATTGGTACAAGAGGTGTGGCAAAAAAAGCAAATCATACAAGACATTGAAAAGGTATTAACAATGTGAGCGAAGGAGTTGTTTATAAATGTTCTTACATACACACATACATATATATGTATGTCTATATTTTATTGTTGGTTTTTCTTTTCTGAATAAATGTAAAAGGGTTAATTCATATAATAATTAAAAAAGTACTCATAATTAAGAATTAAAAAAAAAATAATTTAAACCTAGAATTTAAAGTTATTAAAAATTTGAAACTCTGGGTTAAATAAATAAAAAGTACATGACTAGTATGTTTATTTAATACCTTCGATTTTTTTAACTTTAGTATTTCTTTATATTTTAAATAATTTTAGTTTTATAATTAATTGTATGTTCATTAAAATTCTGGCCTATTTCTATTATGATAAATTTTATAAATAATAAAAAATTAAAAGAAGATACATATATTAAATTTTAAAATAATGAATATCCAAAGACTTCCAAATTTCGGATTTAATTTTAGTTTAGAAAATGTTTTTTGGAGTATTTTCTCATTTTTCTTCAATATGTATAAGATTATTAGCTTTGTTAATATTTATTAATTATTTTGAGCATAAGTAACAATAATATTATAAATAATTCTTTTAAACGACTAATTTTCTTACGAAAATTATATCATTAATCAGTTATTAACGCACGCACACATACATATGTTATTCATATAAAAACATGCAAAGAAAACAGACAAATTAGCGAACGCACTCTCATGTCTTATTGGGTCGCTATCACAATACATAGAGCATTTGCTCATAAATTTGATCAGCACATGCAGTTATTTCTCTGCTCACACACTGATTTACATCATTTGCATAATTACAAGTGGCTTGAAATGTCTTATAAGACATAGTTGAGTAGTTTTGGAGAGATTTTAAATAAAGGAAATGTTTTTAAAAGGGATTTTATAATTTCAGACGTTGCTGCTAAAAATTATTAAAATATTAAACTAAAAATAAAAAAATAAAATAAAAACCTGTGTGAAATAATAGAAAAATATACTTGTTAATAAATTTTTCGACTGTAATGAGGTGAATAAAATTCCACTAGCTCATAGGGCTAGTGAAATTTTTGGCAAATATATAAAAATTTTCGACGGTTTAAAATTATGGAATACTTGGGATTTTATATTTTATCCGGAATAAGCTTGGTGACTTATAATAAAACACAGGTCTTATTTAAATAATAATAAAAAGTAGGTTAGGTTCAGTTAGCAGCTGTCTAATCAATAGGAGACAGCTCACTTGGATCCAGTTTGGTGCCGTTGTGTAATCCTGAGGGATCGATCATATATTAGTAATTCACGTGTCCATAACAGCGTTCGAATCGAACCAGCAAGACACATGTGTGAAAGAATTGATCCATCTGATGTTAATATCGGAGAGATCTGATAATACATACACAAATGGACTACCAAAATTAGCAGTCCTAATCAAAGTGAGAGTGTGCCAGTGGCATAAAAGATGCTCCACCGTTTCCTTCCTTTCCTTTAGTGGAGCCCTAGTCTCGTAGCAAGCGCACTAGCAACCCAATGCCCTGTGACGACGGCTACCATGGCCTTGACCTTGGTAGTAACATGATGAAATTAGATCGAGATTTATCATAATGGATCGATATTTGCGTCGTTGAGCATGTGAATTCATTCATCATCTATCTTGTGCAATCCTCGATAAGTTTCGCAGAATTATTGATCTGCTTGGTCCATATCTTCATATCGAAGAAAGGAGCCATTTTTGGCTAGTAACCCAAACCAGCTAATGGTTTAAATGTCTCGCCATCTCGTTCAGAGATGTCTGGCATTCATGTACCAGCCTGGATGTCGAAAAGACCCAAGAGTGATTTACTTGACTGTCTGTATAGATTTGGATATCCACTCCCTCTAATGGCCGAGATCTCTGCTTGTAGCATGCTGCAGGTATCTGGCAATTTGTAGATGTTTTTCCTATAAACGGGAATATAGAAACCCCCACAACCCCTTTAATGGATTTGAATCCATCAGTGTAAACCTCCTAAAATGGGAATATATGCACCCCTCAACCCCTTCAGCAGATTTTGACCCGTCAGTATAAACCGCCACTGAACCAGCTCTTAATTCCGGAGCAGTTGAGATTCATATTGAGAAGTCTCTTCCAAGAATGGGTGTGGGTATACAATAATAAATATTGCAAGGAATTCCACTAAGGAATCCTAGAACGGTCGCGTAGCCGAATCTACTATCATTCTATGTACCTATAGCCCTAAGCCTGATCGCCGACATAATGGCGATCTGTTTGGCCATAAGATCCACCGATTCCGATGTATGTAGATTTCTCCATAGTCTTCCATCATTCTATCGCTCCATACATAAGTAATTAATCACCATGTCGAAAAGCCATTTCGTATTCCTGGGATTTATTCCTCAGGATATACCGGTGGCTTTCCTACACATATACAGGGCAATACCGGCCTTTAAGGCTGTGGCCTGTGTATTTTTGAGCCAGGATAATTTGGAGTCCAGTATAATCTTAAGGTATTTCGCACTATCTGACATCTTTAGTTCAACACCGTTTAGGCGTGAAAGTGGGAAAAGTGGAATCTTATATCTTATGGAGAAGACCAGTTCCGTTTTACTTAGATTTACGCTAAGGCCACTAATTGTACTCCATGTACTAATTAGACCTAGAGTAGTTTGCAGTCGGTGAGACATAGTATCCAGATATTTCCCAGATACAGCCACCGCAACATAGTTCGCGTAACCGACAGTCTTAAACTTCAGTGAATCAAGTTTTCTAAGTAATGAGTTTATATTAATATTCCCAAGAAGTGGAGATAAAACTACACCTTGCGGTGTATCCTTATTTGCTACCCTGTAAATAGTAGACGCTCCCATGTTGAATATTATAACCCTATTGGTTAGAAGTCTCCATATGAGGCTGACGATCGACTGGTGCATGTCTAGTCTTTTCAGGGACATTTTGATTGCATCCGAAGTCCCTTCTATAGCAAGGAAGGCCACTGATGCATATTCCTTTTACTCGGGAGCTTTTTCTATGTACCTTAAGAGCGAGTGTAATTCAGTCTCAACAGTTTTGCCCTTCACATAGGCATGCTGAGACACTAATAATAGGTTAGGGTTGATCGTTCTACGAAGATGTAGGTCGATCAACATTACCAGGGTCTTCAAGAGGAAAGACGACAGAATTATAGATCTGAAGTCTTTCGGCCTTGTAAGTGAGGTCTTACCTCAATTAGGCATAAAGACCACTGTATATCTAGGCCATGACTCAGGGATATAAGAATATGACAAGCATGCTGAGTATATCCGAATTAGCCAGGGAACTATATCTGCATTGTACTGTAGGTCCGCAGGTATAATGCTATCAAGTTTAAATGGGACAAAGGTCTCAGTTCACTATCCGTTATGGGAATGGGAACATCATTGATGATCTCTGAAGATATCGCAGAGCACTCCGTTAAAGGGAAGCTGCCAAGATAAATAATAGTAAAACTATATAAATTTAGTTTATTTAATTTAATTAATTTTAACTTAAAATTAAATTAAATAAACACTTCACTTTACATATATATTTTACAACGTTACAACTTTTCAACTCACTCTTTGACTACAATTTTTCAACTAACTGCTCATCTGCAACTTTTCAACTACTACTAAATTCTTCTATCTTCCTATTTTATATCCTCGTTTACTACTACTCGCTACTTTCTAAAAATACTTGATCGTTCCTCGCCAGTAAATCCTAAGGTTGTCCCTTTTCCGTTCATTCTAAGTCCGTTTATCAAAGAGTAATTCCATTTTAAATTTAAAAATTTTTACCTCTCTGAAATTTTCTCTGTAGCAAGTATACCGATAAGGCTTCCCACCAAAAAATATAAAAAGAATTAAAAATGAACTTTTTTAGATGCACGTCACTAAAGAGAATTTTTACAAAAAAATTTGTTAATAAAAATATTTTCAAAATTGACAAATCGACAACAAAAAAATTATATTTTATATAACAAAAGTTATGGCCATTTAAATAAATACGTTAATCACTTTCAGAGCTATAGAGTTGCCACAGTTTTCAAAATATAAATGAGAAAAATCCATTTTACATGCCTCTGTATCCCCCTCTAAACGTGCACTAAATTTTATCTAGAGTAAAAATTTTTTAAGTTTAAAATGAAATTAATCTAAATTTAAAATGTCATCTGGAATATTCGTTTCTCGTCATGATATGTCTCGTCAATATTTCATCTATTGCGTACGTGACTTGTCACTAACTCTGTCTAAAATGTTTTGTCCGTTAACGCCTTTACGGACCATGTCTGCCAGATTTTTCGACACGATCAGGCTCCAATCCCACAAATATATTTCAAAAATATATTTTTAGAAATTTTAAATTTTAGTTTAAGATTTCAAACACATTCATTCATTATTAAATGTCCATTTGAATATAATATATTCTCAAAAAGGAGTTTTGTTTTCAGAAAGGATTTCAAATGCAAATGGAATAATTCGTATTTTTTATTATTTGTTTTACTGATTAGACATTTTTATTTTTGATTTTTTAATAATAAAAATTTTTCAATATTTTACAAAGCTTTTCATTTTTTACACAGCATAAATGATAATTTTTCTCACCATAGGAAAATTATTATTTCCCATAGAACTTTCCAATCGTTTCATACACGCGCCCTGTGATGTTTTGTGTTATGAAAAATTAAAAAAGCTTCGAAAGCTTTTCAACCCTCCATCCACACTAGGTGTAATCATGCGAAAAATTTACCACAAATAGAATATAATATTTAAATTTAACATTAATTATAATTTTTTATCTTCTATCCTATACCGCATATTCGATCCTATACATTCGATCCTTTAATTTTCCAGAACCCAACCTTTACCAAGGGTCCCGATCTAACCATGATCATAGTGCGAAGGCGGATCAATAAGTCCGTGACTTTTCGAACTTCCCTCGTAGTTATATAAAATGCAACACTATTCCCATCAAGTACCAACTGTAAATAGACTACTGTCAAATTTTGAGCAAGTGTAGTCATTTACTTTGCGTTAACAGCTGTTCAAAACATACAACTTCGTGTATTTTTCTAAAAATGGAAAAAAGTGAATTTCGAGCGCTCATAAAACATTATTTTTTGCGAAAAAAAACCGTCAAACAAACCAAGAAAGAGCACGATAAATACTATGGGGGCACGATAAATATCAGTACATCCGAAAATGTCGAAAAAATCCACTATGTGGTGTTGGCAGACCGAAGAGTGAAAGTGCGTGAGATTGTTGATGTCTTAAGTGATCAGCTAAGTTTAAGAAATTTGTCTGCAAGATGGGTGCAGCGTTTGCTCTCAATTGACCATAAACGTAAACGTGTGACAACTTCAAAGGATTGTTTGGAGTTGTTTAACCGCAATCCGAATGAGTTTTGCGGCGTTTTGTAACTGTGGATGAAACATGGATCCATTACTGTACTCCGGAGACCAAGCAGCAAAATCTAAACAATGGATTTCTCCGGGTGAACCTGCTCCGAAGAAGGCCAAGGTAAGTTTGTCGGCCAATAAGGCGATGGCAACAGTTTTTGGGGATACACGCGGGGTAATCCACATCGATTACCTTCAAAAGGGAAAAATAATAAACAGCGAATATTATGCCAATTTATTAGACCGATTTAATGAGGATTTAAAAAGAAAACGACCCCATATGGCCAAGAAAAAAGTTCATTTCCATCATGATAATGCACGGGTGCACACGTGTACAGTCTCAATGGCAAAACACTATGAATTGGGCTACGAATTGGTACCTCATCCGCCATAATCTCCGGATTTAGCCCCTAGTGATTACTCCCTATTTCCAAACCTAAAGAAATGGCTCGGTGGAAAAAGATTCAATAGTTTTGAGTAGTTTTTAAATCTTGTGCTAAAATTAAAGGTAAAACAAATTCAATTTTGAAAAAAAAGTTTAATTTTTCTAATAAAATACATAAATTTAAATTCAAATTTTTATGAAGAGACAACAAGAACATATGGTCCTGGGGACATATTGCGCAACCGGGAAACTTGGGACAAACGTTCAATTAAACTTTGAAAAAGTATACACCTTTACGAGAAATCTTACGGAAGCTACACGACTTTTATATACGTTTCCATGGTCACATTTTCATTAGACTTTGACTTCTGTAATATTTGACGAAAGATATGGAAGGATATGTGGTCACTGCCACATCATTAGTTCTATAAATAAACTTTCAAAATTATGTCATAACTATTTACTAAATAGAATTATACTATATAAAATTATAGAATATTCTAATTTTCTACACATCTAACAATAAAATTTAACATACCCCTAAAAGGTACTTAACTTAATCTTCCTAATGCTTTAAGTATAAAAAAATATATATAAAAAAATCTATGTTGTTAGGTAAATACAAATATTTTATATTTAAAATAATGAAAATAATCTCATATATTTTAATTAAACATTTGATACATTATTTAAAATCACCTAAAATTATTTAATATTACCTAAATTAAAAACAGCATACTATATTTATATGATCATATTGATCATTTAATTTCAATATAAACATAGGTAATATAAACTTACATACATATTTAAATTTTTGCATATACATATTTACATATTTATTTTTATGCCCATATATATAAATATTTATAAATTAATAATTTTAAGAATTAAAATTGCGTAAATATCATATACAATAAATTACATATGCTTCTAAACTAAAAATATATTTTAAATTAGATTTATGCTTAATGAATTCCTAATCCTATTAATGAAATTAATATGCCCCTAAAATATATTTATTTTTCGTATGGCTAACCCTACATGTTTCTATTATTACGTACTTTTTATATAACTCTATTTATATTAAAGTGTCTTTTGTTAGAGAGTAATAATTTTGATAATATTAATCTAAAATATTTAGCCCATTACTGTACATTCCTTGCTGAGTTCATCAATAGAACGTGAATGCATCAAAACATAAACAAACAGGTATTTTTTTCTGAACAACAACAACAAATATAATGATTTGTAAAATCAGTAATTACTCTCAATTTTTTGTTTTTTTCGTTTATTACATCCCACACTACCATAGGTGGTTGGGGTATTATGCGTTTGTGTTGATGTTTGTAATTCTCAGAAAAAATTATCCAACCCCCACCTTAAAGTATACCAATCGTCTCAGAATCACTTTTTGAATTGATCTAATGATGTCTGTCCGTCCTTCAGTCTGGCTGGCTGGTTGGCCGGCTTTCTGTCCATATAAAACTTCTCACAAAGTACAGGTCGCAATTTTGAAGATAATTCAATGAAATTTGGCACATAGGACTTTCATGACACAAGAATGAAGCATATTGAAATTGGTGATGATCGGTCCATTATTTCACCTAGTCCCCATACAAATGTCCTCCCGGAATAGAGGTTTAACAATTATAAATGCAGTAAATATAGCAATATTTTAATGAAATTTTATGTAAAGAAGTTTTGTATAAGTTTCAATCTTTGTGTCAAATTTCATGAAGATTGGTCCATAATTGACCATAACTCCCATATAAAATCCTCTTCCGAAAATCACATTAACGTGCATAAAACACATACAAATGTTAGTATCAGGTTTATATTTCACGCAAATAAGTTTTATATAAGTAGAAATCATAGTGACAAATTTTATGAGGATCGCTTCATAATTTACTATAGCTCCCATATATGCCCACTTTCGGGAATCACCCTCTAAAGTGCATAAATTCATATAAATGTTAGTATTAACGTAATATTCTGTATTCATATATTTTATTTTACACTTAGTAAAAGTATCGGTCGACAATTGTCCACATGTCTAATGTAAGACCGCTTCACGAAATCTAAGACCCCTCCTCGAAATCTAAGACCCCTGCACAATGGTGTGGTTATCATATGGTCGCGCTTGACCGACTATATACTTCTTACTTGTTAAAATATTATTTAATTCCATTTTATTCCATTCCATACCAATGAGAGCATAATGTATTTTTTTTCTTATTATTGCACTCTTTTAAATGAATGATATTTTATAATAATCAAAAGAAAATATGCGAAATTTCTTTTGATTATTATAAAATATCATTCATTTAAAAGAGTGCATTAATTTTAAATTATCAAGTTTAATAATATGATAATTATAATTATTGTATGCGTAATAATATATTTATTATTAAAAGTTTCTAAAATAGAAATAGAAATATTTTCTATATTTAATTATAAATGTAAATTTAAATTTTAAATAAAAATGAATTGTTAAATTTTTAAAAAATGGGAATGACAAATACTTTCAATGATAATTAGAAACATGAACTACTAGGGTATTTTATAAGAACATTCTTAAAATATTATAAGGTGTACAGAACGTTATAGGTGTCTGATTTTATATCAACAGGGAGGGAAAAATGCATACCTTTTGGCTAACATCTTGCCCAAAGAACTTATATTTTATAATTATGAATTTTGTTATACTTTACGATTGAGTTTTGACATATAAAGTATAATTATATGTATACGCGTTTAAAATTGGATTAAGAACTACAAAACCACTTGATCTTGAGCTAGCTAGGATTTTAATATCTTTTATGAATCCTAACTTGAATTTTAATAGGGATTTTCTAAAATAATCTAACAAATTTTTTTCTATGTAACGCGTAACACGTTGCAAAAAGCTTTTGAATGTTATTAACAAATATGGTGTTTATTTTTAGGTGTTGGTGAAAATCTTT
Organism: Protocalliphora azurea; assembly: GCA_932274085.1. Classification (NCBI taxonomy): domain Eukaryota; kingdom Metazoa; phylum Arthropoda; class Insecta; order Diptera; family Calliphoridae; genus Protocalliphora; species Protocalliphora azurea. The sequence goes on from OW026519.1 coordinate 54,205,522, forward strand.
ATGATTTAAAGCTGCATCTGATACATTTAATCCTTTAATATATAATTTGTGAAATCATTTGGAAAATGTGGCCAAAGTGAAAGATTTATTGCTGGAAATGGTAAATGATGAAGAGGAATCATTATTTCAGTACCCAGCTAAAAATTAACATACTGTTACGAAATTGTACTTGAATTCAAATATAACGGATAAAACGACTGGTTTAAAGTTAAATAATGCATCTCAACCTTTCTCAATCTTTCTCAATACTTCTCAACCTTTCTACTTATGTTAACAGCAGTTAACATATCTGTAGAAATTATTAACATAGCTATAAACATACAATATTGAATGAGAATCTCTCACCAGTATGGCAATACTAAATGTTGAAGCTGTTAACATTAACATCGAAAGCTCTAGAATTTGAATATACTATTTTGTCCGTTAAGATCTTTATAGAAATAGAGCTTTCGATATGCATCTAGAAGGTAATGCAATGTATATAAATTGGCCGTGAGAACACCACAGAGTCAGTCTAATTGGAAGCATCGTTAAGTAAAGACAAATTAACTGCCTTGGCTTGTACATTATTAAAGTGTGCTGTATAAAGTGTGTAATTTAAGTGTGTGTGTGTGTGTGTGTGTGTGTATTAGAATACATAGTGACTATTTAAACTGTTGTTTTTATTTATTTTATTTTTTTGTAAATTTTAAATAAAATAGCACTAAACTGCTTTTATTTGCAATCAAAGTATCCGGTAATATTACCATATATGAAATTATGTATGTGAATTTTTAGTCATGTTCCGTATATGAAATCATATATGATTTAGCCAAAACACCTTTTTTTAGGTAGCTCTCAAAATCTGCATGGCAGTGACTTCAGGATAAGTTGCAATGACGGATAACAACAACAAAAAAATTTATGTATATTAAAGCTGTATCAGCTGATATGAATTTTTTTTTACTTTGGCAAATAAAATAATATATTATTATAAAAGGAGTTAAATAATAATCTTATTTCAATTATCTTGTATAAATATCTTTAATAAATTTGCATATTTTTACCATATTTCATATAATAGGTTTCAATACTGAATAAATTGGTATCTTTGATAAAAAGTGTCAAAATGAAGAACAAATTTTTGACAAAAAAAAAATAATAATAAAATAAAATTAAATACCTTAAAACAAATTAATTCAAATAATAAAATTTTTTAACAATATTAAAACCAATTCTACGTTATTCTATAGGTCAATTATTATTATTATTATTATTATTATTATTTTTCTAAGTTTGATTCTAAATATTATTACAATACATGGCTGTCGATGACGCTGTTGAATTTTGTGGCCTTTATTAGCAGCGGGATACACGGCACGGACCAAAGGATTACGTAGCGGCACTGTCGGAATTTGCAAATTCTAAAATTTTTCTTGTTAACTACCATTGGCCGATATATCTAGGATCATTCCGTTGCATATAACCGGCTATCGTGGGAATTTGTTTTTTTATATTGTACTTTGAATAAAATTAAAAATGAAATATATGAAATATATGGATATACATATATGGTCATATATTTCGATATACCCTCAATTTTCGGATCCAAAACATATATGATAATACACCATATATTTTTACATATATAATTTTCTGGGAAAGTAAAATATATATATATATTTTTAGATTATTTGTGTTATGCATAGCTTTCTATACGGAAGATACTCTTATTAATTTATAAAAAAAAATATAATTAGTTTGACCTAGTAAAGTGATAGCAAATACCAAAAACTCAATAAATATGTTTCATTAACAATTCGAATTGCAAATTGAAAATTTCACAAAAATATAAGAATTGCTCAACATGATATCCTCATATTAAATGCTATTTAATAGTACCTAAAATAATTTTATTTAAGAGTTCTAACGTTACACACTGAAAAGGCGAACACTCCTATTTTACAATCAGCGTAACGTGAACATTTTTTGTCATCCAATTTTCCAGTCGATTGTGTATAAATTACAACATCGAACCTCCAGAAATTTGTAAAGATCACATTTAACAGCCTTCTTATCTCTTCAGAGTTTGAAACAAGATTCTCAAAGCGTTAGCCAGTAGTACTTGGGGTAATCACAAAGAATCCCTATTAGGTACTTACAAAACATTCGTTTCGTTAGTAGTCAAATATACTATCCCAGTATGGACTCCGTCTAAATTCAGCCATTGTCACCGTTACTAATTATTTCTCGAAATCATCTACATAAGGAAACGAAAGTAATACTGTTCAAACAAGACCATATGAAAACAAAAGACTGATTGGAATCGGAGGAAACATTTAAACATCACGCAAAGATACATGGATAATCCTTTAAATTTCAAGTGAACTTTTAACGATGTCCTCCCACTGCAGATAATGATAAGAATCAGCCAAGGAAAATTAGAATAGTTCAGAAGCAACTGAAGTCAGAATGAAGCAATAGTCTCAATATCAAAGCTTTTTGGTCCAAACGTGCAATCATCAACTTTTAGCTAACATGTTGTGAGAGTTTTCATAATAAAGGGTGATTCAAGAAGAGATACTTTTTTCAATAGCCTTTTTTGACAGATCACGTGTGAGTCGTGTCATGCTGTCATGTTATTTTTGTTTAGTATTGTTTGGCATTTCATAATGGAAAGAATTACGCCTGAACAACGTTTACAAATCATTCAACTTTATTACGAAAATTCACGTTCTGTGAGGAATGTGTTTCGTGCACTTCGCTCGACTTATGGTCAATATAATCGACCAACTGAGCGTACTATTCGCAACATCATCACCCATTTTGAGACCCAGCATTCATTATTGGATAATATTCGACCGAATAGAACACGTCCAGCACGCTATGAAGAAAATATAGCGGCCGTCGATTCGGCGCCGTTCGGAGCAACTTGGACTGACGTATGAAACGACTTGGCGCATTTTACGTCAAGACCTTAAATTAAAAGCGTACAAAATACAGCTTGTGCAACAACTGAAGCCGCTCGACCTTCTCAAGCGATATCGCTTCGCTCTATGGGCTCTTGAAAAGTTCCAAGAAGATCCGACGTTTTCGAGGCAAATTTTGTTCAGCGATGAGGCCCATTTCTGGCTCAATGGGTATGTAAACAAACAAAATTGCCGCATTTGGGACGAAGAGCAACCTGAAGAGATTCAAGAACTGCCACTTCATCCAGAAAAAACAACGGTTTGGTGTGGTTTGTGGACCGATCGAATCATCGATCCATATTTCTTTAAAAATGATGCCGGTGCGAACGTAACCGTCAATGGCGACCGTTATCGTGCCATGATAACCGACTATTTGATGCCTGAAATTGAAGCTCGTGATCTCGGCGACATTTGGTTTCAGCAAGATGACGCAAGATCGTGTGATATCACACCGTTAGACTTTTTCCCCTGGGGATATGTAAAGTCTAAAGTTTATGCGGACAAACCCGCTTCGATTCAGGCCTTAGAGGAAGACATCATGCGTGTTATTCGCCAGTTACCAGTCGAAATGCTCGAACGAGTCATCGAAAATTGGACTCAACGGATGGACCATTTGCGACATAGCAACGGCCATCATTTGATAGACATAATCTTCAAAAAATAAATGCCAAAGAATGTTCTTTCAAATGATAATAAACATTCCCCATTAAATTTTAATTTTCTGTGTTTTTTTTTTTTTTTTTCTTTAAAAAAGTAGGGAACCTCGAAATGTTTCACCCTATGTTTATAGAAAACTAACAATCCTACTATACTCGGTAGAAATATCTCAATTTTTTGAACTTGAAGTCCTTGCAGAATTTAATGACTGAAAACTACAAAACAGTTCTCTCTGTTACAACAACGAGGAATTTCACAAAGAAGTATCCCATACTCTCATCTATTTAACACAATTGTCTCCCATAGACGTACATTTCTTCCTGAAGTATTACGGTGATCATTTTTCCAGAGCGCCATAGAATTTACTCTCCTTTTCGGATAACCTTCTTAACCCTGAATTTTACTTAATTTTATGACTTCGAACAATTCGACGAATCGATAACAGTGATTTCGTAAATTATAACTTTCGCAAGGATTCATAAATGTACGAATTATAGTGAAATGTTCTTGAAGTCTTCCCATTAATGATCTTAGTAGGGATTAAGTTCTACATATAGTATTTGAGATCAAATTCTTTATCATTTTTCTTTGACCCCGACTATAATTAAATAGAAGATGAAGTGGAGAGACAAAATCGTTTTCCAACTTGTTTTTTATTTGAATTATTAAAGGTGTTTATAGAAAGGGTGTGAAGATAAATTCGTCAGTTAAATACGTCCCACACAAATGTTAAATACGCTCCACACGCTGTGAATCGATTTGTTAAAATGAACAAAATTACTTTTTAATAAAAAAACAATATCAAAATTAAATTTTAAATAAAAAAAGCAAAATATATTTAAAAAACACATTAAAATATAAAATTGTAAAAAAAAAATTTCAAATATATCACTCTATACATAAAATTTCTTTGAACAAAAATCGAAAATTTGAAGTGGTCCTAATGGCCATAAGGAGCAGACATGAATCGGGTAAGCGGAAGAGTGGAAGTAGCCTAGGACTAGTAGATTCCAGAAATGTATGTTCTACGTCCAGATTCCATCTGTGATCAGAGATATATAATTTTGAAAAATGTGTTTTTTCACTATGGTCATATGAAAAAATGTGGAATTTTCAAGTGGCTCCAGTGGACATAAGGAGCAGACATGAATCGGGTAAGCGGAAGAGTGGAAGTAGCCTAGGACTAGTAGATTCCATAAATGTATGTTCTACGTCCAGATTCCATCTGTGATCAGAGATATATAATTTTGAAAAATGTGTTTTTTCACTATGGTCATATGAAAAAATGTGGAATTTTCAAGTGGCTCCAGTGGACATAAGGAGCAGACATGAATCGGGTAAGCGGAAGAGTGGAAGTAGCCTAGGACTAGTAGATTCCAGAAATGTATGTTCTACGTCCAGATTCCATCTGTGATCACAGATATATAATTTTGAAAAATGTGTTTTTTCACTATGGTCATATGAAAAAATGTGGAATTTTCAAGTGGCTCCAGTGGACATAAGGAGCAGACATGAATCGGGTAAGCGGAAGAGTGAAAGTAGCCTAGGACTAGTAGATTCCATAAATGTATGTTCTACGTCCAGATTCCATCTGTGATCAGAGATATATAATTTTGAAAAATGTGTTTTTTCACTATGGTCATATGAAAAAATGTGGAATTTTCAAGTGGCTCCAGTGGACATAAGGAGCAGACATGAATCGGGTAAGCGGAAGAGTGGAAGTAGCCTAGGACTAGTAGATTCCAGAAATGTATGTTCTACGTCCAGATTCCATCTGTGATCAGAGATATATAATTTTGAAAAATGTGTTTTTTCACTATGGTCATATGAAAAAATGTGGAATTTTCAAGTGGCCCCTGTGGACATAAGGAGCAGACATGAATCGGGTAAGCGGAAGAGTGGAAGTAGCCTAGGACTAGTAGATTCCAGAAATGTATGTTCTACGTCCAGATTCCATCTGTGATCAGAGATATATAATTTTGAAAAATGTGTTTTTTCACTATGGTCATATGGAAAAATGTGGAATTTTCAAGTGGCTCCAGTGGACATAAGAAGCAGACATGAATCGGGTAAGCGGAAGAGTGGAAGTAGCCTAGGACTAGTAGATTCCAGAAATGTATGTTCTACGTCCAGATTCCATCTGTGATCAGAGATATATAATTTTGAAAAATGTGTTTTTTCACTATGGTCATATGAAAAAATGTGGAATTTTCAAGTGGCCCCTGTGGACATAAGGAGCAGACATGAATCGGGTAAGCGGAAGAGTGGAAGTAGCCTAGGACTAGTAGATTCCAGAAATGTATGTTCTACGTCCAGATTCCATCTGTGATCAGAGATATATAATTTTGAAAAATGTGTTTTTTCACTATGGTCATATGGAAAAATGTGGAATTTTCAAGTGGCTCCAGTGGACATAAGGAGCAGACATGAATCGGGTAAGCGGAAGAGTGGAAGTAGCCTAGGACTAGTAGATTCCAGAAATGTATGTTCTACATCCAGATTCCATCTGTGATCAGAGATATATAATTTTGAAAAATGTGTTTTTTCACTATGGTCATATGAAAAAATGTGGAATTTTCAAGTGGCTCCAGTGGACATAAGGAGCAGACATGAATCGGGTAAGCGGAAGAGTGGAAGTAGCCTAGGACTAGTAGATTCCAGAAATGTATGTTCTACGTCCAGATTCCATCTGTGATCAGAGATATATAATTTTGAAAAATGTGTTTTTTCACTATGGTCATATGGAAAAATGTGGAATTTTCAAGTGGCTCCAGTGGACATAAGGAGCAGACATGAATCGGGTAAGCGGAAGAGTGGAAGTAGCCTAGGACTAGTAGATTCCAGAAATGTATGTTCTACATCCAGATTCCATCTGTGATCAGAGATATATAATTTTGAAAAATGTGTTTTTTCACTATGGTCATATGAAAAAATGTGGAATTTTCAAGTGGCTCCAGTGGACATAAGGAGCAGACATGAATCGGGTAAGCGGAAGAGTGGAAGTAGCCTAGGACTAGTAGATTCCAGAAATGTATGTTCTACGTCCAGATTCCATCTGTGATCAGAGATATATAATTTTGAAAAATGTGTTTTTTCACTATGGTCATATGGAAAAATGTGGAATTTTCAAGTGGCTCCAGTGGACATAAGAAGCAGACATGAATCGGGTAAGCGGAAGAGTGGAAGTAGCCTAGGACTAGTAGATTCCAGAAATGTATGTTCTACGTCCAGATTCCATCTGTGATCAGAGATATATAATTTTGAAAAATGTGTTTTTTCACTATGGTCATATGAAAAAATGTGGAATTTTCAAGTGGCTCCAGTGGACATAAGGAGCAGACATGAATTGGGTAAGCGCTGGAGCGGATCCACGGGGGACGGGGGAGGGGGTGCTAGAAGGGATATTTGCCCCCAAAATGAATTTTTCGACAAAGAAAAATTATACACGAAGAAAAATTTACAACAGGAAAAGGAAAAAAAAATAAAAATGATTGTGGAAAAAATTAGTTAGTCATAAATAGAAAAAGGAATGATGAATTTATCTTCAACATTGTCTATCCATAACTTTGCATATTTTTTCGAAAATTTTTAAGCAAATCAATAGGTTTCAAAAATTGACACTTGTTTGATAAAAAATTTAGGAAATGCACATTTTTAAGTAGTTTTATTTCATTTTTTTAAATAACATATTTATGAATTTTTGTAAAATATTTAATTCTTCTAATAGTAAATAATTTTATAATTTCATTTATTTTTCCTGGGTTCCCGAAATTTTAAATTTCCATATTTCCTTAAACTTAAGCTTAAATTTTACTTGCCATACTTTTAAAAATGCATTTTTCGATAAAAAAAAAAAAATAATTCGTCTAAGTACTAATTTTATCAGTTAATGAAAAATATTTTTTATTTTATATATCAAAATCTATCTGAAAACTTTTACAAAAAACACTTAAGTAAACAACACAGCAAAATATAATATTTAGCCTAGGTATTATTATATTATACGTAATAAAATTTTTGCGAATTTTGAGACAATTTTATTTTGGAAGCTAAATAAAAATATTTACACATAAGTTATCAGCGATAAATGTCTAAACATGGTAATTTTTCAAGTAAAATCTTAAGAAAAAGATTAATTGAAAATATGATTAATTTTGTAACTAGAAATCATTAAAAAATTTTGAATTATGCTTAAAAAGTTTCTGGATAAATTATGTTATTGTCTTGTTAATTTATTCTTTTTATGATTTTCTGGAAAGTAGAAAAATCAAGCTTGTTATCCATGTACATTTGTATATGTTTTGGTCAAATATTGGAAGAAAATTTTTAAATAACATTTAAAAAAATGAAAATTTTCGAGTTCTAATGCAATTTATTATAAATTTTTCTACAAAAGGCTATGCAGCGATTTAATATTTTTCAGACTTTTTTTGTAAGCATAAAAATATTTATTTTCCTTTAAATGGGACACAAATTTTGGAACTTATTCGATTTTATATAGAATGATTTACTTAAGTTTTTATACGTTTTTATTTTTGCCTCTAGTATATTTCAAACACAAACAAAAGTTTGTGCTAAATAAAAGAATTTATTTTCATTGATTTTAGTTCATAATATAGGAGAATAATGTCTTATATATTAACACTTTTTTACATTTTTTGAAATGAATCAAAAGTCAAAAAGACTTAAAATAAATTGTTTAAATTTTCATTTATATTTTCAATTTGTAAAAAATGTTTGAAATTTTCTTCGGAAAATTTTAGGTTTTAAATATTTTTAGCTGCATTATATGAACATAAGAGAAGCGCTTGTTATCAAAATGATGTGCTGCAGAATGCGAGCAAAATTATGCAAATTTCTAAATATTTTTTATAAATTTTCCTTGAAATTTTGCCATTTTAAGGCGTTTGTTGTTATTATTTTCATGTATAACTACTTTCATTTACCATTTGCAATCAAATCTAATAAAACTAAACCAAAGATTTGACAAAATTTTTGCATAATTACTAAAATTTTCATTATGAACAATTTAATAATATCTATGAACAAAATTCTATTTTTTATGAAAAAAGTTTGGAAAAAAAGTCATGTTCGATTCATAATATTTATGAAAAAATTTTTCAAATATATGAATTTTTTTTTTTTCAATAAATAAAGCATGAAGTGATTTGCTTAAAAATATATTAAAAATAATTTGATAAAGTTTTAAAATTCTTAAATAATTATTTGAGTATTTAAATGATTTGAAAGACTAACATTTTATTGTAAATGAAATAGCATTTGAAACTTGATATCTTTAGTGTTATTTTGAAACAGAAAAGCAAATTTAATTAAAAAAAATTTAATAAATTCTTTCTTATTTGTAGTAAATATAAAAGATTTAAATAAAGTTTAAAATCTACGTTCTTTTGCTTTCTTCTTTCAAGTAAATTCAAAATTGACTTAAAATTTAGGTAGCTACAAGATCTTTAGTGCACCAACTATCATTAAAACGTATTTTTTTCCAAATATCTGAAAAATTTACACGGTACTTCGAATTTTGGTGTTTTTCCTACAATTTCCTACTTTTTACAAGTAAGGAAAAGTAATGGAGCAGAGCTATTAATACCGCAATCAAATAAAAAAATTGTGTATATTTTACTTTCGAAAAGATTTTGGTACGGTTCCTCTTATCAGATTGGTTCCAAATTTTTGCATCAGTAAGTTTTTGTTGGTAAGGATTATAATTAGATCTATATAAGTAAAATTGATATTCCAAGTATCAAAACCTAAATGCATTTTAATTAATTTCATTGGAATGCATTTATTTGTTTGAAGTGTTTTTGAGGATACCAATTAAATAAAAACATACCTTAAGTTATTAAAATTTATTCAATATTCTGTGAAATTTTCGAACCATAGATTCATATTTTTTTTTTATTCCAAAAACTAAAAAGGCATAATGAAGTAAAATATCAAGTTTTTTGGTGACAACAAAAAAGATATATTTCAAAAGTTATTTATAAAAATATTATATAAAATTTTATCGCCACTTTTCAACTTCAATTTTTAACCATTAAAGTTTTGTACATAATTCCGAATTTTTAAAAACAAAAAAAAATCAAAATTATATATCTCTGATCACAGATGGAATCTGGACGTAGAACATACATTTCTGGAATCTACTAGTCCTAGGCTACTTCCACTCTTCCGCTTACCCGATTCATGTCTGCTCCTTATGTCCACTGGAGCCACTTGAAAATTCCACATTTTTCCATATGATCATAGTGAAAAAACACATTTTTCAAAATTATATATCTCTGATCACAGATGGAATCTGGACGTAGAGCATACATTTCTGGAATCTACTAGTCCTAGGCTACTTCCACTCTTCCGCTTACCGGATTCATGTCTGCTCCTTATGTCCACTGGAGCCACTTGAAAATTCCACATTTTTTCATATGACCATAGTGAAAAAACACATTTTTCAAAATTATATATCTCTGATAACAGATGGAATCTGGACGTAGAACATACATTTCTGGAATCTACTAGTCCTAGGCTACTTCCACTCTTCCGCTTACCCGATTCATGTCTGCTCCTTATGTCCACTGGAGCCACTTGAAAATTCCACATTTTTCCATATGATCATAGTGAAAAAACACATTTTTCAAAATTATATATCTCTGATCACAGATGGAATCTGGACGTAGAGCATACATTTCTGGAATCTACTAGTCCTAGGCTACTTCCACTCTTCCGCTTACCCGATTCATGTCTGCTCCTTATGTCCACTGGAGCCACTTGAAAATTCCACATTTTTTCATATGACCATAGTGAAAAAACACATTTTTCAAAATTATATATCTCTGATCACAGATGGAATCTGGACGTAGAACATACATTTCTGGAATCTACTAGTCCTAGGCTACTTCCACTCTTCCGCTTACCCGATTCATGTCTGCTCCTTATGTCCACTGGAGCCACTTGAAAATTCCACATTTTTCCATATGACCATAGTGAAAAAACACATTTTTCAAAATTATATATCTCTGATCACAGATGGAATCTGGACGTAGAACATACATTTCTGGAATCTACTAGTCCTAGGCTACTTCCACTCTTCCGCTTACCCGATTCATGTCTGCCTCTTATGTCCACTGGAGCCACTTGAAAATTCCACATTTTTCCATATGACCATAGTGAAAAAACACATCTTTCAAAATTATATATCTATGATCACAGATGGAATCTGGACGTAGAACATACATTTCTGGAATCTACTAGTCCTAGGCTACTTCCACTCTTCCGCTTACCCGATTCATGTCTGCTTCTTATGTCCACTGGAGCCACTTGAAAATTCCACATTTTTCCATATGACCATAGTGAAAAAACACATTTTTCAAAATTATATATCTCTGATCACAGATGGAATCTGGACGTAGAACATACATTTCTGGAATCTACTAGTCCTAGGCTACTTCCACTCTTCCGCTTACCCGATTCATGTCTGCTTCTTATGTCCACTGGAGCCACTTGAAAATTCCACATTTTTCCATATGACCATAGTGAAAAAACACATTTTTCAAAATTATATATCTCTGATCACAGATGGAATCTGGACGTAGAACATACATTTCTGGAATCTACTAGTCCTAGGCTACTTCCACTCTTCCGCTTACCCGATTCATGTCTGCTTCTTATGTCCACTGGAGCCACTTGAAAATTCCACATTTTTCCATATGACCATAGTGAAAAAACACATTTTTCAAAATTATATATCTCTGATCACAGATGGAATCTGGACGTAGAACATACATTTCTGGAATCTACTAGTCCTAGGCTACTTCCACTCTTCCGCTTACCCGATTCATGTCTGCTTCTTATGTCCACTGGAGCCACTTGAAAATTCCACATTTTTCCATATGACCATAGTGAAAAAACACATTTTTCAAAATTATATATCTATGATCACAGATGGAATCTGGACGTAGAACATACATTTCTGGAATCTACTAGTCCTAGGCTACTTCCACTCTTCCGCTTACCCGATTCATGTCTGCTCCTTATGTCCACTGGAGCCACTTGAAAATTCCACATTTTTTCATATGACCATAGTGAAAAAACACATTTTTCAAAATTATATATCTCTGATCACAGATGGAATCTGGACGTAGAACATACATTTCTGGAATCTACTAGTCCTAGGCTACTTCCACTCTTCCGCTTACCCGATTCATGTCTGCTCCTTATGTCCACTGGAGCCACTTGAAAATTCCACATTTTTCCATATGACCATAGTGAAAAAACACATTTTTCAAAATTATATATCTCTGATCACAGATGGAATCTGGACGTAGAACATACATTTCTGAAATCTACTAGTCCTAGGCTACTTCCACTCTTCCGCTTACCCGATTCATGTCTGCTCCTTATGGCCATTAGGACCACTTCAAATTTTCGATTTTTGTTCAAAGAAATTTTATGTATAGAGTGATATATTTGAAATTTTTTTTTTACAATTTTATATTTTAATGTGTTTTATAAATATATTTTGCTTTTTTTATTTAAAATTTAATTTTGATATTGTTTTTTTATTAAAAAGTAATTTTGTTCATTTTAACAAATTCACAGCGTGTGGAGCGTATTTAACATTTGTGTGGGACGTATTTAACTGACGAATTTATCTTCACACCCTTGTTTATAGAAAGAATCAGAAAATGGATCACTGATATACTTTAACATTTCAAATTTTCTATTACTACAAAGTTAATTAGATCTGTAAGCTTATTGGAGTCTGAATCTCAATAGGTATTTTGCCTCCTAGATATGTGAACTAATCAGTGAAAAGAAGTGCAAAAGAGTAGCAAAGGAGAATTGCATATTTTCATGACCTTCCTCAGTTTCTTGACATACTCTAAGTTCTACAGATATTTTTAGAGCTAAATCTTTATGACAGGGTAGAAGGGGAGCCTTGCCACTTTTTTGTTTAAATAACCATATTCTCATAACCAGCGTTACCGTTGAGAATTTTTAAAAAGTGTACAAAAAAGGGTATTTCAAAAAATAAAGTCAACAACAAAGGGGATTTTTTGAATAAAGCGAGCCAACTGCTTCAATATCTAAAAAACTTTTCAAAATTTCTTTATTAGATAAAAACTAAAAATTCTGTATTTTAAGAAAAACGACTAAATTAAATTTTATTAAGAACAAAATAATTTAGATATAATAATTGCAAAAAATAGGATTTATTTATAAAAGTAGTTAACATAAAATTTTCTTTTTATTAATTAAACTTTTGTACTTTTTACAAATCGACATCTAAAGGATTTAGGACTGAAAGAATGGATTCACAACTGACCTTAGGTCAGTTGGACAATTTATTTTTCATTAGTGATAATTTAGAAAAAAGACGTCATCAAATCTGTTTTTTAATTTTCACAATCCGATCCAAAAGATTCGGCATTTGATATTTTAAATAGTTGTTTATAAACTTTGCCAGTAGCTTTAGTGTTTAACAATTTCCGTTCATTTATAAATTCTTAGAGGCCTTTTTTACAACACTATATTGTGAAACAATCTCAAGATAATTAATTTCTTCGTTTGAATTAATTTATATCAAACAACGTAATTTTTCCTCATTTATCACACTTGGATCCAATTTGGTTCCGTTGTGAAGACATAGTCTTAAAAAGTCGCAATTTAGTTCCATTTTACAAAAGGGACCAAAAATGTGGCCAGGTGGTTGAAAAAGGGACAATTGGCGACTAAAGTCGGTAAACGGTAACGCCATTGTGATTGCGTGACGCAATCATAATGCAAACTTTTGAGGGAAAAGATCTAGGAAATGTGTTCGAAATCGGAAAAGGAAGGATAATAAAGAATTTTAGTTTGAAAAGAATTTTTTTTTTTAATAATTAAAAATTATTTTTAAACATATTTCAAATTGAATTAAAAATATTAAAGTTAAGGATCAATTGTTATAAATGTAATTAGAACTTTTAATTTTTAGTTGAATTTTAGAATTACTTGAAAATTATTCGAGCTCAAGTTCATTGAAATAATTATGGAAGAATACTACAATGTAAAAGTTTATTGGACACTCATGTTTAATAAAATTTTAATTGTTAATTTTTTAAGGAGTTCAGAGATAGATGTATAGTTTTAGTAATTATATGAAATATATTTTAATTAATTAAAATATTTTTTTTAGTTTTTAAAAAAGACAATTCAATAATCTTACCTTAAACAGTGAAAAATTTGCTTTAGCCATAATTTTATTTAACTTCTCATATTGACAAAATTTTATTTATTTAAAAAATATATTTTAATTATTTTTTTTAACTAACGGACGTTTGCTTTGAATTTTTCATTATTTTTTTATCATTTTAGTTTATTTTTTTTTTAGTTTTTCTTGCAAATGTTATTTGAAAATTCACACATTTTAAATACAGTTTATTCAAGTGTTAATTTTAATTTTTTCTTTTTGTAAATTACTCTCTCACTCAAAAAAAAAATCCGTTAAATTTAATTAGCAACAATTTCATTAACTTTTATGCATTTATCTCAAATATCAAAACATTTATTAATTTTTAGCTTTTATTTTATAATCATATTCCTTTAATTTTTATTTTCACTTAAAATTGCATTTAAATCTAATAAAAAACTACTTTTAATAATTCAACGGAATTAAAAAAACGACCAAATTTGTTATTATTCAAATTCTGGCACTTTTAATACAGTGGCAACACCCGTACAGCAACTCACATTGCTCTCTCACACACAACACTATTAATTTTAACAACTACCGTTAGGATATTTTACCGCAAATTTACACCCAACTTTAAACACAAAATTAACACCTATGAAGCCATTATTCCAAACAATTTTTATTACCCACTTATAGCGTACACATTTATTTACACTTTTTTTCTTATTTTTCTAATTTAAACTAACGTTTTCTTACCACTTTTTATTAAATTAACGCAAACTCGTACAACACAAGCCGGCATTTTTAAATGCGAACACTAAATAAAATGAAATGTCAAAGAAATATTGCCATATGTTAGCAAAATATGAAGTTTCACAGCAATGAGTTTTTGTTTATATAGGAGTTATACTTACTGAACATAGCTTTGACAAGATGTGTCAAACTAACGTGTGAAATGTCAACCCTTTTCTCTTTCTCTATATCCGGTCAACCATAAGACCTGTAAGTGCTGTTCTTAGATTCCTTAATATTTTTTATCAAAAAATCAAGTGAATTATAAAAAATCCATTAAATTATGTTGAAGAATGTAAAACTACATCTAATGAAGTATCTATATACTCAAATATTTTGTGTTAAATAACAGAAATTTCCAAAGAAAAATGAGAAACTAAATGAAGTATATTTGGCTGAACAACTAATAACATAAAAATAATCTAAATTAATTTTTATAAGAATAATAGTGTTTTAATCATAAAATCTTAAACTAATTCACTTGGTTTATTTGGTAGTTATGTGAAAAAAGTTAAACTAAAGTGGTTTTTAATTAACATAAATTTTCTGTTTAATTTTTTATTTTTCCTGCTTGAATATGTGTCTACTCGTCAACATCTTTATACCTATATTGTTTATATGATGATGATGCCACTACCTACCATTCAAAACCAACAACAGCCAGCAAGATGAGGAAGATTATGAAGCAAAACAAAATCGTAATTGTCCTTAGTGGACGTTACGCCGGCCGTAAGGCTATCGTTGTCAAGACCGTTGATGATGGCACCCCCGACAAGCCATTCGGTCATGCTCTCGTAGCCGGTATCGACAGATACCCCCGCAAGGTCACCAAGTCCATGGGTAAGACCAAGTTGAAGAAGAAATCCAAGATCAAGCCTTTCTTGAAGGTATTGAACTACAACCACTTGATGCCCACCCGTTACACCGCCAGCGAAATTACTTTCGACAAGTTGTCGGCCAAGGATCTTAAAGATCCCATCAAGAGGAAAACACACCGTTTCCAAACGCGTGTTAAATTCGAGTCATCCTACAAGGAGGGCAAGAACAAATGGTTCTTCCAAAAATTGCGTTTCTAAGCATTTTTATTTAGCCCCTCAAGAAATTCGAATGCTGTGGACGATTGTGTTTCTTTAGTTTTTAATTAAATATCAAACAAATAACATCTGTATTTAATGGATATTAAACATAATTTTATATGTTTTTATCTTCTGCTGTGTGAAGCTCTATATGGAGGAAAATTTGTGACTTTTTTTTTATTTTAATGGAAAAAATTACAATAAAATGAAAATTAAACAATTAAAAAAAAATGTGTTAAAATATATATTTGTGGAAGTGGTTAAATTTTTTGAAAAGGTTTATAAAAATCTAAGGTGGCCCTGTGTGCATACGAAAATTTTTGAGTGAAAAAAATCATTGTTTTATATACATGTATTGGAACGTGTTGTATGACAAACACGATAGTGTTTATTGTTGATATGGGGTAAACAAATATTTTATGCCCATGTAAACAAGTTTTTTTTTATGTGAAAATACTGAAAAAGAAGACATTAGCCACGGAATTCATAAATAAATTTTGGATATTTGAATCCTTCGTGAAAACTGATCATATAAAGATCGATTTTGAATTAATATTTTGCACTATCATATAAAAATCAGGTTTTCGTCAAAAATATCACAGGTTTTCATTATTATCGCTCTACAACTTCTAATTAGTGAATTATTAGGGTTTTAAAAATTTTTGGATTTTTCATATAAAAATCGATTTTAGGTCAAAAATATGAGTGATCACAGATTTTCGCTTTAAGCCTTCGAATTGACGAATTATAAGAGGTTTTAAATCGATTTTAGGTCAAAAATATGAGTGATCACAAATTTGCATTATTTTCGCTCTAAATTACCGAATTATGTTTTTGGATTTTTCATATAATAATCGATTTTTGGTCAAAAATATTAGTGATAATAGATTTTATTATTTTCGCTCTAAACCTGCAAATTGAATTAAAAGGGATTTTAAATATTTTTTTAATTTTTTATATAATATAAATAATCACAGATTTGCATTATTTTCGCTCTAAATCTTCAAATTGACGAATTATAAGGGATTTCAAATATTTTTTTGATTTTTCATGTAACGATCGATTTTTGGTCAAAAATATGAGTGGTCATAATAAGTACAAAAAGGACATTAGACAAGCTAAAAGGGTCTCTTGGATTAGGTTCAGCGAGACCATGACTGTCAATGAACTATCCAGATTCAGGAAGATACTGTCGAAGGACCTTAGTGTTCCGGGGAGTATCCAGAGGTCAGATGGTTCATGGACGGAGTCGAGCTCTGAGTCACTTAATGTGATTTTGGAAACCCATTTTCCGGGTTGTAAGGATCAGGTGAGGAAGAGCACTTCACAGAGTCCACCATAGGAATAGTTGAAACGGTAGTGAAAGCCCTGATTACAGTTGAGAAAGTAAAATGGGCGGTAAATTCTTTCGAACCTTACAAGTCATCTGGCCTGGATGGTATTTTTCCGGTTATGTTCCAGAACGCACCGTGGGTGGTTCGTCAACTACTAGTGGATATTTTTAAGGGGTGTCTGCTACATAGACACATACCGAGGGCGTGGAGAGAGGTAAGAGTCTATTCATACCTAACGGTGGTAGGACATGTCACTCGAAACCCAAGAATTATAGACCTATCAGCCCATCGTATTTTCTTTTGAAGACATTAGAAAGACAGATATATCTATATCTAAGATCATCTATTGGCACCAACAGCATGAGTAGTGCTCAACATGCTTACCTGAAGAGTAAATCTGTTGAGAGTCCGCTGAATGATGTGGTGGGCTATATAAAACAAGGACTTCGGTACAAGGAATTTGCCATGGCCGTGTTCTTGGATATTGAGGGAGCGTTCAATAATATCAAGATGCTATTAAGCAGGCACTGGCGGATCTTAAAGTACACGACTTCTTGATCGAATGGATATTCCTCATGCTGAGCAACAGGATTACCAACTCGATCTTGGGTGGAGTATGTTTAAGAAAACTGGTGACTAGGGGGACACCGCAAGGGGGAGTGTTCTCACCCCTGTTGTAGCTATTGGCTGTCGACGTGATTCTGCATCAATTTGACAGAAGGGGACTGAAGATCGTGGCTGATGATGTGGTCATACTGGTAAAAGGAAAATTTCTTCACCATTGATAATCCTCTTCTATGATTTCTTGATATTCTTTTTTCTCTTCTTATTCCTATTTTCTATATTCTAGTTTTTCAAATGAAGGACTCACAATGGACCGAGATCGGTCTCTGGGTGGAGATGTGGTACATTCGGTATCACGTCAATCTTCTCTATCTATGAGTGGTCACAGATTTGCATTATTTTAGAACTAATCCTTCTAATTATAAGGGAATTTAGATATTTTTGGATTTTTTATATAATAAACGATTATTCTTCAAAAATACGATTGCTCTTAGATTTGCATTATTTTCGCTCTAAACCTTCAAATTAACTTATTATAAGTGATTTTAAATATATTATATAGTTTTGGATTTTTTGTATAAAAATCGATGTTTAATCAAAAATATGAGCGATCACAGATTTTCATTATTTTCTCCCTAAACCGTGTATTTAACGAAATATAAGGGATTTTAAATATTTATGGAATAAAGGATTGTATTAAGGAATTAGAAGCAATTTTAATATTTAGAATTTTTATTCAAAAGTCGATTTTTTACGAAAAAAAAAAAAATATTGATAACAGATTGATGAAAATGATCGGTTTTGTTCTAAAATATGAGTGATCACGGATTTTCATTATTTTTGCTGTAAATCTTGTAATTAGTGACTGGTAAATCGATTTCGATTATGGTCGAAAATCGATTCTCTTTGTCAAAAAACGATTATTTTATAGTCGATTCTTACCAACCAACTTTATAATGAAATCGAATTTTTGGCTTCGATTAATCGAAAAATCAACACTGCACAGTGAATTACTTTTTTGTAAAAATAAATTGCAAGAATTGCAAAACAAAATTTTAAACTCTAAAAAATAAATGTTGGGACAATTTTTTAAAAGATAAAAAAATCAGTAAAAATACATTTCAGAAATAATTGTTAATTATAATGGAAGAACTTTGAGTACTAGTTATATTAAATCTATATTCGTTCCCGCAGTACCGTACATTCACATAAAGAATATTCCTAATCCTATTTGACAATTCACCCAGAGGAATGTGATCATCCGCTTGTGTTTCTATTATATCCGTAGGCGACCAAATTCTTTAGCATTCATTCGCCATTTCGATCCCACGAATACCTTGTTGTCAAGACTAGGCTGAGAAGTACTGATAGTGATTGAGTGCAGTTGAGTAGACATTACGACTTCAGAACTTACGAATTCGGTGTCTTAATCGCGGCATTAACATATCTTCCGAAACATGTGCCCCGTCTTGCAGATTCGGTTCCAGTGTCAGTTCTATATGTAATATTTTATATCACTGCATATTTGACGAAATGATTAATTTACTTCATATGTTTTTACGAATTCTATGGTACTAAATTTAAGACATTTAGTTACGTTATTAGAATGATCTGCGGGAGTAAGTTAATAACAAATATATCTATTATTTTTATTATCTTTTGATCTTCTTCGAATAGTCATACGACTATTGTATTCAATGCACTACACCTTCAAAATGTTTGGTTCAAAGAGTATACTCTCTGGTTTAGTTGTTAAACATATCGACATACAATATATACATATTTAAACGTTTAATGGTCCTTTAAAATATAGCCTAATTTAATTTTAATTCATTTGTTACTAATTTTACATATAATAATCGATTAATCGACTATAAAAATCTAAATTAAAATGGTTAATCGAAAAGTCGAAAATCGATTATTAAGTTTTCAATACCATTCACTACTTGTAATTAACTTATTAAAATTGATTTTAAACATTTTTCGATTTTTCATAATATAGAAATCGATTTTTGATGAAAAAATTTGTGATCACAGATTTTCGTTATTTTAGTCCTAAACTTTCTGCTTAACAATTACAAGAGATTTTATATATGTTTATATTTTTATTATAAAAGTCAATTATTTTCAATCATTATTTTTGCTCTAAATTTTCGAGTTTAGAGTGCGATTTCAATAATTTTTGGATTTTTTATATAAAAATGGGATTTTTCTTTCTTACTTCCTTTTTTTGAAATAAAACAAAATTTTTCATTTTTATTGGCTTCTAATAATTTAATTATTTACTTGACTGACTTTCTAAATAAATATTCGATTATATCAATTATTATTATTTTTTTTTTTTAATTAAAACTGTTAATGATTTTAGATTAAAAACAAAAAAATAAAATTTTAAAATAAATTTAAACGAATTACTACATAATGGTCAAGTTTTTAGAGGATTCATAACTTACATGACAAAATTTTTTAGCAAGAAAAAAATAATACAATTTTTTTATTAAATTTAAATCATAATAAAAAAATAAAAAACTTGAAAATAATACAAATAGGGCTCAATAAAGTCAATAATTAAATAATTGTATTTGTTTTAAAGAAAATCACTAGTTTTAAGTAAAAGAAAGCTAGTGATTATTCTAATGTCAGTGTACTATGGAGTAGTATATGATTATGTTTATAAGAACAATTTTAATTTAAGTTTATAAAACTATGTATAAAGAATATTAAATTATGACTGGAAACCCGTTTAGATGAAAAAGTAATAGAACAAAAATTAAGGATTAAAAGTATTTCAAAGGTTTACCAAGAGAGATAGAGTAAACCCAGCAGATTTGGACAGTTCTGTAAAAAAGTAAAATAGAAAAAGAAAATATTTGAAAAATATTGGTTTTAATAATAAGCAAACAAATAAAAATGTTTGAAGTTTTTTATTTTGTAAGAATTACCTGTGATTTTTTTATATTAAAATCCCCGTTTTATTTGGCTTAGTGAAAAACATTTAGACAATACATTTTTTGTTTTAACAAATTTCCAATCATAATTAAAAGGGAAAAACAGGAACGTTTTCGTAATTGTAACTTCACATTTAAGCTTTTTAATTTTGCTTCAAGGATCATCCACGTAAAAGGTTATAGAGGGTTTTCTTTTTTCTGTTAGTAATTCTTAAAAACTAAATTTATTGTTGGTTTATCTCATAGTAAAATATTGTAAAATTTGGTGATTAAATAAATTAAAAAAAGAAAACAAAATTAAAAAATTATGCTGTTTAAAATTGGCTGTAATAGTTTCCATGAGGCCTGTATTTTTATGTTTTACCAATTGCACATAAATGTAGCCAACCATCCAGTAGTCACGAGTATTTTTTTGTTTTTAAATGTTTGTTTTGTTAACACAAAAACACCACAAACAAAATGTTTTAAAATGTCAGGAGCAGGGTTTTTATTAAAGGCCGTTGAGAGGGGTTTTTATATGGTGTAATGTTTAAAGGTTTGGGGGAAAAAGAGAAAGATATTAAATACATGTGCATTAGTTTCTTTGGACATTTTTGAAAGTCAATCAGTTTTTTTAATTAAAATTTTGGTAAATAAAAAACTAAATTTGGAAAAAAAAACCCCAATTACATATAGATAATTAAAAAGCCAAAAAGTTTTAAATTAAATTAATTAAACAGCTATTAAATTACATACGTGTGATATAGTAAATAAAAACCAATTATGTATGTAGATCTATTTGGATACCAATAAAGTATGAGAGTAAGTGCTTCTAGGTGCATTCAATTTGTGGCTAAAAGGTGTATTCTTTGTTTGATTTAAAACACAAATTTATACCCTTTTCTTAAAAAAACAATATTATTTTTAAATTGTTAGTTAGAAGTCCCAAAAACACTAGTATTTTAACACAAAACTGTAGTAGTTAGTTAATATAAAGTGTTAAGGACAAACACTTTTAAATTAAATACTTTTAGAGTTCTTAGCAATTTATTTTGTTAATAAAGTTTGAGTTTAGAATTATTTGTTTGGTTAGTTTTCCAAGAGGTTAATATAAATAACAACCTTTATAATTAATGTTAATAAAAAACGCAAATCATATTAAAGTGTTAATAAAAGCAAAAAAAAAAAATGTTTGCAAAGAAGCCAAGATCTTTTATATCTAAACAAATAAGACAATAAATGTTTTAAAATAACAGTAAAACGTAATAAAATAAATTTAAAACAACTTTAATTAACTAATAACTAAATAAAATTACATATACACTAAACTCCGTTTTCAAAACTTTATGATTTTGAAAAAAATTCTAACAAAACTTAAAATATTTTTCATTTATCGTTTTGTTATGAAATATAACATGGTCTTAAAGTTTTAAATGAGTTTTTAAATGGTACAAATATATTTATTTAAATTAATATAACTAAAAAAAATCAAAAACAAAACTGTTTATTTAAACTTAAAAAGGTAGGGGGAAATAGATTTCAAAAAACTTAACTAAAACAGGCAACTTATTATAACAAAAATAAAAGTTTAATAAAATAAAACATTAAAAATAAAACAAATGGGTGTTTTTTATGGGAAATGAAGGTTGTGGGGAGTTATGGGAAAATACATAATATTTTATAATAAAAAATAACAAAACAATTCATATTATAGGGTGCTCAAGTAGTAGTAGTACAAGAAAATAAAGCTAGACATTACCAGTTAACACGTTTAGTAGAGAGAATATCCAAAACACTTTTAATTACATCAGTGCTGGAGTGAGTGCCACCCAAATCTGGAAAGAGAAAAGAATATTTAAAAATTATTTAACTTAAATAGTTTAAAACCTTTACTGCATTTAGATACAATCGTTTAAATATCTTTATGATGTCTCGATTTTAAATATTTACTTGATTTATTTTCTTTTCTAATTAAAATGTTTTTATTTATTTAGTACTTTAAAATAAATGTTGCACCAAATTCTGAAAATTTCACTAAAAATTCGAAAATTTACCGAAAATCCAAAATTTTACAAAAAAAAAAAAAAAAATCCAAATTTGCTCATTAGTAATTTATATGAAAATATTAAAAAAAGTTAATCGAATGTTAAATTTGGAAATTTTACTAAAACTTCAAAATTTTACGAAATTTTATATTTGTATGGAAATTTTCGAATTTTTTATGAATATTCCGAATTTTGGTGAAATTATGAATTTTATAATATAATTACAGAATTGGTTCTATTGTAATAATCTTTAAATGATATTAAACAGTAACAAGGTAACATCTTTCTTCAGAAAAGAAAACGCTATTAAAAAATCTTAGACCAAATTTGTTTTTTTTTTTTGTCTTATATCTTCCCACTTAATTCCGATATTATTTTTCAAACTTACCTGGTGTTCTAATACACCTATCGACAATTGTCTCATAGGTAGCCTCCTGAATAACACGAGCATGTTCCTTGTGACCCAAATGATTTAACATATCAACACTGGCATTGATCATGGCAACAGGATTGGCAATATTTTTACCGGCAATGGCAGTACCAGTATTACGAGTACCAGGCTCAAAAATAGCATACTTTTAAAAGAAAATTTATTGAAAATAAAACTCAGTCAATTAAGTAATTGAAAAAAAAAAATACAAACATGATCACCGTAGTTACGGCCCGACAAAAGACCAGCACCACCAATCAAACCGCAAATGACATTGGAAACAATGGTTCCATATAAATTGGTCATGTTCATGACATCAAACTGGAATAAAAAAAAAAAAAACAAAATAAATCAAATTAAAATTTCTAATATTAATTCTTTTTTAGTTCTATTCAGATTAAAAGTTTTAGTCAGAATTGACAGAATTTCTGTATACTAGATTATAGCTAGGCTACCCCTATCGTATTGAAATAAAAGAAGTTTTTTTTTTATTTTCCAGAAAATATAATAAAACTGTTAAAATAAACGTTTAACAATTGTAGTTAATATAATATTGAACTAGTTATACTCTGTAAAGTAAACAAATACCTCTCAAACATTGTTTTTTTCAAATATTTTTTTAACAATAAAAAAAAAATGCGAAAATTCATCAGTTCAACTTTTTTTCTCTCTCGTAAAATAATTAAAGCATATAGGCCATGTTGGTAATATTTTTCAATTTGATGATTATTTTTAGTGTTTTTTCGTTTTGGCGATTTTTTTCATTTAAGCGATTTTCTGGTGTGGCAATATTTTTATTTTGAAGATTCTTCCCATTTTTAGATTTTTAAATTTTTCTCTCTCGTAAAACCCCTAAATCATAGAGTAACTAAAATAACTCTCTTCCGTTTTGGCGACGTTTTCATGATGGTTATATTTTTCATTTTGGTAATTTTTTTTGTGTGTTTTTCGTTTTGATGATTTTTCCATTTTGCTGAATTTTTACATTTTGTGTTTTTATCATTTTATCGATTTTTTATTTTATCATTCTGTTCCTTTTGGTGATTTTTCCCCATTTTGGCAATTTTTTTTCGTTTTGGCAATTTTTTTTTTTAATTTTGGTGGTTGTTTCCGTTATGGCCGTTTTTTCGTTTTTGTAAATTTTTTCATTTTAGCGATTTTATTATTTTATCGTTTTAGTGATTCTTTCCGTTTTGGCGTTTTTTTATTTGAAGCTTTTTTCTACATTGGCGTTTTTTTCGTTTCGGCGATTTTTTTCCATTTTGACTATTTTTTTCCGTTTTGGTAATTTTTTTTATTTACGAATTTTTCAATTTGGATTTGTTTTCTATTTTGTCTTTTATTTAATTTTTTCTGTTTTGGCAATTTTTTATTTTCGTTTTTTCAGTTTTGCCGATTTTTATTTGCTTTGGCTTTTTTTTTCGTTCCGGCGAATTTTTTCGCTTTGTCGATTTTTGTTCATTTTGGAGATTTTCTCCATTTTGTCATTTTTTTCCGGTTTGTTAATTTTTATTTTTTACATTTTTGGCAATTTTTTCCGGTCTTTCTATTTACTTATATTTTTATTTTGGCGGTTTTTTCGTTTTCTCAATTCTTTTTTATTTTGACCTTTTTTTTAATACTATTAACAATGATCAGAAACTAACTAAAATATATAAGAAAAAAACCCATAAATCATGACTGATTTTAAATATTCAAAATTCAATAATAATACAATAAAATGAGCTTCTCTTGATAACGCAAGCAAAATAATTAATTTTACATAAAAATGTGTATTTGATAAATTAAAAACCAACTCAAACTGTTATCAAAATTTTATTGAAAGTCCTTACATATTTCAAAAAGTAATCTTTTTGAAAATCTCACAACTTAAAGTTAACACTCACCTGATGAGGATTCGAAACCAATTGCATGCAAGTGTTATCGATAATCATGTTATTGTGTTCCAAATCGGGATAATCCTTGTGTACACGTTTGGCTACGTCCAAGAACAAACCATCAGACAACTTCATAATATTGGCCTTATGAATAGTGGTCACCCTCCTGCGACCATTTTGGCGGGCATATTCAAAAGCATAACGAGCTACACGTTCGGCATTTTCAGTTGTCACAACCTTCATGCTCTCTACAATACCAGGCACGGATTCATGTTCCAACATAGCATATTCACCATCGGTATTTTGACGAATCAAGACAATATCAATATTACTATGACGAGCAGGAATACCGGGGAAAGATTTACAGTGTACAACATTGACATACAAATCCAATTCATTACGAATGGCTACATTACGTGAAACTTCATGTAAACCATGAGATTTGGTTTCAATGTTACCCTTAATGGCTACACCATTACGTTTGATCGAAGTAATGGCATAATCTAAATCTTCATTACCCTCAGTAGAAGGATCGATGTCGATAACTTCAAAATCAATAGGGGCACCACAGTAGGAGAAAATGTCACGAACATATTTCATAAGTTCGGGACCAATGCCACCTCCGGGCAACATGGTAACAGCATGACGACCACCATATTGAGCTGAAGGAATATCTGTTTTCTAATTGTGTTGGTATCGCCGAAAAAGAAAATAAAATTATAACCTCACAATTTGTTCAATAAAATAAAAATTTTAAAAAAATATTCGAACTACAAAAACAACTTACAGTCAATTTTTTTTGCAAGGCAGATTTGGTATGAGCCACATCTTCAGTTTTTTCCTTGGTCACCAAGAGAGGATAACTCTGCAGCACATTAAAAGTATAAATATTTAGTTAATTAAACAAATACAGGATATCTTTTCTAACTTCTAAATTATGTAATTTTTTCAACATTTTGTTTCCACAGCTTTTGTTTATTTTGTTTACTTACCCTGCATAGAAAAGGTGTTTGGGTTTTAATCAATCTTTGCGTTAATCGTACAGCCATGGTTTTTCAATTATTTTCTTTTATTTTTATTAAAATTTATTGTAAAATGATAGATTTTTTGCAAAAATTTATGTTCTTTGGTGGTTGGCCTCAGAGGAACAAGCTGATCGGATCAAAGACGGCGGTGTGCCGTCTTCATATGTTTTCTACAATTTATCACCGCCGTCGTTTTAATGGGCTTGTTTTAGCTTCAAGTCAACCGCCGTTATTTTCAAATTCTTAATATAATTCAACAAGAAACATATCAATATAAATAAATACTTTATAAACGATCATTTTCATTTGAACTTCTACAATTTTTTTCACTGGAGAGCTTTCGGTACTGATTTAAAAAATATTGGTGCCGCAACCTGGACTTGTTTCTCTGTTCGGCGTTTTTGGTGCAATGATTAGTACAAAAACTAAGCCGGCGCAAATTTGTAGATACCGATGTCACAAATTATGGCTAATTGTGAAATAAATAAAATAAATTCTACATAAATAATAATTCATTATTTTTTTATACATAGATTTTGACACTTCAGCGGGTACGCAAAATTGTGCTTATATGGAGTTTGGAAGTTCTAAATACTAAAAAAATAATCAGCTGATCAAGTGAGCTCACCTGTTTGAATTCGACTGGGGTTGTCGGCAAGTGTTGTTTTAACTCCTGAATACTTTTTTTTTAATATTTTAGAAACTATTTATTTAATCCTAAAAAGCTCATGTTGTATTCGTTTTATTCTATGTTTACATATAAATTTTTTTGAAACCGAAAAACACAAACAAATTGATTTTTTTTTCGTATATTTCAAAGCTGAAAAACATCTCGATTCGAGTTGTTTAATTATTTAACACAAAAAAAAAAAAAAAAAAAAAACATATTAAATTTCCATACAGGGAAGAAATTTTTAATATTTTTAGTACATAGAAATTTGTCGGAAAAAGAATTTGTAAAAATTGTCAGAAAGTTTAAAAACAAAAAATTTAAAATTATGAATGAAATTTATATTTGTTCATAAATTTTATATGTTCAAAAATTTTATTTTTTGAATTAGAAAGTGTTTGTATGTAAAATTTTTATTTAAATCAAAAATATGTGGAAATATTTTGGAAAACGAAAAACAGGCAAATAGGAAAAACACAGTAAAATGATGTGAGAACATTGATGTTTAAGCTTATTGTGTTTTTCAAAAAACAAGTAAAAAACTAATGTGTGTAAACATATTATAACACAGATATGAATCTTAAAAAAATTCAATTGAGAAAAATTACTCAAAAAAGCACACTTACTACAATTATTATTGTTTTAAACGAAATTTTTTACTAACATATTTTTAGACTTAGGTTTTTTGACAACCGACTTAGGTTTTTGATAATAGAGCTTCATATCAATGTTAATCTTTGGCCGAATATGCCCATGGCTGAATATGGCTGATATATGCCCAATTCTTTTAAGTTGGTAAACAAATTGTATGGGTGATTGTAAATATTGATGTTTGGTGAAACAGGTAATTTTTTGTGAGTTACTTTTTTTTGCAACAAACATCATTTACAACTCCGCCGAATTAGTTGATTTTTAATAATGAATTAATATTAAAGTATAGAAACATTTTTACATTTAAATAAATTCCAAAAATTTCTTTGAAAATATTTTTTCAATAAAAATTTTTTATTTACATATGGCAACTTCCTTAAATGACTATTGTGCATTTTTAATGCAAAATTTTGAATTTCTTCAGTTGATAACCTAGTGTCTACATTAGGCAAATTTTTATCAAAACAAACGTCAAAATCAATGCGAATATATACAAGGTAATCTTAGTTAAACTGCTGATTATTATTTTGGTCGTTGCAGTTCTCACACTGCATATATAAAAACCAAAAATGAATACGCCATATTGTTGTTTTTGTGCAACTGTTGCCACCTTCCACAAATTCACGTTAAATTTGCCGTTTATCTTGATAGAAAAATCTCTAATGTAGACACTATGTAAGATCAAGAGTTAAAACGGTAAATTTTGCATTTTTTCGCGAGACGTTTCCGTGTAAAGGAACAAATATTTTTTTAATTAAAATAAAAAAAAAAAAAATAATCTTGAATTATAATTCAAATGGAGAGAAATAGTTTACAAAAGTTCCATAATCTCAGTATGAATAATACGGATCCTGTTGTTTTTCTAAATGAAATTTATGGCAGAGTAAATTGTTTTTCCAAATTGGCCGCTGGAGTTCACAACAAGTGCTGTTTTAAAGTAATGATGGTGGTGGATGGCAAAAATTTTAGTGCTACGGGTACTACTTTTAAAATGGCTAAAAGGTCGTGTGCCCTGGCAGCATTAGCCGAATTATATAATATTTCTTATAATGCCAATAAAATGCAGCCAGTTGTGCATGTTCCAGAGAAAAGTTTAGAAAATTTGGACATAGAAAATTTACAGAATAAAAGTATTAAAAGCATGGAGTTTAATAAATTAAAACCTAAGAAATTTTATAAAAAATATAATGCACAAATTAACCAAGATAATATACCACCCTTGACTATAGAAGAAATTATAGATAACGATAAGGTAGAATCTAAAGCTTTACAAAACTTAGCAAATTTGCCAACAACTAGTTGTTCTAAGTTAAAAATTAAAGCCAAGGATTCCAACCTTAAAACTGTTGCAAATAATTCTAACCTCAAAAATTGTTCGGCTAAAATGCAAATTCAAGAACAATTTAGTGGTAATCGATGCAATAAGCTTAGCACTATACCTGATTTGGGAAACATGATTTCAAATAAAGTAAAATCAAGAAATAATAAAAAGAAAACGCTTAAGAACAATCAATTTTCAACCATGGTAAATGTTCAAAAAGTAGAGATGAAAGTTTGCGTGAAAAGTTTTGCTAGAAATCCCATAGAAAGTGATAATACAAATTTGACTCTAGTTGAAAAAATTGTAAAGGAAACGGAAGGTAAGTTAAAAAATTTTTTATTTTAGAAAATTGATTTAAAGGTTATTTAGGTTTGTTTTTAAAAATGTAGATAATATAGAAATAAACACTGAAAAGTAGGTTAGAAATTATTATTTAACGTATTTTATCTCGATTGATTATTTAAACGTAGTTTAAAGTAAATAAAAATTTGGGAAAAAGTCTATTTTCAAATTTATTTTTAATACGCCTTTTTAGTTAAACATCAAAAACAAGTCGCCTCTAGACTAAAGAGATGTCAAGATGATAGTCCCGAATCTACTGAGCAACCTTTAGCTAAAAGAAAAGCAACCAGTGAAAGCAAAACAGTGTGTGCAATACCCAAAAAGAGAGCAACATGCCCAAACAATTGGTCTCAACAAAATGAAAATCCATTAAAGGTTTTAAAAAGTCTGTTTCCCGACTTAAAGTTCAACTTAGAGGCTGAAATGAGTTCGACAGTTACAACCTACTTTGTAATGTCTACCTTAATTGGAGGACGTAAGTTTTTTGGTCATGGCAAAACCAAACATTTGGCAGAAAAAGATGCTTCTATACAAATTCTAAAACATTTGGAAAATAATGCAGATAAAATTACCAACGGCCAAAATAATGCAAGGCCCCAACATAATAATACGAAAGGCCAACAAATAAATTTAAATAATACTAAAAATAATATTCATTCATCTTTGCAATTGCCCTCACATTTGGCAGATATTATAGAAACAAAAATAATGCGTACATTTGATCAATTAACCAAAGGACGCCAAGAGATACTTGAGTACAAAGTGCTGGCGGGCATAGTAATGACTACAAATATGAATTTTGAAGAGGCTGTGGTTGTGTCCTTAGCTACGGGTACCAAGTGTGTAAATGGTGGTAATATTTGTTGTAATGGTTCGGTTCTTAATGATTCTCATGCTGAAATTATAGCCAAACGAGGTTTAATGAAATTTCTTTACGCCCAGCTACGTTGGCACTGTACCCAAGATATGGCTGAAAATTCCATATTTCAAAGAAATCCTAATGGCTTACAAATACCCTATTGTTTAAAGGAAAATGTTCACTTTCATTTATACATAAATACCGCTCCTTGTGGCGATGCTCGTATTTTTAGTTTTAACCACCACAATAAATTTATTAATACCTCTCAAACTTCCTTCAAAAGTTGCCAACATGGTCAGCTACGTACTAAGGTTGAGGGAGGTATGGGTACTACAGCAGTTGGTACACGATATTATGCTCAAACTTGGGATGGTGTGCTATTAGGTGAACCTTTGCTTACCATGTCTTGTTCCGATAAAATTGCCCTTTGGAATGTAGTGGGTATACAAGGAGCTCTATTGTCTCAACTTATAGAACCTATTTATTTACATTCTATTGTCTTGGGCAGTAAGTTTAACGATCAACATCTTTATCGTGCCATTTGTGGTCGCATACAACACACCTTGGGTTATCTTCCGCAACCATATCGTCTTAATCGTCCCCTTTTGGGCCATACTAGTAAATGCGTACGACGTAATACTTATAGAGTACCTAGTTTAGGTATTAATTGGACTGTGGGTGATAATGATATTGAAATTATTTCTTTGCCTACGGGACGTAGAATTTACAATGAAACTTCGTTCTTAGCGAAACAAGTTTTCTTTTATAAATTTATTTATTTGTTAAATAATTTGCCAAATATATGCTGTGCCTACATGAGTAATAATTATGCTGAAGCTAAAGAAAATTCTAGAGATTTTCAAATAGCTAAAAGAGAAGTTATAGCGGCATTTTATCGCGCTGATTTGGGTACTTGGGTTAAAAAGCCTATTGAACAAAATGAATTTTATATTAATTAGATTTTTGTGAAAAAATAATTAAAATAGTTATAAGAAAAATAGATTTTAATTTTTCTCGTAATTGAGAAATCGCTGAAATTTAATACAGAACTGAACCTGTGTTTCGATTAAAGAAAAAAAAAAAAAAAAACTTTTGAAGAAACAAAATATATTGTTCTTAAAGTAGAATAATTTCAATTTTTTATAATTCTTTTGGATTTATTTTTTTTTTTATATTAAAAACTTAATTTTGGGTTTGTTTTTAAAGGAATTTAGTAGTTTTTTTCGTTTCGTTTTTAATATTAATAATTGCCTTAATAAATTATAATTACTTTTATCAAATTTTAGTAATTAATAACAGAAACTATCTTTTAATTTATAATATTTAAATATTCCAAATGAATTATAAAAAATTAGTTATATTTAAAGATTTTCTTGTAATGAATATGTTTTCAAAATATATTTTTTCCTTTTACTTTAATATTTGTTGTTTCAATTTGTTTTTTTTTTTATTATTTATTTATTTATTTATTTTTCGTTTATTTTTTTTATTTTTTTTTTATTTTTTTATTTATTTTTTTTATTTTATTAATTTTTATTTTTTTTTTTTTTTTTTATTTTATTAATTTTTATTTTTTTATTTTTATTTTTATTTTTTTATTTTTATTTTTTTTATTTTTATTTTATTTTTATTTTTTTAATTTTTATTTTTTTATATTTTATTTTAATTTTTATTATTTTTATATTTTATTTTAATTTTTATTATTTTTATATTTTTTTTTTTAATTTTTCTTATTTTTATATTTTATTTTAATTTTTACTATTTTTTTTATTTTCGTTAATATGTATTTTAAGTTAAATTTTATCTCTGAACGTTTAATTTTTAAATATTTTTATATTTGTAAAATATTTTTGTTTACTTTCGTTTTATGTTTTTGCTATAGAATACGGCTAGAAGTTTATGTGAGAGGCACTTTAAACTAAATTTTCAAAAAAAAAAAAAAAAATTACTGATTTTTCAAAACACAAAAATAAAATGTACATGACTGCAAAATACATGCAGTTGCATGAATTAGGTTTTTGACAACTGAATTAGGTTTTTGTCCATCACATGAACTTCTAGTTGTATTCCATGGTTTTTGCTGAATATATATTTAATTTATTAAATTTTAGTTTTGAAATTTAAATTCAAAGTGAGTTTTTAATTAAATAAAATATTTAAATAATTTTCCAAAAGCCATTATTTTTCTTCTTAATAAAATGTTAAAAATAATAAATTAATCTATTACTTATTGGAAAAAGTCTTTCAAATATAGAGTAATAGGAAATCTTTACAATCAATTGATTCCAAACTCGGTGCAAATTACGGTATTCGATATCGAACAAAGTTTTAATTTAAATTAGATTGAAATTTTGGTCGATATCGATTTACGTAATTGCTATTTTAGAAGCTTATTTATACCATTAAATAAAGGTGTCAGAGGTATATATAAATAATAATATTTTTTGCAATTAAATTTTTTGTTATATTATTTTTGTTATATTAAAAAAAATATAGGAATTTTAAATAAATATATAAAAAAAATGTATTTTTTTTAATTGTATATAAATTAAAATATTACTTTGTGATTTTTTTCGTTTTAATGGTGTACCCGTTTTTGTGTTCATCTGGCAACACCTTTGATTTTTGCTTATCTCTTTTATATTTCACTATTCTGAATGATTGTTAAAATAGTTACAAAAAAATCAGTTATTGCAGAAAACTTGACTAGAAGAGTAGTGTTAATTTATTTAAGTATTCTTAATAAAATAAATACGTATACCACAATACAAATTATTAAAAAAAATATATATTATAATTATTTAATAATAACATCATTATATTTTTGTATTTAAAAAAAATTACAAAAAGAAAAGATAAAGGTAAAAATGTTAAACGATTTCATAACAAAGTTACATTAATCCAATTAATTAAAATTTAACATATTGCAAAAAAAAAAAAAAAAATAAAATATACATGGCCTTTAGTTAGTATGTATATACAAGTGATTATTTAGTTTAAACGAATTCTTGCCCCGAAAAAAGTGTGATTTCTTCTTTTTAGTGAAAATGGGTGCGTAAATGAAAAATCTTGTGCAAAAATATGAAAGAGAAAAAATTTAATTATTCTAATTTTAGAAAAAGAAACTTATAATCTATACATAAACAACCCTACAACAGAAGATGACCAAGATGATGAAAACAGATGTGAAAGTGATTCCCCAACAACATCCGCTAAAAAGCAGGAAAATAAAGATAAAGAAATGTTAACAGAAAGAGAAGTTGACAATGAAATAAATATTGTTGTTGATGATGACCAAAGCAATAAAGTTTCAAAAATGACAACAAACATAAACGTAAACAAACCCAAAGCTGATGACTATGAAAATGGGGAAAAAGAAGAACAAAAACAAAATTTGTTAACAGAAGAACCGGCTAGCTCATCATCGTTATCTAACAAGAAAACTAAAAATGATATTAGTAAAATTGTGAACGACGGGGAAGAAGATGAAGAATCTAGTTTAATAGAAAGCTCCTTTGAACGACCCTACACCGCTCCTTTAGCACCTCTCGATATGGAACTTATCGATAGACTTAATAGAGAGCGAGAAGCTAAACGTCGTTCAAGTTCAGTTGGCAAGGGAAGAGACAATCGCTCTTCGTGGGCTCGTAAAAGTGTCGATAGCTCTAAAATCGCAGCCACTATGTTTATGGAACGTGAACGTTTAAATCCAGATGCCGGTCATCATGCTCAACAACCACTACACGAATTTCATACAAATGTTGGTACTCCAGCTGATCATGAATCACATAAGCAACCGCCATTTATGTCAATGACGAATACAGATACAACTGAAAGGTGAGTCTTTTTTTTTACGCTCCAAAAATAAGAGTAAAATTTATAAAATGTATAGTTTTATTAAAAAATAACCTGCTTGTAATTATTTCCTCGCAAGAGTAAATAATAAAAAAAAAAAAAAAAAATACTAGGTGTTAAGTTAAATTTTAAAGCGAATTAAAATAATTAATTTTAAATGTAACATAAAAAACATTGAGTTCCATTTTTAAAACTTCAACTAATTTAGTTAAATTATAAAGTAACACCTTATAACATGTGTTGCAATATGCATTATTAATAGATGTTTATAAGCATTCTGTTTATAATTTTTTTCTAAAGAATTCTTTAGAATTTCTTTTGTTTCAGTTATTTGTAATTATTATTTTTTACTTTTATCTATTTCTTTTTGTTATCTAATACTAAAAAAATGTGAAATTTAATTTTGTCTATGATGGATTGCTAAAAACATGTTCTTAGAAAACAGCTACATTTTCAATTGCAAAAAATTGTCACAAATGCAAAAGGCCCTAAATAATATTAATATAATTTTAAATATGCTAAAAAACAAATAAATAATAATGATTGGTCAAAGATCAATTTTAAAAGGATTCCACGGCGGGGCAGAATCGAACATTTTTTAGAAATAAATCTGTAACTTTCAATCGGCTATATGGATTTACATAAAATATAACAAAAGCAGAGCTATGGAGTTCAAAGTAGGCTAGCGATATTGGAAAAAGGGGTTCAAGTAGGATAGCGATTTTGGAAATTGCAAAAATAATAATAATTTATGTAGTAACTATAGATCCTAAAAAATAAGACCTATATCCACATATCAAGCAAATATATATATATATATATATATATATATATATAAATTTATAAATTTTATTTTCTAAATTTTCTTAAAAGATGCGTTTTGTTTCTTGCAAAAAAAAAAAAAAAAAAAAAAAATAAATAAAAAATATTAAAAAAAATAAAAAATAATAGATAGATAGATAGAGAAGGTAGATGTGATACCAGATAGTACCACATCTCCACCCAGAGACCGATCCCGGTCCATTGTGAGTCCCTTCAATAGAATAGCTGTGAAATATAGAATACAGAAAATAGAAAATACAGAGAGTACAGAAAAAAGTAGAGTAGAAGATAAAAAGGGATAGAAATGTGACGAATCATATAGGGGGACCAGCAATGTTACCAATCCCCCTAGGGTTATACCCCTGATTCTCCCTTAAGCAGCCGATTCCCATGACGAAGCCTATGACGTCAACAAGATCTGGGAACTGGCTACACAGCCACTTCATCCTACGATGCTGCAATCGTGGACAATGGCACACAATGTGCTCAATAGACTCGGTCTCGTCGACGTCTCCGCACATTCTACAAAAATCGGAACTGCTAGCGTCCCATCTAGATCTCATCTTCCCTATCAAGCAGTGACCCGTTATGGCCCCTATCATGATCCTCAAGCTCTTCCTATTCATATAAAAAATAATTATTTATATAAAATTTATTTGACCGATTTTAACAAATTTCCATAATGTTCGTGGTGTCATTTACATATAGATGATACGACGGACATTCTGATACGATTTGGAACATTAATTTTTGGACATCAGCACAAATGCTCATTTATTTTGTTCTTTAATGTTTTTGGTGTTGAAGACTATAACCAGCTAAATTGAACTTTAAAAAGGCTAAATGTTACAAAAAATAAGCCCAAAAAAAGCTATTATTTTTTCTTTAATTTAATAACTTATTTTTTTCGTTTTCATTAGTTTTTGATATTTTTTTAAAAGATATTTTAAAAAATTTATAAGCAAAACATAGAACAGCTGCCATCAAAATCACCCATTGAAAAATCACCCAAAAATTCCCGTACAAGTTTAGGTTATATTTCATATGAAAAATTATCTAATGTTTTAAGTGATTTTTTGTAACTTTTAAACTATAATTCATGTTTTGTTAAGTATTTCTAAATTTGTGGGTGATTTTTCGCTTTTATAAGAATTAAAAAAAGATAATAAAATTAAAAAAATTATATTAAATTAGGTTTCTATGGTTAATGAAAAATAATTATAATAATCGATTTAGCAAGTCTATAAAATTGTTTTTTTTTTTTGATTTGAATAAGGAAGCACCGCAGGCGAAATTTTTTAGTAATATAGATAAAATAGATTTTTTGTGCGAATAAATACACAAAAATGCTTAAATGGATGATTCTGTAAAAATAAAATTAGAAAATTAATATTAAAATTAATTAATAATTATTAACGTTATTATTAAAATTAATTAATATTAAAATTATTATTTTTTCTTAATTTAGTTTTAATGTAATGTTTTAGAAAGGCAACGATATTTTCTTGTACCAAAAACCATTTTGGCATATTTACCTATCCATTGATATACATACATATTGACTACATACCTTTCCATATGAAGCAAATATAACAATCTCAATCCAGGTATCTCGGCCAAAGTTTTAGTGTAAACTTCTTGTTTTCTAAAAATAGTATGTATTAAAGATTTTCAAATTAGTTTTATGTAGTTAAATTATTTCTAGCAAACATTTATACAGTGCGCGAAAAAACCTAAGCATACACAGTAAAAATAAAAGAAAACCCACTTTATTTATTTCCCAACAAAAAAATTAGTAAATTCACTAATGCTAATGAACTCGAAATAGTTCCAATTTTGGTGAAACATCAATGAATTTAACACATGGTTGTCATAGGAGGGAAGTGATCCAATTTACTGAATAACATGTTATGAAATATTGCCTTTTTTGTGTTAGTTATTCATTAGTGAAATAACATTATTTAACATTTTCAGTAATTTTCAAGTTAATTTTTAAAATTAACTTTTTTAATTCTTGTGAAAATTAGATTCAAATACATTTATATTTGTTATAAATAGTGACTTTTATTTAATACTTTTAGAACTTGTTAAAAACACCTGATTTGGAATAATAAATTTAGGATTTTGACTACTTTGTATTCAATGATAATGCTAAGAATTTTGAATAACTTCCAATATATTTTGCTGGGTTTATATCCAAAAAGTATGTTCCACATTCTATTTTAAACTATTAACAGTTAAGATCACTGCTAAGGAATATGATGTAATTATAAAGATTATAACGAAATAACCTAAGCATTAGCATGCATTATTTATTTAAAATTATATACAATATTATAGTGGTAGCTTTCATGGCTAATTGCATTTTTTATAACATTTTCAATCACAGCGGCATTGACAAAGAGGTCGGTAGAGAAAATATACCCCAGTATTGCATCATTATTGTCCATGCATTTTTTTAGGATCCTTATTGTGTTAAATCGCCTCCTTTAAGCAAAAACTGTTCGGCATATGACGCCTCGATACTCTCGGAATAATTCATGTCTATGATAATACTGGCCCATGTCCTATTAGAACAGTTTTTTTGTTAACTTTTTATTTTGATGAGGCGAAATCTCGCTGAAATGTATGGACCTAGTTCCAATAATACTTTTATTAAAAAAATTAATGTTTTTCATAATTTTTCGTACTTATAAAACTCTATTGTAATACTAATACTTAGTTTTAAGATATATGACAAAAAATCCAACCATATTCTCTGTATGCTGAAAACATGGAGGACTGTTTTTTAATTCAATAAGTTCCACGGGACCTTTGGATTACTGTTACCTTAATACAATGAAAAATTTTAAATCTTACAGGGTTCAATTACTAAGGAAATATAAATGCAAAAAAATATTATTTTAATTAAATACTAACTAACGCATCATTATTATCATCAAATTTTTAATTTAGAATGCTTAGGTTAATTCCTTCGAAGTTTTTTTTTAAGATTTTCATATTTATATATATTTCCATAAATCCCTTAATGCACTTAGAAGGCAGTGTTTGAAAAGATAATTCATATTTTTATTAAATTTATAGGTAGCAAAATATATAAACTTTTACACTATGCTTAGGTTTTTTCGTGCACTGTATATTCAACATTTAAACTCTAAATATTTCATTTCATAACATAGTAATTTTAATCAACAAATTGTAGCAACTATTTGTAAATGTTTTTAGTTTCACAACCCTGTATTTAGCCTACTGATTGTGAATAAAAAGTAGAATAAAATTAAATCTGCATTTTTTTAATTTTTATATTCTATAAGTACTTTATAGACTATATTACTACAAAAGATCATATAGACATAATTAGCGATCTTGTGTTATAAGAATTGAAATGTTTTGTTATATACAAAATATTGAATGAACCCAAGAGTATTCATTTTAAATATTTATACAAGACATGCAAAATATTGTTATGTACTCTTTACTAAATATAAATATTACGCTCTCAGCTCTCTATTGAAAATAAACAGAAATGTTTTTAGACGGAAATTCATAAAAAAATACATACAAATTTTAGTATTACCAAAGAGCGTGAGGCAATAAAGACGTGGTCGTTCGTCGTGGAGGTAACTTTAATTGTGTAAATAAATAAAATTAAATAAAATAAAAAAAAAATATATATATATATATAAATATGAAAACAAGAAAATAAATCTATTAGTTAATATAATAAACAGTAATAATTTAATAAAAAGAATAAAAAAAGAATAATTTGGAAGTGTAAAAAAAGTGCGTTGAAATTTGAAGGTTATCTTGTGTGGATTTATAAAGCTACTAAAGTTTATGTAGTTTTATTTAATTAAATTTCTAAAAAGATTACATTTTATAATTACTTATATGTTGTTTGTAGATTTTTTTAAAACAACAAACATCTTTTGTGTGTTCTTTAAAATTATTAAGTTTTTTTATGAATCATTTTATTTCTTTATTAAGAATTTGGATGATTTTTCTTTTTTAGGATATTTTACTTATCAAGTTTAAATATTTCTTTTAATTTATTTATTTTTTATTAAATCAATATTTGGTTTCATCTCTTACACTAATATTAACAAGTTTTGTTTTAGTTTATTTTTTTCCTTTTTGTAATTTAAGCATTTTAGCATTTATGCAAGTTTGAATTTTTATTTATATATTTTTTTATTTGTTGTTCAATAAATTATTTTTGCTGTAGACTCGTAGACAATTTATTTTTAACAAGAAATGTGTTAATAATTTGAAGTGATTTAAAAAGAGTGAATTTCAGGTTCACAAGCAAACAATTTTATTTTTGTTATCGTTTGTTTAAATTTAAAGAAAAGAAAAATAAAAAACAAAAACAAAAAAAAAATCATCATATGCTTTAAAAATATTAAATCATTGGCGTGTTTAGATTAATTTTAAAATCTAAACACGCCAAAATTGTTATTATTTTAATTATAGTTTTGTGAACATGATTTAATATTATTTGAAAGAAACTTTTGACAACCTTTTCTTAGTAAAATTTTGTAGTTTAGTAGTTCTTTCGCTTTCATATATACTGAAAAATTTTTGAATAATTTTTTATTATTTTAGTTTTAAAATTTTCGAAAATAAAATTTTTAATTTCACAGGAAATTTCTTTTAATAAAAAAACTTCTAATAAAAAGTAAATTTTCCGAAAAAATCCATTGAAAAGTATTTTTTTAAGAAATTTCCTATAAAAAGTAAATTTTTGGATAAATTTCCTATAAAAAGTAAATTTTTGGATAAATTTCCTATAAAAAGTAAATTTTAAACCAATTTCCTACAAAAAGCAATTAAAAAAATGCTTAAAATGAAATAAAATTTAAAAAAAAGAAATATTTTAAATATAAATATATATATACATATATATATATATATATATATATATATATATATATTTATATATTTTAAATATATATATTTTAATATAAATATAAATATATATATACATATATATATATATATATATATATATATATATATATATATATATATATATATATATTATATTATCTTATATATATTTATATATATATATATATATATATATATATATATATGTATATATATTTATATATTTTAAATATATATATTTTAAATTTTTAAGAACATTTTCTTATATATTTATATATTTGAAAATGATCTTAAAAATTTAATATATATATAAATTTAATATATATATGTATATATATATATATATATATATATATATATATATATATATATATTTATATATATATATATATATATATATAATATTTCCCGTTTAAAGGACTTTTTTATTTTGTTTTAAGAATTTTTTTAATTTCTTTTTATAGGAAATTAGTTTAAAATTTACTTTTTATAGGTAATTTCTTAAAAAATACTTTTCAAATGATTTACTTTTTATTAGAAATTTTACAAAAATTTACTTACAGAAAATTTAAAAAAAAATAATTTTTTATAGGAAAATTTGCTAGAATTTATTTTTATAGGGAATTTTTTAAAAATTTACTTTTTTAAGAAATTTTTCAAAAATTTTTATAGAACAATTTTCAAAAATTTACTTTTTATAGGAAAATTTTCAAAAATGTACTTTATAGGAAATTTTTCAAATACTTCTTTTTATAGAAAATTTTTCAAAAATGTACTTTTTATAGGAAAATTTTCAAAAATTTACTTTTTTATAGGAAATTTTAAAAAAATTTACTTTTTTATAGGAAATTTTTAAAAAATTTACTTTTTTATTGAAAATTTTTCAAAAATTTACTTTTTTATTGAAAATTTTTCAAAAATTTACTTTTTTATAGAAAAATTTTCAAAAATTTACTTTTTTATAGGAAATTTTTCAAAAATTTAATTTTTTATAGAAAATTTTTCAAAAATTTCCTTTTTTATAGGAAATTTTTCAAAAATTTACTTTTTATAGGAAATTTTTCAAAAATTTACTTTTTATAGGAAATTTTTCAAAAATTTACTTTTTATAGGAAATTTTTCAAAAATTTACTTTTTATAGGAAATTTTCTAAAATTTTCTTTTTATAGGAAATTTTCATAAATTTTCTTTTTTATTATTTATTTTTTATTTATTATTTATTTTATTTTTTTTATAAATTTCTGAACGATGAAAACATTGAAACTCAACAAATAAATTCCTTTATAATTTTATTTATTTTTATTGAAAATAAAAATCTATTTAATACAAATTATTCCATAAAGCCGCTTTATATATATTCTCGACTTTGACCACATATAACTTTGCTATCAACCAACCCATATTTAGTTTACAAATTAAAATCTTATAATAAGACTCAGAATGACTAATGTAAATTTCCGTCTCTAAAACACAAGTATCCGTTCAATAAACAATCAACTACTTTTGACAACAACAATGTATAGTAAAACGTGTTAAGAAAAAAAAAAAATATGTATATCTCAAAAATATACTTACACTAATTCGGGTGTCAGAAAGGTATTCTATAAAGAGAATATATAAAAATAAGTTTTAAAAGGAAATAAGATTTTTTTCACTAAATTTTTGGCGAAAACAATTTAACATATTTTTTTTTTTATAAAATTATATTTTTCTGATATAGAATAATTTATACATTATTAAATATATTTTAAAAAATGCTTAAAAACATAATTTCATCTTGTTTAATTTTTTATTTGTTACATTCTTAAATTATATTTATTTCTCTTTTTTACATTTCACTCTCTCTCTCTTTTCTCCCCATTTTTATTATATTTTATGTTTTAAGTGTACTGAACCCCCCATAACTTTGCACGTTGTGGTATTAACATTAATTCATACAGAAACTATAAATAAATAGGTCAAAACATTATCCCCCCTCAAAGTTATTATCATGAATGTTTTATTTTGTGTTTTTGTTTTTTTTTTTGTTTGTAAATAAATGACCTGATATTTGGTAAAACTCATTTTCTTTAATATTTTCTCAGCACGCTTTCAAATTTTATATGCCGCCCTTCCTTTTTATGCTCTATATTATAATTTAGATTTTATAAGTGTTTGTACAGTGTAATAAATAAATAAATAAATACAATATTAACTAATAGTTTGAATTTGAACATTTCGTGGCTGATTAAATGAAAATGAAATGTCATTTAATATTTTTATACGATAACTATTTGATGTTTTATTTATTGACTTAGGTCAGTTTGTTTTATGAATTCTCTTAATAAGAAAATTTTTAAGTGTTAACTTTTTAAAATTAAACTTGAAAATAAAGTGAGTACTTTAAAATTAAAATGACTTTTTTATATTTGGATATTTACTAAGTGAAATAAAAGTATTTGATATGAACAGTAATATTCTTACAAAAACCTATTGATATCAGGTGGATCTAAATTGAATGAGAAATTTTGTGCCGTAGAAAAAAAATCTATTTGTGTATTTTTTTTACTGTTTGTAGAAAACTAAAGTTCGGCTTACTTATAAAACTATTCGTCCTACAAATCCTAACGGAGCCAAATTTTGAAAATTTTGCCAGTGAGCGGAGATACGCGGACTTATATATAATTTCTTAAGCATGTTTTCTCTTTCCAGAGCTTTCTGCAACTCCCAGACGACGTAGAAAATTAAAATTTGGCTTACAAATCTTAATGGAGATAAATTTTAAAATTTCGCGGATTTATTTTATTATTTTATGTAATATTTTTTAAAGTCGGCTTTGGTTTTAAAAAGTTTAATTTAGCTATACTCAATGTTTCTTC
Organism: Protocalliphora azurea; assembly: GCA_932274085.1. Classification (NCBI taxonomy): domain Eukaryota; kingdom Metazoa; phylum Arthropoda; class Insecta; order Diptera; family Calliphoridae; genus Protocalliphora; species Protocalliphora azurea. The sequence goes on from OW026519.1 coordinate 54,247,654, forward strand.
TCGAAATCCTATCGGAAACTGATTTTGTATTTCGATTAGGGAGCGCTTTTGCGCCGATTATTATTTTTTTTAAGTTTCTTTTTAAAAATTGTTATCCCATCAAATTCAAATCTTTTATTTTTTTTATTTTTTTTATTTATTGTAGTAGTAAAATCATACAGAAGTGAAATACCTTAATTCTAAAACATCCAAAAATTACACAGAGGAAAGCTAAGCACTGATGAGTAAATAAGCAAAAACAGAATTGATGAAGGAAAATACTACTAGAAAGTCTTTTAATTTTGATTAGGGAGAGGAAAAACGTCAGAATGCCGTACATATATATTTTTTTTAAAAGGTTTTCGGATTTGTTTCTGCATATTTTTATATTTATAATATTTTTTTGGTATTAGCAGGTTTATACGATAGTAAAATATACATTTTTGAAAACGTTTTTAAATTTTTCTAAAATTTTTTAAAAATTTACTATAATTTTTTTTTTAATTTCTTATAAAAACGAAATATTCGAAAATTTTCTTATAAAAACAAAATTTTCAAAAATTTGCATCTAAAAAATAAAAATATCTTATAAAAAGCTAAATTTTCGAAAAATTTCCTATAAAAAGTAAATTTTTGAAAAATTTCCTATAAAAAATAAATTTTCCAAAAAATTCCTATAAAACTGGATTTTCTAAAATTTTCTATAAATCGAAAATTTTAAGATACTCCTATAAAACGAATAATTTAATTTAAAGAGTATATTTCTGAACAATTCCTGAATAACTAAACTATTTACAAATAAGGTTTAAAATGTGGTCATTTTTCAATTTTTTATTTTATTATTATTTTTTTTTTTGTTTTCAAAGATGTGATAAATATTGAAATATATCGTGGAAAAAAAATTAAAAAAAGAAAATTATTTATAAAAAAAATAGTTATTTTTTATTATTATTTACAATATACTATCTGCGTATAAACTGTGAATTCAGAATTTACAAATAACTTCATTTTTAAATAAGAAGTGTGCATAAGCTAAGTACACTGCCTGCCACTTGAATAAGGAATCACATTTTTTTAACTTTAATTAAGTATATTTCCTAAACTAAAGTTCAGAAAAAAATAATTTTTTTGCGCAACAAAATTTCAAAGTGTTGGCTTTAGTTTCCTGAAGAAATAAAAGATATACATATTTTGTTATACTAAAATTATGCATTTATTTAAAGACATGTTTTTCTGTGGCACTTTTTCGTGTGTCACTTGAACAAGGAATATTTTAAAACAGCATACTGTAATTTATTTTTAAATTTTCAAGTTATAAAAATAAAAGTTATTATCTTCTAGCATTCAATTAGTAATGAGTACTGCCACCATTTTTAGAAATAACCTCAAAAATACGATTTGGCATCGACTTGTATAATTTTAAGTAATTTAGCGAAATTGAACTCCATGCTTCCGTTATTGCATCCTTTAAGGATTCTATCGTCTCAAATTGTTTTCCTCCTTCATAAACTTTTCTTGCAAGCCAACCCCAGACATTTTCCATTGGATTCAGGTCTGGTGAATATGGGGGCCAATCCAAAAGTTGAACACCTTGTTTATTATTCCATTGTTATACTGCTCTGGCGGTATGAATCGGAGCGTTATCGTGTTGGTATGTCCAAGGTATGGCTCCAAAGAAATCATTAAATTTTGGAAATGCTTCCTCCAGAATGTTTTTGTAAGTCGTTGCAGTCATTTTGTTGGATACAAAAACCAATTCTATGGTACCATAATACGAAATGGCACCCCATACCATTATTCCGCCCTCTCGGCTGCGCCTGCGGCTCAAAAATAATTCCTCCTTATTTAGGTCATGGAAGTAATAGTTATACCCGCCTTGTCCATCAATATTAAACTTTTTTTCATCGGAAAATACAACTTTAAACCATTTGTTGGACCATGTTATTGTATTTTTGGCAAACTGTAGACGTCGTGATTTGCGTTTTTTATTAAGTGGTGTTTTTTTTTTGGACTATGTATGGGAACGACTTTAAAATACGGTGCACTGTTCTTAGACTGGCACTGACTCCACTTTTTTCATGTATTTTTGATACCGACATGGCAGTAGTTGCCATTTTCTTCCGCCCTTTCATGTTTTTTCCATATCTTTCCTCGTTATTTAAATAATTGTACACAACTGTCTTTCCTCTATTAATGTTTTTGGCTATTTGGACCGGATTCTGTCCCTGATATTTCAAAATCAGAATTTTTTTTCAGAGTTATTAAGTGCCTTACCACGTCCCATTTTGAATAAAAACTATTTATAAACTATCAAATTAAAAATTCTCTAGCCGTTTATATCGAAAGATTAATATTAAAAGAATTCTTTATTCAAGTGACACACGAAATAGTACCACAGAAATACATGTCTTTAAATAAATGCATAATTTTAGTATAACAAAATATGTATATTTTTTATTTCTTCAGAAAACTAAAGTCAACATTTTGAAATTTGGTTGCGCCAGAAATTATTTTTTTCTGAACTTTAGTTTAGGAGATATACTTAATTAAAGTTAAAAAATTGTGATTCCTTATTCAAGTGGCAGGCAGTATATATATCAAATTTCTATAAAATTAAAAAAATTCCTAGAACAGCGTTGATTGTTTTTTATTTTTCTTCTTTTATTTTTTAAATTTTATAATCTTTTTTCTATTTTTTTAATTAACACCTTTATGTTAAGTTTTCTTTGCATAATGCTTATCTTTTCAACATTTTCACACATGCCATTCACTTTATTCTTAAACAAATCAGTAATTCTAAATCTAATGCGAATAATAATAATTTTCCCTTTGATACTTTTAGTTTTTATGTAGACAGTACAACTTCCACATTACTTCTATCATCAGACGATCCGTCTCAAACTGCTCAAATAGCTAATAGACACAACTTTACAAATCACAATCATCATTATAATAACAATAATATAAGAAATCCTGCCACAACAACATCTAGACAAATGACGAAATTAGCACCATTTGAAGATCCACCCGAAATTGAATTAAATGCTCCCACAGATTATTTTGAGAAACATGAGAAAAATCCTTCATTATTCTTTGACGATGGCATAAGATCAATAGATTTTGTTTTGGTTTATAAAATCAATCAACAGCAACAAGTTGTGGAAGAAGATCATAGCGAAAAGCGACGAGTATTTGAGGCAAATTTGGTGGCAGAAGGTTTAGAGATAGAAAGGGTTTTCAAGGAGAAAGAACAAATATATTTTGTTAAGGTGAATTGCTTGCATTAATAATATTGAAGGTATTTCTTTTAATTAATTCCTTATTTCTTTAGATACATGCTCCTTTAGAGGTTTTGAGGCGTTATGCGGAAATTTTAAAATTGCGTATGCCCATGAAGGAAGTAAGTTTCTAATTGTTTCTAATTGTTTAAATTTATATTTTTATCTTAATTTCTTTTTCAAAATTTTAAGTTACTTCTATTTCTATTTTTTATGATGTTTTTTGATTTTATCTTTTTTTATTATATTTTTTATATGGTCTTGTCAAGTTTTTCTTTTTTCCCCTTTATTATTTTATAATTTTATTTATATATATATATATTTTTATTTAATTATAGTTAATGTACAACGTGAATAATTTATCAAATTCTAGTCGACTACGTAATGTAGTAAATAATATATCACGAAAGGTCTGAATCTTATGTTCTATAATTTCTTAAAAAAAGACCAACAATTTTTCTATAACAAATTTTTGTTCTGTTAGAAAAATCCCAAGAAATAATAAAAAAATCCCTTACTTTCCCTGGGCTTTTCATTTGAAATTATGAATTTTTCTTAAATTTTTAGCTTTTGTGTTTTGTCCTGGAAATTATTTTAATTTGTCGTAGCATGTTTGTCTGTCAGCTTTTTTTTTGATTGAGTTTTTGTTTAATTTTTGGTTTTTTTATTGTTAATTTTTTTTTTTTTTTTTTTGATATTAAAAAAAAAATCTTCCAATTTTCCTCTTTAGATACCCGGCATGTCAGTAGTGAACCGTTCTACCCGAAGTGTATTTTCTAGTCTTAAAGGTATTTTAAAATTTTTCATGAAACATATTTATGTGAATGAAAGTTATTTTCCACGGCGCACACAGCGATTTACTGCCATCTATAGTCGTGATAAGGAATATTTGTAAGTATTGTTAACATTATTTCAATTTTCTATAAAAACGAAATTCTCAGAAAATGTTCCCAAAAAGTAAATATTTGAAAATTTCCATTGAAAAGTAATTTTTTGAAAAATTTCTATAAAATTAAATATTTTTTAATAAAATATTTAATTTGAAAAATATATTTTTTTGGAAAACTCCTATAAAAAGTATTTTTAAAAAAAAATTCTTATGAAAAGTAAATTTTTGAAAAATGTCTGAAAATTATATTTCTGAAAACTTTCGTTTGAAAAGAAAATTTTTTAAAAATTTCGTTTGAAAAGTTAATTTTTGAAAAATTTACCTTGAAAGCGAAGTTTTTGAAAAATTTTCTTTGAAAAATAAATTTTGAAATTTTCCTTTGAAAAGTGAATTTTTTAATAATTTTCTTTGAAAAGTAAATTTCTGAAAAATTTGAATTTCTAAAAAAACATCTTTAAAAAGTGAGTATTTTTCAAATATCATTTAAAAAGTAAATTTTTGAAAAAAATTCTTGAAAGCAATTTTTTTTTTAATTTTCTTTAGAAAAAATTGTTTAAAATTTTCTTTTGTTCTTTTTTCTTAAATTTCATTTAAAGAGAAAATTTTCTTTGAAGAGAAAATTTCTTTTAAAGAGAACATTTTGTAAATTTAAGAGAATTTTAAGTTTTCTTAATTTTTTTTATCTAAATTTAATTCAGTTTTTTTTTATTAAAGGGATATTTTTTTTTAGAAAATTTCCTTTAAAACATATTTTTGAAAATATTGCTTTAAGACTTGACAAAAGCTGAAATCAAGAGAAAAATTCCTTTTAAGAAAAAACTTTTAAACATTTTTTTGAAAAGTTACTTCTAATAAAGTCTTTGTAAAATCTTCTTGAAAGGAAAATTAATGAAAAATTTTCAAAAAGAAAAAATTTTTTAAAAAATTTAGTTTTATGACAAATAATGTGGAAAATTTTCGTAAAATTTCCTTTAATGAAAATTTTTTGAAAAATTTCTTTAAAGAGAAAATTATCAATGAATTTTTCGATAATTTTTTATATTGAAAGTTTTCCAAAAATTTTTTGTAAGAGAAAATATTATTTAAATAGCAAATTTTCAAAAAAAAAAAAAAAAAAAAATTAAATATTTAAAAAAAATATCGTATAAAGAGTAGATTTTGTTATAAAAATCTAATTAAAAAGTACATTTTTTTTTTTTGAAGAGAAAATTTACTATCAAGCAAAAAATTTCATAAAATTTCGCTTAAAGAAAAAAATTTCATAAAATTTCTTTTGAAAGGAAAATTTTGGTGAAATTTAAATGAGATTTTTTTAAATTTCTTTTCAAGAAACATTTTTCAAAACAACAGTTTTTCTCTTGAATAAACAGAAAAAATCCTTTTAAGAGAAAATTTTTGTATAATTTTTTAAAATTTTATTAAAATAATAAATGCTTTAAGTTTCTTTGAAAAGAAATCTGTAAAATTTTCTTTAAGGGAAAATTATCGACAAATTTTCTAAAAAGAGAAATTTTTTAGAAAATTTCGTTTAAAACAAAAATTTTCTTAAAATTTCCTTTATGAGGATTCCTTTTTATATTAAAAAAATATCAACAAAATTTCTAAATTTTTTTTAAGAAAAAATTAAAAAAAAAATCGTATGGACATTTTTATAAAATTTTAATTAATAGAGAAAGTTTTCGTAAAATTTATTTTGAAGAAAAAAATTTACTTTCAAGTAAAAATTTTGAAGAGAAAATTTTTCTTCAACTCTTGACAAAAGCTTTCTTTTAAGAGAAAATTTTGTCAAAATTTCCTTTAACGAGAACCTTTTTTAAATTTCTTTAAAAAAATAAATTTTTGTAAATTGTTTTTTAAAGAATATTTTTCTAAAATTATCAAAGAATGTTTTATAAAGAGAAAGTTTTACAAAAAGTTCCTTTTAAGAGAAATTTCATTTGAAGAGAAAATTAAAAAAGAAAAATATTGAAAAGAAAAAATGTTAAAATATTCTTTGAAAAGAAACCTCTTATAAAATTTAAATTTTCAAAAAATGTTGCATTAAAATTTCTCATAATTTATTTGATACTTTCAAGATTTGACATACGCGATGTAAACTTTTTTACACCCGCTGTCCGTTCTCGAATTGTGCAATTCATTTTGGATCGTCTACGTTTCACGCCAAAAAATAAAGATGAAATGGCATTTGGTATTGAACGTTTAGTAGCCTATAATATCTACTGTGCGGCTTATCCATTACATGATGTAAGTCTAGTTAAAAAAAGAAATATATACAATTTTAAAACTTATTTTTACAACTCTTCCTCAGGGTGAAATCACCGAAAAGCATACCATGCGCCATACTTTAAGTACCCATTGGGCGAGCGTTAGAAAATGGTATCGTTATCAGCCCTTGGACTATGTTAAAGAATATTTTGGTGTAAAAATAGGTTTATATTTTGCTTGGCTAGGATTTTATACTTACATGCTAATGTTGGCCTCAGTAGTGGGTGTTATATGTTTTTTATACTCTTGGTTTACCTTAAAAACCTATGTACCTGTGTGAGTATTTATTGAGAGATTTCAATGAATGTTTAAATTTAATTTAATGCATATTTTTTTTTTGTAGAAAAGAACTTTGTTTTCAAACTACTACATCGAACATAACCATGTGTCCGTTGTGTGATTGGTGTAACTTTTGGGATTTGAAAGAGACTTGTTTTTATGCCAAAATATCATATTTAATAGATAATCCTAGTACAGTATTTTTTACTGTTTTTATGTCCTTTTGGGCTACACTCTTTCTCGAACTGTGGAAACGTTATTCAGCCGAAATAACACATCGTTGGGATTTAACGGGTTTCGATGTCCACGAGGAGCATCCAAGACCTCAATATTTGGCACGTTTAAAACATTTACCCAATACGCGTACGGATTATGTAACAAATATGAAAGAGCCTACAGTACCCTTTTGGCGTATGAAATTTCCAGCGGCTGTATTTAGTTTTTCTGTGGTGTTACTGTTAATAGCTTTGGCATTTGCTGCTCTGGTTGGCGTTGTGGTATATCGTATGTCCATGTTGGCTACTTTGAAATTGGGCTCTACACCCATGACTACATCGAGTGCAATTATGTTGGCCACAGCATCGGCGGCCTTTGTTAATTTATGTTTTCTTTATGTACTTAATTATGTAAGTAAAAACTTAAAAGTTTTATATAATATTGATTGATTTGATTTTTAAACTCAAAATTTTATTTTTTTAGTTATACAATAATTTGGCCGAATATCTTACTGAAAAGGAAATGTGGCGTACCCAAACTCAATTTGACGATTCTTTGACCTTAAAGATTTATCTGTTGCAATTTGTTAACTATTATGCTTCCATATTTTATATAGCCTTTTTCAAAGGCAAATTTGTAGGACATCCAGGACAATATAATAAAATATTTGATTATAGACAAGAAGAAGTAAGTTTGAATTTTTAATATTTTAAATTATTTCTTTAAAAAAGTTTAAATTCTTTTAGTGTTCTTCCGGAGGCTGTTTAACGGAATTATGTATACAACTGGCTATTATCATGATAGGCAAACAGGCTTTCAATTCCATCCTGGAGGTGATAATGCCAAAAATATGGCGTAAAATTATGGCCATTAAAGTGGGTCTAACAAAATGTTTTTCCCCCAAAGAACATGTACATCATAAAGATATCGAAAGATGGTGGAGAGATTTAAAATTGCTAGACTGGGGTCCTAGATCACTATTTCCGGAATATTTAGAAATGGGTAAGCATACGAATTTTGTGTAAAATTATATTTATATAATAAAATTTCTTTAATAGTTTTACAATATGGTTTTGTAACCATATTTGTGGCTGCCTTTCCTTTGGCTCCCTTGTTTGCTTTATTAAATAATATCTTGGAAATGCGTTTGGATGCCAATAAACTTTTAACCCACCATAGAAGGCCAGTATCGCAAAGAGTTAGAGATATAGGTGTCTGGTATCGTATATTGGATTGTATAGGCAAATTAAGTGTCATTACAAATGTTAGTATAGTGAAAGATCTGTTTTATTTTAATTATTCTCTAAAATTTCTATGGTTTTTAGGGTTTTATTATAGCCTTTACATCGGACATGATACCTCGATGGGTTTATCGTGGTTTAGTTTCTCCTGATGGTTCCTTAAATGGTTATTTAGAATTTACTTTATCCGATTTTAGTGTAAGTGATTCGCCCACTTTGCAAAGTTTGGCTGTGAAATATAATATTACTTCTTGCAAGTAAGTTAATTGAAAAAACCATAATAATAAGAAATAAAATTTATTTATTTATTTTAAATATATTTTTTATTTTTACATTATTTTTTATTTGTTTTTTAGTTTATTTATCTATAAATTTTAATCCGAAATAAATTCTAAAAACTTATATTTTTTGGAAATTGTATTTTTTTTTTATTAATTTTTCTCCTTTTTTAAATAAATATTTTATTTTTTGTTTTACAGATATACCGATTTTCGTGAACCACCTACCTCAGTGCATAAATATCATTTGAGTAATATGTTTTATATAATCTTGGCTTGTCGTTTAGGTTTTGTTGTGGTATTTGAGGTAAGTTTTTTACTTACAAAAATTGTTCTGTTTTCTAAAAAATTTTTAAAATCCTTAAATAAAAAATCTCCAATTAATTTAAACTTTAACATGTTGAAACATTCCCGAGGCCTCTACAATACTATCCTGTAACACTTGATTCTCTTGTCTTTGTAATTTCAAAAATTTACATAACCAGTAAACGGCAAAAGTAAACATTACATTGAACACTAAAAAGGGAAATAATAATTAAATTTTATTTTTATATATTTACAAAGAAAAATTAAAACTTACTGATAAATATACCAAACATTATGCTACGCACAATGCGTTTATCTGTGGCCGCATCAATTTCATTATATTTCATTTCCATAAATATATAAGTAGTCACCTCAACTAATACCGATATGATGGTGTTTATTAGCCAGGGTGCTATGCAAATGGTACGCTTCTGAAAATGAGAAAGAAAACAGATGAAATTAATGAAATATATTCAAATAAATAGAAATTATTCGCATAAAATCGTCATAAATTCAACATATAACATTTTGAATAAAATATCTGGGCCAGTAAATGCATTATATTCTGCTAGAGTCTAATAATATTTAATAATTGCAAAAGTATTTAATAATTGCAACAGTAATTGTAAACTTGAGTCTGAATAAATTTAAATATTATTTATATTTGGAAATATTTAGCTTAAAATGTAGATCTTTATATAGTAAAATTTATCTTAAATGATAGGATTAACTACTTTTTATAGATTCATATTAACTTTAATTGTTGCTCTTTATATAGACATCTAAGATTAGTTTTAAAATAGCTTTTATATACCTTAAGAATAGGTTTAACCAAAGGTCTCAATAATATCTAAGATTAGCTTAAATCTTTAATGATTATAAAGTCTAATTTTAACGCTTCAATCGTAGCTCCCTTTTCATAGTAAAATTTAGGCTTCAATGGTTGATACAAAATATTTTCTTTTTTTTAATTTCTTAACTTTTTCTTGCTGTCATTTGACTAGATTTTTTATATGGACAGCATCGAGTATTAAATTTTATGTTTTGACCTACCTTTCTAATACCATCGATTAGTAAAGAAGCTAGTATGAAATTAATCAACGATTTAATCCACAAAATTATAGACATGACAACATAAAACGCATCTGGAAAATTATGCAGCAAAACATAATCAACTGAAAGCAAATAATAACAAGAAAACTTTAAATTAAATTGGAATTTATAAATAGATATTAACCTCCTTCACCTTATATGGAAAATGTTTTCATAAGATAAGTGTACCTAAGTACCAGTATACGGCATGTACCAGTAGTCGGCATTTTTAAATTTAAACCGAAATAATTAATAATAACGACTATTAAACATTAACATAAAATACATTTTGCAAAGAAAATACAATTATTTTTCTAGTGTAAATGATTAAAATATTCTTATATGAGTAGTTTGGTGACAATTTCCATCGTTCTCAAATAATATATGTTTAACAGTATTTTTTAGAAAAAAATTTTAAGGATAGACCAATTTTAAAGATATTATTGATTATAATAATCCAAGTTGTGTTTTATCAAAAAATTATTCAGAGGATAGATATCAATTGAAATCTTATTTTTAAAATGAAAAATTTTTCGTAAAATATTGCTTTTATTGTTTTAATAACTGTTGACCTTAGCAACACAAAAAGTTGCATAATTTCAACAGTCGGCATATAATTTAAATTTAGAGATAATAATATAAGTATACTTTGGTTGTAAATTTTTCTTTCAGTTGTATTTAGACCGTATTGTTAGAAACATTTCGTCGGAACTATATAATCACTTCTATTCTATTTGTAGAAATGTGTTGAAAGTGGATTAAAACTTAAGATTAATAAATAAAAATATTCTACAGAATTTTTCTACGCAAAATGTTAGAAGTTTAAAACTTTATCTGTTAAACCTTTTTTGTAGAAAAGATAAGTTATATAATTTTTCATGTATTTTACGAGGGCGGATCAATAAGTCCGCAACTTTTCGAACTTCCCTCGTAGTTATATGAAATGCAACACTATTCCCATCATGTACCACCTGTTAATAGACTACTGTCAAATCTTGAGCAAGTGTCGCCATTTACTTTGCGTTATATGTTTTGAACAGCTGTTAAACGCAAAGTAAATGACGATACTTGCTAAAAATTTTACAGTAGTCTGTTAACAGGTGGTACTTGTGTAGTGTTGTGTTTCATATAACTACGAGAGAAGTTCGAAAAGTCACGGACTTATTGATCCGCCCTCGTATTAACAATTTTCCGATTCCTTTTTTTAAATTATGTTAATTTTAGAGCACAGTTTAAGGCATTTACATAAATAATTTGTGAAAGATTGTATTAAGGTAGGGAGAGATACTGCCGATGAACCCTCCGGTACATGTATGATTAACGAATTTGTTACACATTTATCAATCAAAATTTTATTTTAGTGAAACAAATTTAAAAAATTCGAAAAATCTGCCTGCAGTTGAATTCCTTTAAAAATCAAAACGATTTTAATTTTTCATACTGCATTGTCGGTGTGACGCACACATTTAAAAGCACTCTTAATTTTACTAAAACGTACATACTTTTATTGCATGAGCTTATGCAGTATGTGTCTATGGGATACTTTATAAATGAAATAAATTTCATGTCGACTATTGGATCATCACATGCCGAATATTGGAAAAATATTCCGACTATAGGCAAATTCGATGTATTTTATAAAATGTATTAATTAGTCAAATTTAGCAGCAATTTTTTGCAAAAGGCTAATAAAATCTGAAAGAATACCCTCTAATAAAGTGAAACAATTACTCGTTAGCCAAACAGCATGATAAGGCTCGAAAACAAACAACTTGAAAGTAAGAAAAAACGTTAAATTGCCGACTACTGGTACGTTTACCCTATAAATTATTTTTGCTTTTAAAAAATTCTTAAATTAAAAATTTATTCAAGAAATTAACTTAATTTTATAATTATATGAAAATTTTCTTTTAGAGAATTCACAAGTTTTCTAATTTTTTAAAATTCCAATATTCAAATAGCAAATTATTATATACAAATTTTTCAAAATAAATTTTAAATTTTTAACGAAGTTTAGATTTTATTAATTCCACATTAAAAAATATTTTAATTTGGAAATTAAATATATATTCTAAAAAATAAATTTTAAATTTGATAATAATTCCAAATACAAATTCTAAAAATTACTAAATAAATGTAAAAAATATGCATTTTATTACGAAATTTTTAAAGTTTTAAAAAATGTTCAAAAAATAATAAATTTTTAATTTTGAATAAAATTTAAAAATTAAAAAATAAATAAATAAATAAATATTCAATTAATTTTTGCTTAATTTTCATTATTTTTATTAAAATAGACATGAATCACTTTTTTCAATGATTTTTTAAATTAAAAAAAAGTACTTTTTCGAAATTAATTACAAATTTTAAAATAAAAAAAAGATAAAATTAAATTAAAAAATTAAATTCGTCAAAAATTTTACAAATTGTAAATTACAAAGATATGTATAAACTTAATTTTTTAAAATTATAATTTTAAAGAAATTTAGAATTTTTATCTTTTTTATCTTTTATTATTTCGATTTTTTTTTTAATTAAAAAAAATTTTATTTTTTCGCATTTTCTTTCTTTCTTTTAAATCTTCCTAAATGATAAAATGAATTATATAATCTTCAGGTTAAAAAATTTATTTGCGAATATTTAAATGTTTGATTTCAATTAAACTTTTTTCTAATAATATGTTTATTTATTTTATTTAAAAATTTTTCGAAATTAAAAATTCTAGTTTTATATTAAATAAAATTATTTGGATTTCTCGACATTTTATGTAGTTTTTTAAGTTATGTTTATTTGAAATTTAATTGGAAAATTTATTTTTTAAAATCTCACATTTATTTTTTTATTTTAAATAATTTTTGGTTTTCAATTTAGAATAATTTTACTATTGTATTTTTTAGAAATTTTACAATAATAGAAAATTATTCTTTCGACATTTATACATGAAAATTGTTATTTTAAATTTGTTTTGTTATAGTTTTGTCATTAGCCATAAAGTTTAAAATGCGGGGGTTAATTTTATTTTTTATTTTATTTTATTTTATTTTATTTTATTATTTTTTTTGATATTCCAATTTTTAAGAACTAAAAATTTTTTTCTCCATTTTTAACTTTTTCTGTTTCAAACTGACACGATTTTATATTAGATTTAAAGTGATAAGTTTTCGAATCGTAAAAAATATATAGTTAAACAAAAGATTTTGGCAAATTTTTATTTTTTTTTAAATTTTGTAACTTCCTTAGTTTTTATTTCAATTTATTTTTCTTAATTTAATATAGATTTTTTTAGTAAATATTTTGTTTATAAAAAATTAATAATTTTGATTAAAATTTTCTAAATAGCATAATTTAGAAATGATATTTATATTTGATATTTTAAAACAATTATAAAATATTACTTACCAACCGATGACATCATATTACTTAACGGATCAATTATTTTTACATTCTCGTACGATGCAATGGCCCAGTTTGTTAAATTAAAATAATCTCTATACAAATAGTAACTGCATAAAATCAAAGTGGTTAAAGAAAATAAAATATCAAGAGCAGCTATACTAAAACCAATAGTACGAAGACTTAAACAGCAAGAAAAACGTTTCATTTTGTTTTATAGCCAAATCTAAATTCGGGAAAAACTTTTTTTAATTGTTGGTTAATTTGAATTTTTTTTAAATTTTATTTTATTTTTTCTTTCTAAAATCCCTTTTTAAATATTTATATTTAATTTTTTATTTTGTTTAAAAAATATATATTTTTTATTTATTAATCGTTTTACTATTTATTTTAGGATGTTATCAGTTTCACGTTATTTGAGCTACTAAAAATATAAATTTTAGCCATCAATACTTTTCAAAAACTTCTAATATGTGTCCACTTTTAGTAGTTTAGTAGCTGTCTATGTTTCTATACTTATGTTGTTTTTAACAAATGGCCCAATGACATTTTCCCTTATTTCTTTCGCTTTTTTTCGCCTAAAGTGTGTGAATACCGAAATAAGTATGTAAATAATTATTTTTGCTATTCTGCTGCATTTAGTGTGAGTGTGAGTTTGTAAAATAAAAAGACCTTTTTCTGCAGTTTAAAAGTGCATTGATCTATGACATAAAAACTAAATGAATATTGAAAGTATTTTGTAGTTTTTCTTTATCATTGGCTTTTTCTCTAAACATATTGTTTGTTAGCGGGCGAAATGCAATTTTTTTTTTTAAATTTAATTGACCGCATTTTGATAGGTTTCATTATAACCTTAATCCCTATAGAGATTGAGGGCTGTTAATAGTGTGCGTGTGTGTGGGAGTAGGAGAGCGCATAAGAAAAATGTTTGTAAGAGTATGACAAGTGACAATATTTTTGTTATAATTACTACTTAAAAGTTTAAGAAAAAATGATGATGTTGGGATGAAAATATGAAACCCCCGTAGGTAATTTTAAGAGGTATTATATAATCGTTAAATGAAGGTTCCGATCGATATCACTCAAGGCTTTTTTCGCAATGTAGAAATGTCCACTAGGCTCAGTGGCATATTTAAAGTACATCTTTTTATATTCATAACAATTTTGATTTTATTAAAAAAAATACTTTTTCCGATATTTTCGTTTGATTAAAACGGTCAGGTTGTCAAATTGTTAAATTTAAAATAATTCAATTAATTCCCTTCCGGCATTATGAACCATTTGATTTCGATATTAAATTATTCAAATTAAGAAATAAAAAAAATTATGTTACTTTTGATATTCACTATTTTTCATCAGAAAATCCAACACGCTTATCAACAATCAAATAAAAACTGTTAGTAGAAACGTTTGATTGTAACTAATCAAATACTGAACCAATTGTAAGCTATACAGTAAATAAATATTTTTCTTTTTTCAAATATTTCATAAAAATGTTATGGTTCCTGGTTTTGCTACAAAAAGCTGCCAAAAATCGTGAAAAATAAAATAACCAACATAAATATAACAGTTAAATACAGAAAAAAAGCGAGTTTGAAAATTTCCATTCCTTTTATCTCGCCTAAAGTTCTTTAAAATAGAAAGGTCGCATTGCTGCCAAAAGATGTAATCGGTAATTGTGCTAAATCGTTCAAAAGATTATGCTACATTGTTGTTCAGTAGCAAATGAAAATGCTAGAAAATTCACATTTTCTTGTTTCTTGTAAAATATAGTTTAAATGACAACATATATTTTTAATATTGAGAAATAAAATAAAAATATGGCTTATATTTTGAAAAAAAAAAATCAAAAAGTTTTGAATTAAAAAATAATGTGAAAAAATGCTAAAAATAAAAAGCATTTAGAATATTTTTAAAAATTGTTAATGCATTTTAACCTTTTCGTATGCTAAATCTGGTACTGAAAATGCTAAAATGGCAACACTGAGAGGGCGAATAAAACTCTAAGTAACTGTAAATCGCATTTTTCTCCAACAACAAATTGAACAAAAACACACACTATCTTTATTTTTTTACACACATGTGTTAGTAAAACGCGTTTAATAAATTCGTAAATTTTTTATTTTTTCTTTTCTTGGTGTTGGCGATTTTTATCGTTTTGGCAATTTTTTTCGTTTTAGCGTTTTTTCCGTTTCGGCGATTTTTCTTTTGGTAATTTTCCGTTTTAGCTGTTTTTATAATTTTGACGAATTTTTTAGTTTTTTAGTTTTGTCGTTTTTTTTTATTTTTGTTTTGACGTTTTTTTCGTTTTGGCAATTTTTTGTTCTTTTTGTTTTATCTGGATTGCAGTCAGTTTTTTTCATTTTGGCGTTTTTTTCGTTTAGAAATTTCTTTTTACTTGAGAGTTTATTTCATTTTTGCGATTTATTTTTATTTTTTCCATTTCTGTTTACCCATTTTTTCCCCATTTTGGCGTTTATTTCCGTTTTTGTTATGATTTGGAGATTTTTTATTTTTTCATTTTGAATATTTCTTTAATTTTAGAGTTTTTTTCAGTTATTTTTCGTTTTGGCGATTTTTTTCGCCTTGGAATTTTTTTTCTTTTTTTTATTTTTTTTATTTTTTATTTTTTTTTTTCATTTTGTAAATTTTTTCGTTTTTGGCGATTATTATTTTTTTCAATTCAAAGCAGACATGAGAAATATAATGGAAGAGAATTTAATAATGTGAGTCACTCTTTTTGTCTGAGCCTTATACACATATATGTCAGTTGTATTAGTAGTATTTTTTTCCGTTTATAACTTCTAAAATACTGAATTTTACCAAAATTTATATTCTGCACACATCTATGAGAAAGCACCTTTCTAATGGTATATTATTTTTATTAAAATCGGATGTAAACTTTGAGCGTAAAAGGAATTACAGAAAATGAGTTTGCCTATTATTGATATAGATATTTATTAAATCCCCAACTGTATACTTGCTGGGTTATAAATAATTCTAGATTTTCCCTAAGTGTTCTTGTTTAATATTAACATTTTTGTTAGACTTTTTAAGGTTTCCCTTTTAAAACATTTTTTTCTTATTAATTTAACAATTTGTTTAAATTAAACAAAACCAGGTTAATACTCGATTTTGTGAGACAAACATCAATAACATTGAAATGTGCTCCAAATTTAAGTTCTTTTTCTTTTACATTTAATATATTCATATTTAAATTAAATTTATTTAACAATTCTTTGCAGAATTTTGTGGCTTTGGTAATGATTCTAGTCAGATGGTGCATACCCGATATGAGTGTAGAACTTAGAGATCAAATACGCCGAGAAGTTTATATAACAAATGAAATTATTATTGAGCAAGAAGCCAGAAGAGCTAGATTTGGTAAGTGATAATTTTATTTAAAAAATTTTTAAATGTAGTAATTTTCTTTATTATTTTTGTGATTTCTGTAGAACGTGCTAAACGTAGTTCTTCGGTGCGCTTACAAGATTCTGAAAATGCTACCCCTGATCCTAACGAAAGATTCATAAAAATCGAACAATTGTTGTTCAATGACTTATCTCAGTCTCAAATGGATTTAATAATACATGGTGAAAATGCTGATACCGGCATTCAGGGTGATATGTGCTAATGAATGTGCTTTAATCGTTGTTAATCATAAAAACTTATTATTTTAAGCTTTAAAGACTTGTTTCAAATACTTTTTAGATTAAGAAACTGAAAAAAAAAACATTAGGAAAATCATCGAATATTTATTATTTTTTTTATTTGTTTTTTAAATTTTTGTTGCATTTTTATAAAAGATGAATATTGTCAAGAATCTGTTATAGGGGCCGATATAAATTAGTTCTCTATTTTAAAAGTTTAAAAAGTTTTACTGGCAAATGCTTAAGATCATTTTAAAAGAAAATATCTCCAAATATGTATTTTATAACTTCGGATAAAGCTTTGGTTACCTAAATCCTATTTAATCTTGAGCATTGGTCAGATAATGTGATATTTTTAATTTGTTTTTAATTTCTGACTTTATGTTATTTTCTGATTTTTATTTTGTTAACTCATTAAAAAAATAGCATAAACATAATTATATTTGTATACTAAGGTGCCAATTTTTCTTAAGAATGTGCTATAGATGTTCAAAAGCACAAAATATTTTTCCTTTTTTCATTTCTCAGCTTAAAATCTCCTAATGCCTTAATTTTTTATTATTTTTTTTTTATAGAAAAGAAATCTCTTAAAATTAAACAATTAAAAATAAAATGGAAATAAATTTCTCAAAGGACTATAGAACTATATACATATTTTTGTCTACATGGTATATTATTCTATAATAAACAAATATAATCTTTATCTTAAAGATACTTAGTACACTTTTTATGTTTAAGTATTAATGAAAATTTTGTATTAAATTAATCTCTGTAAATTGTATGTAAAAATATTTTATGTGAAAATATATTATGAGTGGTTCCTAAATTAATGATCTCTTCTTTTTAATTTTAAAGGTGTTTTTAAAGGGAAAAAAGAAGAAAAAAGAAAAGACTTTAAAATACAACTTCAACAAAATATCAAATGTACATAAAAATATATATATTTTTGAAAAAATTTCAATTAAATAATTAATCAGAAATTGAAAATGATTTCAAATAAATTTATAATTAAATAAATTACTCAAAATCAAAGTATTGTAACAAAATAAATTCAAATTTTTCATAGAAAAATCTAATATTCAATTTTAATTACGAGTAATACATATTTATTTATTTTATTAATTGAAATTTAATCTACGAAAAAAATTGTATACTGAATTATTCAAAATATTACTTATTTTTTTATACTATATAAATTGTTTTATTTTTAGTAAAAAATACTAGAAAATTCAAATTTTAATCAACAGAGTAATTGATACAATGAAAAAATTGGAATAAATCGTTAAATAGACCATATTTTCTCTGTGTATGAATGAAAAGAAAAGTTTTTAAAAATTGAATGAACACAATTTAAAAAAATTATATTTTCAGTTTAATTGGTCTTTAAGAAATTTATTTATAATCAAGAAATGAAAGAATTTCCATTAATGAATGAAGAAACGGAATGTCGACATTTTAAATTTTAAATTAAAAATTTCATAGGACGATGAAATTCTTCCCTATTGTAATACAAAAATAACAGCATACTTTACATCTGAATCAACAAAAGTGCTGTTCGTAAATGCAGTAGAATTAATTAATACTAGGTTATACCTGGGGTGCTTTTCTACCTATCGTATTGAAATAAAAAAAGTTTAGTAAAAATAAAACCTATTTTGGTATTGAAAAAAAATGCAAAAATTCATCAAAATTCGTGAAGCATAAAATAATAAACATAAAAATAACGGTTAAATAAAAAAACACTTGCTAAATTTAAATAATTCAAGTCTTTTTCTCTCCCCAAAGTAAAGTAGAGAGGACGAATAAAACTCTGAGTAAGTGTAATTCTCATTTCTCTCTAACAACTTTCTCTCCAACAAATTTCTTTTATTACGCACATGTGTTTTGCGTGTGTTAGTAGAAACTTTTAACGCTTATAAATTCGTTGATTATTTTTTTTGGCGTTTTTTTCATTTTTGTGATTTTTTTATTATGGCACTGGCTTTTTTGTATTTTATTGATATTGGATTGAAAGAATGACACAGCGAGTGATAAAAAGAAAGAAATAGAGAAAAACCATACAAAATAAACCAACACACAATGTTGCACACTTCATTTCCATAAAAGAAACCAACCAAAATAAAAAATGCTTAAAATCCGGTAGAGTTGACTACACTTGTAAGAATCAATCTCTAAGTGTCAATTTTAAGTAAAATTTTTTTTTTTGACAACTTGAGATTATTTATCGATAACTGATAAATAATTTGTCATCTTTGGATTATTTTTAATATAATTGTACTGTTTACACTATTTTTCTATTACAGTATTTTTCCGCTGTTCCATCAATAAAAGAAAAATATTAAAAAAGCTTTAGTAATTTTGTTTTGCAAAACGATTTTCGCTAATGTTTTATTTTAATGTTTTTTTCGTTTTGGTTTTTTACAGTTTTGTTTTTTTATTTTAATGTTTTTTTTGTTTTGGCGATTTTTTCCGTTTTGCTTTGATTTTTAAATTTAGTTTTGATGTTTTTTTTCGTTTTGGTGTTTTTTTATTTTGGCTTTTTCGTTTTAGCTATTTTTTATTTTAGCAGTTTTTTTTCATTTTGGCGTTTTTTTCATTTGGGCTGTTTTACCATTTTGGCGTTATGGTTTTCCATTTTGGTGTTTTTTTTTCCGTTATGTAATTTTGTTTTTGCTGCTTTTTTTTCATTTAGACTTGATGATTTTTTTTTATTTTTGGCGGAATATTTTGGCGATTTTGTTTTTGGCATTTTATTTATTTTGGATTTTTTTTTTATTTTAGCGGTTTTTTTATTTGGGTGGTTTTTTAATTTTGGCGATTTTTCCATTTTGGTGATTTTTTTCCCGACTAGGAATTTTGTTTTGCTATTTTTTAATTTTAGCGATTTTCTTATTTTTTCATTTTGGCTTTTTTTTACTATACTATTTTTAAATATAAAAAAAATCAAAAAATAATTTTTATTTCAGCTCGGAAAAATAAAAATCATAAAACACATTGAGGTATTCGATTTATTGAAATAATTTAAGAACGCATAAAATTTTAAAGATATTCTGCAGTCCACAGCGCCAAACAATAGATGAAACGTAAATTCTTTGAGTGACAGTCAAACATTCCATTGATTTAAACATTTCAACTCTAATGATTCGGTAAGACTCATATACCGATCTTAATTTTGGAAGTTAACACCTTTGGCAGCCTCTTTGCCTACTCAGCGTTTTTCACTGTAATTAATTCTCAAGTATCATTCTGCACTCGATTTATGGAAAACCTTTTACACAGTTATGTTAAATGTAATGTTAAAGTAAATGAACTGACAAATGCCCAATACGACCAGGGCTACATAAGCTTGGTTTACTTAAGACATTGTACACACCCAGAAATATATACGAGGTCTTCAAAGTGCTGTATATTGTATATAAAATGAAGCTTCAACAATACACAGTTTGAGCCTCTCTCGAGGAATGGCTGAAAAATCACATATATTTAGTAATTTTAAGCTCGTTATGAAAAAATATATTTATAAGAATTCATTTTTTGCAAAGTATATATAAATTTCAAACTTTTGTTCCTTTTAGGAGTAAGATATTGAAAAGTTGTTTTTGGGAAAAATTAAAAAAAAACGTTTTTTCTATAACAAGCTCAGAATTACGATATTTTTGAGACCCATTTTAAGAAAAATAAATCCAAACGTTTTTTTAGCTTAAATGTATGCGACGGCGTATGATTATTCAATTACTGGTAGGGAACTAAAGACTAATTTTAGATTTTACTTTTTCTATATTCTACTCATTAATGCACAAAATTTTGAGTGGTCTTCCTATATCAGAATCTTAAAAAAGCAGTTCCTTGAAAAATCTATAAAAAAATCGCTAAATTAGCAAAAAATCTGCAAATTATAAAAATTAAAAAAAAATCTTTAAATTGAAAACATTTTTAAATTAATTAATTTGTTATTGCAAAAATCTAAATTTATTCTAAATATTTTTAAAATGTGTTCTTTGTTTCCGGTTCTTTGTTTCCTGTTAATTAAATATTAACAAAATTTTACGAGAACATATAATATGTATGTATTTAACAGTCAATAATTTTGCCATAAACATTTATCACTTCATAAAAAAAAAGAAAATTATAACTAGCGTTTTATTAAAAAAATTGCAATCCTAATTAAATTACGTCAATAAAAAATTTCACAAGTAAAATTTATTTGTGTATTTCTAACATAAAATATTTATCTTTTAAAGAATTCAATAATCATAAAGTAACAACTAGAAAAGCAAACTCTTCATGCTTTTAAAACAAATAAAAAGGACATTTACCAAATGACGGCTCCAAAGTATAATAATATAAAATGGAAAATGGTTTGTCATTTATAGAAAACTAAATAATAAAAAAAAAAATGGCAACAACTTTATATTTTTTTAAATAAATATTTATATATAAAAAGCACTATGTTTTGTTATTGTTGCGTCTTTTTGGTTAAATAACTGTAAACAAACGGTAAAGGAAAAACTTTAAGAACAAGGAAACATTGACCCTTGAAAAATAAATAACAAAAATGAGGAAAAAAAAATCATTTTGGCAAACAAAGAGAGAGGGAATAAAAGAAAAGAAGAGACTAAAATTATGTTTTTTTTTTTTAAATAGAGTTTACATTTTTTTTAAATAAGTACATATGAGTAAAGATAATGCGTTCAAAAAGCAGGATAACCGAATCTGTTTCAAGATTTTGCATCACAAATAATGACAACAACAAAATACACATAAAACAAGAGAATTTTATGAATTTTACAACTTTGGAAAAAATGTCTTCTACAATTCTCATCTGATTTTATCAAAAAATAGCTCATTTTATTTGTAATAAAATATGGTTTTAGAAAAAAATACCAAAAAATATGTTTTCAAATAAAATGTGGGACAAAAATCACTGTAAAGTTCAAAAAATTCATATATAAAAAAATTGATTTTGTATTTTGAATATCTTACATCCCTACAAACAAAATAATACGAAAGCGATTCGAATTCGTATTGCTTCGTATTGCGGAAGTTTACCCCATTGGGAGAGATTGTGCGTCTAGCAATAAGAAATCAACACGCCTGGAAGAAAAATAGGCAATATTGCTAGATAATCATCTAGGTGAAAAAAAAGAAGATTCCGCCAGATAATCTTCTGGAAGATGTAATAAATATATAGAAAAAATATCAATAAATAAATCTTGAAATAATATAATAAAGAAATCTTTTATATCATGCATTTTTCGACAACTGAAAAAATTGTGATTGAAAAATAAAAGTATTGCATTAATTTCTTCCAAATGATCTCAATAGGATATCATCAATTTATTGCGGAGGTGATAATCTCCTTACTGGAAAAAGGGCGATATTTTGAGGATAAAAATAATAAAGAAATTTTTAATTTTATATATTTTTTATTGTTTATTGCCTAATTTTATTTCAACTGATAAAAATGCAATATTAGAAAAACATTGCATTGATGTTTTTCGTTCAAATAATAACAAGAAGATATTGCGTAAATTACTTCCAGGAAGATATCTTCCAAATGTTTATAGGGTATAGTTTTAAAATGAATACAAAGGTGCATATACCTTTTAAAAAGCGTAAGGGCTTTTCTTTCCAATGCTGTTTTAAAAACTTAAATTAGTTAACAGGTATTTAAGAGAAAAATGTTTAAAGCTGGGAAGTCCGAAAATCGGTTTTTTGTGGATATAAATTCCGATTTTGGAGTTATATCTAAAATTTTTAAAATGGTGTAATAATCTACTTAACCACATCTAGAAACTACAATATGTTACATTTCAAGTGTATTGAAGTCTTCTCATTTTGTAGCACCGTGTAATATAATAAAAAAAAAAAAAAAAAAATTAGTAGAAACGTTTTGCATTTGTACCTAATAAACTGAAACCAATTTTAATCTGTAAAGTAAGTAAAAGAACTGAAATATTTTTTTTCTAATATTGTTTTACCAATTTAAAAATGTTATTGACCCTGGACTGGAAAAATTCAGCCAACAAAAAGGTTACGGTTAAATACAAAAACAAAGCACTTGCGAGTTTAAATAATTCAACCTTTTTTTCTCTTCTAAAAGACATTAAAGCAGTGAGGGCGAATAAAACTCTGTGTAAATGTAATTTTCAAAAACAAAAACAATTGGATAATTTTCTTTTTTATTTTTTTAACGTTTTCTTTTTATTTCGGCGGTTTTTAATTTTGGCTTTTTTCGTTTTAGCGTTTTTTTTCGGTTTTGGCGTTTTTTCGATTTGGAAATTTTGACGATTCTTTTCGTTTTGGAGATTTTTTATTTTGACGGGATTTTTCCTTTTAGCGTTTTGATGATTTTCTCCGTTTTTGGAAATTTTTTTGTCATTTTGGCTTTTTTCGGTCCGTCAATTTTTTTATTTTGGCATTTTTTCGTTTTGGCGTTTTGGAGATTTTTTTATTTCGGCGTTTTTTTCGTTTTAGCGTTTTTCCATTTTGGTGTTCTTTCGATTTTTTTATATTTCGGTGGTCTTTTCCCTATTTTGGCAATTTTTTTCATTTTGGTAATTTTTTCCTTGTACTGATTTCTTCGCTTTAGGGTTTTCTAATTTTGAGGATTTTTTTCCTTTTGGCGATTCTTTAGTTCTGTGATTTTTTTATTTTTTCGTTTTGGTGTTTTCTTAGTTTAGGCGCTTTTTTGTGATGGCGATATTTTTTCCGTTTAGGCGATTTTTTATTTTTTCGTTTTGATTTTTTTTAATTTTGGCTTTTTTCGTTTTGCCGAATTTATCCGTTTTGGCGTTTTTTCGTATTGCCAATTTTTTTTCATTTTGGCGATTTTTTCCGTTTTGGAGATTTTTTACGTTTGATTTTTTTTGCGATTTTTTCCGTTTGACGTTTTTTTTTTAGCGATTTTTTCGTTTCGTCAATTTTTTTATTTTTTAAATTTTTTCCGTGTGAGCAATTTTTTTTTTTAATTTTGGCGTTGCGTTTTTTTTTTCTTAAGAATTTTTTTTTACATTTTGGCGATTTTTTTACCCCGTTTTGCGAATTTTTTATAATTTTTCCTTTTTTTGTTTCATCCAATATTTTTTTCCGTTTTGATGATTTGTTTTGTTTTTGAAATAACATTATTAACACTGCTTGGAATTGAAAATTGTATAATAAAGTTCATATATATATATATATATATATATATATATATATATATAAATATACATATATATGTATATATATATATACATATATAACATATAATATGAAAGTTTTGCATATAAATTAGTATCAGCGTTTACCGTTTATAACTTCAAAAAAAAAAAACTGAATTTTCATAGATTTTTATATTCTGCACATCTACCTTTCTAAATGTAACTGTGTTAGAATTATTCGGTGGTACGTTTACTAACATTCTTTCACACAAATTGAGAGCATATTTTAAGGCGTCATTATTATGGCAATACTTGTCGCAGTGATGCCATCACATAAGAACAAAAAAATAACGCAACTAGGAACTAAATATAAACATATCACGCTCTCTCTCATATGACGTCAGTTTAGTTTTGTTCATTAAAATTAAAAAAAACAAAAACAATTGCAATATTTTTCATGAGATTGTTGTTGGTGCAAAAGTAAAAAACATGAAAATTTTGTTGTTGCCCCAATTAAATACTCAGAAAAAGCCACTAAAACCATACACTATATATATACAGCTGATTTTACGCATTTTCTTTTGCTCTTTTTTGTTTTCCTGGTGTCTACTTTTTATTTTAATAGGGAAAATGTACACCAAAGAAATTTGCCGAAAATTATAATAACAAAATCAAAGCATTTTCTTTGTTTTGTTTTTTTTTTTGTCTACTGGGAGGGCGACTGGTTCTTAAACCCCACCACGACACAATGATGAGTGTGTTTTCTGGTGTTTATATGCTTTAAGTGAAAAATATTTTTGAATTAGTTAAAATTTTGCATTACTTGGGTAAAGAGTTTTTTTTAATAAAAAAGTATTAGTATTAATTTTTGGTGGTCTAAAAATAAACAACAAACAAATGATGCTGAAATAAATCAAATGTTAATAAATAAAAGAAATTAAAAAAATACCATTTAACTGCTATAAAACAAAGAAAACTAAAAAAAAAGATATTTTTTTAAGAAAAATTTTAAATACACAAAATTTTTTGAAAATGTAAACAGTGTTAAAATGCATATGAGTAACATTTTTTATAAAATTTCAATAATTATTTAAAAATAAATTTTTGTTACAATTATTAAAAATTGTGGCCATATAAAACTTTTAAACTACAGTGTTTATTAAATATGTTTCATCTTTATTAAAAATTCACAAAATAAAAGGCAAGTTTTTCATTATTTATTTATTTTTGTTAAATTATTTATTATTTTATGTAAATTAATGAATGATTCAATAGCTGCCAGTTAAAAGAAGGATATTGCCAAGGAATTTTAATGTAGAATGAAATGTTTATATGAAGAATTTATTGATTTAACAGTTGAAATTCCTTTGTCTTGGTAGGGGTTTTCTCAATGAAAATTAAAAACAATAGACATTTTATTATGACAAAAAAAAAAATATATGTTTTGATATTTATGGTTTGCTAAAATAGTTATGTATGTAAGTATATATATTTTATGTTTTTTTGGATCCAATATTACAATTACTTCCTTTATACTGCTCCCAAAAGCTAGTTATTACAGATTATTTTTATTAATTTAAAGACCGCGATAACCGAGGGACATGTGTGAATCATAAATTAAATTCTAATAATCTGGATATTAAAAAAAAAAACACAATTAGCGGAGCACCGAACAAAGGTCTGCAATGATATTAAAATATTGTTCCCACTTGGGCTATATAAGGCTTCAAAATTGCGGCCTGTAGTTTAATTAAGGTTTACATTTACAGACAGATTCAGAAAGTGATTCTAAGCCTATTAAGCCTTAGATCAACATTTTTAAGCATTTTAAACGTCAGTACAAATGCATAATTTTCGAAAATTGGTACTACTATATTTTCGAAACTTAAAAAAAAATATATTTTTTAACAGATACTAATTTTTAATTAAAAAAGTTCCAAATTTCAAATAAAAATACATAATAATTTTCAAAAAATAAAAAGTGCCAATTTTCTTAAAAGATGAAAAGTACTGTACATACTCAAAGAAAGAAAAAACAATTTTTTAGAAAACGTATTAATTTTTTAAAAATGTACATATTCAAAAAAAAAAAAAAAAAAATAAAATAATTTTTAAGACAAAAAATAATAATAATTTAATTTTCAAACAAAAAAAAAAAAAAAAAAAAAAACACAAATTTTCTTGAAAAAGTATTAATTTTAAAAAGAGTACCAATTTTTAAAAAGTACCAATTTTCAAAAAAGTTAAATTTTCAAGAGTACTAATTTTCAAAAAAGTACCAAAGTACTGTGCATACTCAAAGAAATAAAAAACAATTTTTTAGAAAACGTATTAATTTTTTAAAAATGTACAAATTAAAAAAAAAAAATAATAATTTTTAAGGCAAAAAAGTAACAATTTCATTAAAAAAAAACACAAATTTTCTTGAAAAAGTATTAATTTTAAAAAGAGTATCAATTTTTTAAAAGTACTAATTTGCAAAAAAGTATGAATTTTCAAGAGTATTAATTTTCAAAAAAGTACCAAAGTGCTGTGCGTACTCAAAGAAATAAAAAACAATTTTTTAGAAAACGTATTAATTTTTTAAAAATCTACTAATTAAAAAAATAATAATTTTAAAGTAAAAAAAACGTAATAATTTAATTTTCAAAAAAAAAAAAGAAAAACACAAATTTTCTTGAAAAATTATTAATTTTAAAAAGAGTACCAATTTTTAAAAAGTACCAATTTTCAAAAAAGTTAAATTTTTAAGAGTGCTAATTTTCAAAAAAGTACCAAAGTACTGTGCATACTTAAAGAAATAAAAAACAATTTTTTAGAAAACGTATTAATTTTTTAAAAATGTACCAATTAAAAAAAGTCAGACAAAAAAGTAATAATTTCATTTTCAAAAAAAAGAAACACAAATTTTCTAGAAAAAGTATTCATTTTAAAAAGAGTATCAATTTTTTAAAAGTACTAATTTTCCCAAAAGTATAAATTTTCAAGAGTACTAATTTTCAAAAAAGTACCAATTTTTTAAAAGTACTTATTAAAAAAAAGTACAAATTTTAAAATGAAAATACTAATTTACAAAAAAAAAAAAAAAAAACAAATACTAATTAAAAAAAGTACTAATACTCCAGAGAAAGCCTTAATTTTTTTAAGGTGCAAAAATTTTCAAAAAAGTATATACCATTCATAAAAAAATATCTTGAAAAAACCCAAAAATAAAAATAAATAAATAAAATAATAAAAATCAAAAAAATAGCCAATTTTAAAAAGTAACATTTTTTCAAAAGTGCCAAAATTTCAAATAAAAATACCAATTTTAAAAACATAAAAATTTATTTAAAAAAGTACCAATCTTCGAAAAAAAGGAAAAGTACTAATACTCAAATAAAAAAGGCCTCCATTTTTCAGAAAAAGTATTAATTTTTAAACATTTGCGAAATAGTACCATCCTTTGAAAAAAGTACCAATTTTTCATAAATATTATAATTTTCAAGAAAAAAGTAACAATTTTCAAAAAAGTAATAATTTTTAAACAAATTTTGTAAATTTTCAAAAAAAAATAAAAATCATAAAAATTATTAATTTTCAAAAATACAAATTATCAAAAAGTACAAATTTTTTAAAACTAAATATTTTCAAATAAATATTAAATTTCTAATAATATTTGAATTAATTTTTTAAGATAGTAACAATTTGCAAAAAAAGGAAAAATACTAAAACTCAAGGAAAATACAACATATTTTCCAAAAAAAGTATTAATTATTAAAAATTTTCAAAAAGGTACCAATCTCCAAAAAAAAAAAAAAAAAAACTTTTAAAGAAAAACTAAAAATTTTCAAATAAGCTATAATTTTTTTCGGAACAGAAAAAGTTATAATACTCATAATACTCTCATGCCAATCTCCAAAAAAAGTATTCATTTTTAAAAAAGGAAAAAAAATCCATAAAAGTACCAAAATTCAAAAAATAACAACAGTTTTCAAAAAATACGAATTCTTTTTAAATTAAAAAAAAAAAATCAAAAAATTCCAAAAATTACAGATTTTCAAAAAAAAAGTACTAATACTCATAAAGTACCAATTTTTAAAAAAGTACAAGATAATCAAATTTCAAATAAAAATTGGAAAATTGGTACCACAAAAAAAATAATAAATTTTTTAAAAAGTACCAAATTTCGCAAAAAAGCAAAAGCACTAATACTCATAAAAAGTACCAATTACACAATTATTTTTTTTCTACACAAAAATTGAAATATTGCACTGAATATGATACAAAAATATGCATTTATGGCAAAATATGCAAAAACATAGGTTAGGTTAGGTTAGATGGGCAACTGTAAATGTAACTATACGGCTCACTTGGGTCCTATTGATCTCGTTGTGTTACTCTAATGGATTATGTGAATCTGTCTTTACATGTGAGAGAATAGGTTCGAATCGAACCAACCTGACACACGAATAAAATATCTGATCTGTCTAACATCAATTGCAGAGAGATCAGGCAGTCTGACTACCAAATTCAGCAGTCTTTATATTCGCAAGAGCAGGAGAGTGACAAAGAAAATGTTCTACTGTCTCTTCCTCCTCCTCCTCCTCCTCGTTAAAGCCACTTATACAATAGTCGTTAAAAAGGAATCCTAGTCTCCTAACGTGTGCATCAATAATCCAGTGCCCTGTAATGATGGCTACAAGTGTTCGTAGCTAACACCTTGACAATGAAACTCGACCTAAGGCCATATCTGTCGCGAGATAGAGCAAGCTTTGTCCAGGTTTGTCCAGCTTTGCTGAGCTATTCTCGACAAGTACTGCAGTATCATTGATCTGCAAGATGACAGCGGTATGTCAACTAATTGGTCCGTTTCTTCACTTTGAAGAAGGGAACCAATTCTGGCTAATTCATCCGCAATAATATTTCCCAGGTTACTTGAATGACCCCTTACCCAGATCAATTCTAGTTTTGAATGTCTCGTCATCTCATTTAAAGATGTCCGGCATTCATGTACCAGCCTTGATGTCGAATAGACACCCGAAAGAGTGTGACAAATTTTAATATCCATTCCGAATACTCTATAGTACATTAGCCAATTTACCGCTCTCCTGAGATCTCCGCTTGAAGAGCAGTGCAGTGATCCAGCAATTTAAAGGAGATATTCCTCCTATATGCGGGAATAAAGACACCTCCTACAAACCCTTCAGAAGGTTTGCACCCATCAGTGTAAACCTCAATCGATATATTTTTTATAGTGGGATCGGCTGAGATTGAAACTGAGAAACCTCTGTCCAGAAAGGGTTTGGGAATATAATAATCAATATTGTCAGGGATGTAATCCAAGATTCCCAAAATGGTCGCATGACCATAGAATCATATAGGGGAATTAGCAATGTTACCAATCCCCCTAGGGTTATAGCCCTGATTCTCTCTTAAACAGTCGATTCCCATGACGAAGCCTATGACGTCTACAAGATCTGCGTCCCGAACGTCACTTAGCCCGCCGAGGAATTGGCTACCCAGCCATTTCATCCTACGATGCTGCAATCGTGGACAATATCACACAATGTGCTCAATAGACTCGGTCTCGTCGACATCTCCACACATTCTACAAAAATCGGAATTGCTAGCGTCCCATCTAGACCTCATCTTCCCTATCAAACAGTGACCCGTTATGGCCCCTATCATGATTCTTAAGCTCTTCTTATTCAAGCCCTGGAGAGTGCTAGTGCCTGCATTGTCCAGTGCTGGCCATATCGCCCTCGACACTCTACAGCCTCTCTACTCTCCCAAGCCGAATTGGTTCTGACCAAGATCCAGTCATTGATCTTCCCATAGAAGAAACTTAGTGGTGGTTTCATATAGGTTTCCCTCTCCGAGACATTCTTTGATGCGCCTTGCCTTGCCAGTTCATCAGTCAGTTCATTGCCTGAAATATTGCAGTGGCCAGGCAGCAACTAGCCTGGATTTCACCAAATGTGTCCCCAAGGCCTTCAGAGCCGCCTGACTGTCCACATAGAGAGTGACTTCGGTACCCCTCGCAACGTTCTGCCTGATTATTTCTGCGGCTTTCAGGATGCCGAGAATCTCAGCCTGAAAAACGCTGCACTCATCAGGGAGTCTAACATAGACCTCCGCACCAGTACCTGTGTTCATCTTTGATCCGTCCGTGAACACTGCACAATCTTCATATAGTCTCTCAGTGCCGGACCAGATCTCCCTATCAGGTATCACCACGACAGGATTTACCCCAAAGTCTGATTCAGCGGCCATATAATCTGATGCCCCCATGGAGTTCAGATTAGCCTCACCGTAGCTGATCTCGTATATTTAGATCTAATTCATTAGAATATTTATTAAATATCATAGAAATCAAGCCACACTTATCAGGGTATGTAGGAGTCGAAATTTTAGGGTTTACAAATGAAAAATTTTAAAATGAAAGAGTAAACTTTATAAATTTTACTCGAATTTTTTCAATTCTATTTATATGTAATTGATAGTCCAGATAATCCAGTTAAATGATGCATATTCTAATATATATCTCACAAAAGATGTAAATAGAACTTTTTTGGTGTAGAGATCA
Organism: Protocalliphora azurea; assembly: GCA_932274085.1. Classification (NCBI taxonomy): domain Eukaryota; kingdom Metazoa; phylum Arthropoda; class Insecta; order Diptera; family Calliphoridae; genus Protocalliphora; species Protocalliphora azurea. Next base: position 54,278,230 of record OW026519.1, read on the forward strand.
AAATTATTAGAATTACGGCATAAAAAGCTTAACATTGAATAAGTTTTAGGTATAATAAAATTTAAGTGATTATTAAATGATAATTTTATATCAAATAGTATTTTTTTAGCACTTTATTTAATTTTTTTGTAAATATAGAAAAAAAGACCTCCCAATAAAACCATACACATTACAAGGACATCGTTTGGTCAGACACATAAACAAACAAATGTCATTTATGTTAAAAGAATTTTAAATATTACACGCAATATTTTTCATATACATATTTTTAATGAAATTTTTCTCTATGAAAATTCTATAAATAGAAAAAGGTAAAAAGTATAGTAATGACAGTTAAGAATTATGGTTTTAAAACAATAGAGTGAATGAATAAATGAATATGGAATTTAAAATTTATGACTTAATGGAGCAAAATAAAAATAGAATTTTGTAATACAATTGATATAAAAATAATAATACGGTTTTAAAAACTTTTATTCTTATTTTTTATAAGAAAATTTTAATATTTGCTTATTTAGTTTTCTTTTTAATATTTATTGCAAATTCAAAAAATTTTAAAATAAATATATAAATACTAATTAATAAATGCCAACGAACATAAGATTAAAGCTATAAAATTTGGCTCAAAATTTTGAAAATTTTAAAACAGGTAACATTTATAAATTTACACTATAATAAAAAGCGCATACTATTTATTAATTAAATAATAATTGTGTTTAATTTTCTGTTAAACATTTTTAATTTTATTTTTATTGGCTTATTTTTACGATTACAATAACAAAAAGAAATTTCTTTATTTAAAAGAAAAGAGAGAAAGTAAGAGAAAAAATTAAAAATTTTCCCTTAATTGTTAATTGTTAAAAGAGACAAAATCAGACTAAAATAAGTGTTAGGTACTTTTTGAGAATAATAAATTTTTGAAAAAAAAATCTAATATATTTTATTTTCAAATTAAAACCTTTTCCAAAAGTGTTTTTATTTTAAGCAATAATCTTTTTTATCTCAAAAAGTGTTTTTAAAGGGGCCAAATGGGTTAAATTCCAAAAATCAGAAAAGTCCCAGCAAAAACTTATTAGTTCTCGGTTATGGCAACTACTTATTAAAGTAGTTTCCTGGTAATGAGGCGTCATTATTATTCGCCTACTCTATATTACATAAATAAGCAAATGAGAATAATAGCACAGTAATATTGCAATCATGTGGATTAGTTGGCTAGAGCGCTGGATTAACAACCAGAAGGTTGTAGGGTTGGTTCTACCCCTTTCTGCTGCTGCTAGTTTTTTTGTTTTAACAAAATGTCTAAAAAAATATTTTATACTATAAAAGTTTTTGTCACTTGGAAAATTAAGTGAGAGATCCCAGCAAAAACTTTGCTTTCCTGGTAAGTTAGCAGGCAATAATTGGAAATAAAAACAAACTACTTATTTTTTGCCTGAATAACTAGTTATTTTTGTGCGTGTTGTCCACAAATCCATGTAGTTATTTTTTGACTCTAGGGTACTCAAAAATATGTAACTAAACGAAAACAAAAATAAAAAAATTTTGCCGTCGGTGAGACTCGAACTTGGAAACACACTAACCATTCGTTTTTACTGACTAACGTCTTACTCAGTACACCATCTCGCACATACCAGCCTAAGCGACAAAAATTCTATTTAGTTTAAAATATCTTTTTAGACATTTTGTTATAAAAAACTAACAGCTTCAGAATGGGGTTGAACCAAAAACCTTCTGGTTGTTAATCCAGCGCTCTAGCCAACTCATCCACGTGATTGCAATATTATTATACTATTATACTATAGAGTATTTATTTATGTAATACAGAGTAAGCAATTAACAATGACGTCTCATTACCAAGAAACTACTTTAATAAGTAGTTGTCATTACCGAAAATCAAAAACTTTTTGCTGGGATGGTGTACTGAGTAAGATGTTAGTCATTAAAAACCAATGGTTAATTGGGCACAAGATCAAATTTCACTGATGACAATATTTTTTCTTTTTTTCGTTTAGGTACACATTTTTGAGTACCCCTAGAGTCTAAAAATAACTATATGAATTTGTGGACAACTCTAACAAAAATAACTATTCAATCAAAAAGTAAGTAGTTTATGTTTGTTTCCAATTACACCTGCTTCCCTGGTAATCTAGACCAGGAAAGCAAAGTTTTTGCTGGGGCATTATTTGCATCTTAAAGATTTATTTTTTGTAGTTCTTGTTTAAGAAAATTTTTCTTTCAAAATTAGTACTTTTTTCATTTTATTTTTTTTTAATTGGTAGCTACTATTTTAATAGTTTTTTTTTAACATTGAAAGCATTTCTTGAAAATTGGTACCTTCTTAGAATTTTTGCTTTAGCTCTTTTTAGAAAATTCGTACTTTTTGGGATACTTTTTAATTTTAGCACTTTTTTTTTTCTATTTGAAAATTACAACTATTTTAAATTGGTTTCTCTATTGGATTTTTTAATAGTATTTTAATGAAAGTGAATGAAAATTTGTACGGTTTCTGTTTTTAAATAGTATTTTTTTTTCAATTATTAAAAGCCTTTTTCTTAAATTGAATCTTTTTTAATAATTTGAAACAATTTTTTTTTTTTAATTTATAGCTATATTTTCTAAACGCATAGTTAACGTTTCTTTTCTGAAATAGTACTTTTTTCAAATGGTGCTTCAGTTAGAAAATTTTTATTTAATTTGTAATTTTTATTTAGTTTTTTTAATTCTTGAAAAAACCCAAAATGGCCAAAATTTCATAATTCGGAAAGTTTTTCTTCTTAATTTTTTAATATTTTTAATGACACATTTTTTTGAAAATTAATTCTTTTTTTTAATTGGTACTTTTTGAAGCATTAAAAGCATTGTTTTGAAAATTTACACTTTTTTCCAAAATTGGTACATTTTTGTTAATTTATATTGAAATAGTTCCCTTTTTGGAAACTCTTACCATTTTACGGAAAATGGTACTTATTTTAATTTTTGCAACATTTTTTAAAATTAGTATGTAAGTATTTTTATTTTTGAAATTGTTTTTTTTTTTTCTTTTAATTAGTACTTTTTTTAAATAGTATTTTTTTGAAGAAGAAAATTGTTACTATTTTAAACATAAAGCCATTTTTTTTAATTTTTTAATTGTTGGAATTTTTTTTTTTTTTTTTGATAAAAGTCAAAATCTCTAAAATTCCATAATTTGGAAAATATATAGTTTCTCTTCTTTTAAAAAATTTTTGTTTTTTAATTTTTTTCATTTTGTTTGTACTTTTGAAGCATTAGAAGTAAATTGGCACTTTTTTGGAAATTTTTATCTTTTTAGAAAAATGGTACTTTTTTAATTTTTGTGACATTTTATAAAATTAGTATGTATTTTTCTTTTTAAAATTATTTTTTTGTTGGCGCATTTTTTAAATGGTATTTTTTAGAAGAAAAAAAAAGTGGTCATATTTTATTTTTTGAAAGCTGCTACATTTTTTTATGTTTATATTTTTTAGAAAAAAGCCAAAATGGGCAAAATTCTATAACTTAGAAAATATGTATTTTTTTCCTTCAAAAATTTTTTTCAATAGTACTATTTTTATTAGAAAATTGTTCAGTTTTTTAATTCGTACCTTTATAGGAAAAATAGTACTTTTTTAAAATTTTTGTAACGTTTTCAAAGATTTGTATGTATTTTTCTTTTGTAATTGTTTTTTTTTAATTGGTACTTTTTGAAGCATTAAAAGCATTGTTTTGAAAATTGACACTTTTTTCCAAAATTGGTTCATTTTTGTTAATTTATATTGAAATAGTTCCCTTTTTGGAAATTCCTACCTTTTTACGGAAAATGGTACTTATTTAAATTTTTGCAACATTTTTTAAAATTAGTATGTAAGTATTTTTATTTTTGAAATTGTTTTTTTTTTCTTTTAATTAGTACTTTTTTTAAAATGGTATTTTTTGGAAGAAGAAAATTGTTACTTTTTTAAACATGAAAGCATTTTTTTAATTGTTTAATTGTTGGAAATTTTTATTATAATTTAAAAAATATATAGTTTCTCTTCTTTTAAAAAATTTTAGTTTTTTAATTTTTTGATTTTATTTTTACTTTTGAAACATTAAAAGTAAATTGGCATCTTTTTTTTGAAAATGATCCTTTTTTGGAAATTTTTACCTTCTTAGGAAAAATGGTACCTTTTTCATTTTTGTGACATTTTATAAAATTAGTATGTATTTTTCTTTTTAAAATTGTTTTTTTTAAATTGGCTCATTTTTTAAATGGTATTTTTTAGAAGAAAAAGAAAAGTGCTAATTTTTTATTTATTTATTTTTTAGAAAAAAGCCAAAATGGGCAAAATTCCATAATTTAGAAAATATGTATTTTTTTCCTTTAATAGTACTATTTTTATTTTAAAATTGTCCAGTTTTTTAATTCGTACCTTTATAGGAAAAATAGTACTTTTTAAAATTTTTGTAACATTTTCTAAAATTAGTATGTATTTTTCTTTTGAAATTGTTTTTTTTATTTGTTACTTTTTTTAAACGGTTTTATATACCAAGAAGAAAATTGGTACTTTTTATACATTGAAAGCATTTTTTAAAGTTACTATATTTTGTTTTTAATTTATATAAATTAGAAAATGTCCTTTTTCATAAATTTTTACTTTATTGTAAATTGATACTTTTTAATTTTTTTGGTACATTTTTTAAATTTATATGACCTTCTTACTTTTAAAATAGTTTTTTTTTTTATAATCAGTACTTTCTTTAAAATAGTATTTGTTCGAAATTTGTTAGTTATAACTATTAATTTTTTGGAAAATTGGAACATTTGTTATTATGTATTTTATTTTGTAAATTGTACTTTTTTTAATTTGTATTCTGACATTTTTTTAAATCAGTTTTCTTTTATTATTATAACTATTTTAAGAATTGGTACTTTTTACAAATTTTGTTTTGGTACTTTTACTTTTTTTTTATAAAAAAATATGTTTTTTTTTATGTTTTTTTTAGTTTTTAAGGAATTGGTAATAATAAATAAATACTGATTTCCAAAAATTTTTTATATTTTTTGTAAACGTTATTATTTTTTTAATTGGTACATTTTTTTTGAAAAAAATATTCTTATAAATAAGTTCTAAAGATTGCTGCTTTCGTTTTTCAAAAATGTTTTACAAAATTGTTACTTCTTTTTTTAAATTGTTGTTTAAAAGTATGTACCTTTTATGAAAAATTGGTACTTTTTGAAAAAAAGGGTTTTTTGAAATTAGTAAGCTTGTTTTTGAAAATTAATACTTTTTGTATAAAAAACGGTATGATTTCCAAAAGGTACAGGTTAGGAAATTTGATTTCATTTATTTTGAACATTTTCATTTATTATTATTTATTTGATTTTTTTTTTTGGAAAATATCTCTTTTCGAAAATTTTTATTTTGTGGCAAAAATGGTACCTTTTGAAAAATGTAACATTTAAAATTTTAAAATTTTTCTACATTTTCTAAAGTAGGTAGTTAATTTCTTCTTTTTCACACTTGCTACTATTTTTAAATAATTTTTTTTTTCATTGGTACTTTTTAGAAATTGGACTTTCTTTAATTTTTGTAACATTTTCGTAAATTAGTACGTATTTTTCTTTTTTTAAATTAGTACTTTTTTAAAAATAGTATTTTTTTTTAAGAAAAACAAAATTGGTTTTTTTTTAATATTTTTAAAATTTATACTTTATGGAAATGTTGATTTTCAAAAATTCCTACTTTATCGCAAATGAATACTTTATAAATTCTTCATTGGTATGTTTGTTCGCAATTTGGCAGTTGTTATTATTAACTTTTTAGAAAATTTTTATTTTATATTTTATTTTTGGAAATTGTACTTTTTTAATGGATTTTTTTTAGTTTTTTGAGAAAATTGGTACTTTTTTGATAATATTTTTTTTCTTTAATTAATAATTTTTTTCTTTAATTAATAATTTTTTTCTGAAAATTATTTCTTTTTTTAGAACAATTGTATTTTGAAATTTATTTTGAAGTTTGGTACTTTTTTTCAAAAATATTTTAGAAAATTAATACTTTTTTCCAAAAATATTTTTTTTAATTTGTGCTTTTTATGAAGATTGGTACTTTTTTGATAATAATTTTTTTTCTTTAGTTAATAATTTTTTTCTGAAAAATTATTTATTTTTTTAGAACAATTGTATTTTGAAGTTTGGTACTTTTTTTTCAAAAAAGTTTTAGAAAATTAATACCTTTTTCCAAAAAGATTTTTTTTAATTTGTACTTTTTATAAAAATTGGTACTTTTTTGAATAGAAATATTTTTGAAATTTTGTCAAAAATGTTTTAGAAAATTAATACTTTTCTCCAAAAAGATTTTTTTTAATTTTTACTTTTTATAAAAATTGGTACTTTTTGAAAAGAAATATTTTTGAAGTTGCCACTGATTTCCAAAAAGTACTTAATTTAGAAATCTGAACGTTTTATGAAAATTTGTACTTAGAAAAAAACCCATTTTTGTTTTTTTTAAATTAATAAATTTTTAAAAAATATGTTTACTTTTTTTTTTTTTGGAAATTGAAATTTATTTAATTTTTTAAAACACACCTCTTTTTATAAATTAAAAAAAAAATTAATATAAATTTAGTACTTTTTAAAAATTGGTTCTTTTTTCATTTTAAAAAGAGCCTTTTTTTGAAAAATTTGAAACTATCAACCACATTATTCCATAATAATTTGTAGTCAAACTGACTTAAAAACTTATTAAATTTTTAAGCAAAAAATAAAAAATACCTAAAATGAGTGTAATTAATGTGTAAAAAAAAATACAAAGAAAGATAATGTAACCTTCACATTGACATGTTCCGGCGTACGACGCGTATGGATGGATGAGTTGGTTTCTTGCAAAATAGACCTGCAACAATTTCCTTTCGTTTTTTTTGTAAATCATCACCAGCCGCACAGTGGGGTCAAACGCAAATTTTTTGGTAATAAATCTGAATTTCCTAAACTATTGGTCGGATCAAATTGAAATGTATGGAAGAGTTGTAGAGGAGAAAAATCATCTTGTAGTCACCCTGTGATAACACGAGATAAGCTACAGGGTGTCAAAGTTGGCTATCTCGAGTATGTAAAAGTTAAAAAAAATCGTAACTTATACAAATGAAGTCCGATTTTAAAGATTTTTATATTTCTGGAAAGTGCTTGGCAAGATAAAGAAAAAATAAGCTTACTCATCTAAGTTAACTCTTACAGTTAAAAAGATATTTACGCTTGAATTTTGAATTTTTGATTTTTTGGCTCGACTTTCGTTTTTCGGGAATAAGTCCGGAGATATATGAGGTAAAAATTTTTTTAAAATATTCTGTAATTTGCTACATATTTCAAAATAATATGCTGAAAGAATTTTTGGATTATCTCAATTCGTCTAGACGTGAAAAATATTCAAAGTCAGCACTCTGAAATTGGCAAGAAAAATGGCTATTTTTTTACAAAAATATAGTACAATTCATTCACTTTTTTCTCAAAGTTCCGTTAATAAAAAAATTTTTTCCTTATTAATTTCAAAAGATAAGGCTTCATAAATGGTTAATAAAGAAATTGGCCGAAAATTGTCAATTTTAAAAAATAGTTTCATTTTTATCGATTAATAAAAAAATTTCACGCGAGCTTTTTTAAATTTGGTACCCATATTTTTTATAGAAATAGATTTAGACTGATTTAACAATAAACTGCTTCCCACCCGGCCAAAAACGAATGCAGGAGTGGAGATTTTATGTTAAAAGTCAGTTTTTTTAACGACTGTTTTTAAAAGCATATTAAAAGCATATTAGCATAATATTTTTAATATTATTTCTTATGTAATGTATAAAACACAAATCAAGCTTTCATTACTAAAAAAAATCTATAAAATAGCTTCAATAACCTATTTTTGGTAATTTTTCAAAAATATTTTTTTTTTTAAAAAGATAGCTGAAAATCCAAAAAAATTTAATTTTTTTAATACAACTCCACTACTTTTGCAAATACTTTAAAAATGTTAGAAGAATATAAAAATAGACTTATTTACCAATTCAACGATATATAAAATGTTGATATAGGTAATTTAGTAATAGTAATATAATGGCCTCAAAACTACCAAGTCACGTCAAAAGTTGCAAAATTCACTATTTTGTTCCGTATTTCCATATGTGTGTATACGTAACATTTTAGTTTTCTAATGTATTATGTAGGTATATATTTGTTATTATAAAGTAGTAAATTCTTTATTTGAGTAATGTTTATTTAATTTGTTCTACATATTTACATACTTATTATATATATATCCCGTATATTTATTTTATTAAGAATATATTATCGAAGATATTATTAGAGATTTTCTTGAAAATAATCAGCATCAAACGTTAGCAAATTTTTAACTTCCTTAGCTTCGGAATCCTCTTTTTCTATTTCAAGAGTGATTTTTGGTAGCCATCGTGTTCTTATAGAATATCTAACTGGATCTGATGATATTAATAAATATTCCATTAAGTCCATATTTTGCGCAATTTTCGAACATTTTCGGGTATTGAAGAGTCGGAAATGTTTAACATCTTTATTTCGGGCTTCCTGTGCTTCCTCTGTTAGCTCTCCCAATGGCAAAATACTATTTTCTATTATTTCTTTACCATGAGCCAATACTTTGTGAATTGTTGGAGTCATTGATTTCCAGGGGTATGTAATGTTAAGTAGTTCTTTAGTTTCGTAAGCAAAAATTTTAAATTTGTCCGCATTAATTTGTTTTTTGCTATTAATGGCTGCCAATATAATCTTAAAACGCTTCAAAATATTTAAGTCAATGCCTGTGATTGAAGATGTGAGTTCCCGATTTTCAAAGAAACGTCTTGCTGTATTTCCATCATTTGAGCTTCCATAGCCATGTAGAGGTTTATCAATTATTAATCCGAGTTGTTCTTTGAATTCTAATTGAATTCTTTTCTTCTCCTCTTTTCGTAATTCGTGAAGTTCCAAATTGTTTTTTACTGTAGCATTTTCCTGCCCGGGAATATTTCTGTACTTCATATCATATGCAAGATGTAAGCAGAACTCCAAAAATCTTATCCTTGCGTGGAGTGGTGATATTCCAAATTTTAAAGAATTTTTATTAACAAGGACTTCAGAATTATCCTGAAATTGTGAACTTATTTTTCCACATATATTACATTTCCATGTAGATGTTGTATCTGTTATAGCGTTTGCAACTTTTCAATCAATCATCGTTAATTGTTGTTGAAATGTAACTTTAATAGTTCTGTTTGATACTTTTACATATATTGGGGGCAATGCTTTAATTTCTTCTTCCAAATGGTTGACAATGCTGTTTATTGTAACCGTGGTTTCTTTTGTGTAATCAAAAAGGATTGGACGGCACAAAAATTTGGAACTTGGAGTTAAATTTATCCATATATCATCAAAAAGCGAGTCATTTCTTGTCGATGAGGAAGGCTTATTTAAGCGCATTCGAAGTGATACCAGAGACGCTATAAACAGCGAGGAATAATTATTTCCAGAATTACTTCCATCCAGTTGTTTGTATTCCGAAAATCCTGATGTTCCATCGCAGCCCCATTTGAATATTAAAATAAGTTCAGAGTCTTAGCATTTTTCAATGTTATCATTGCTGAAGGTAGATATAATTCTAGAGGCAGTATTTTCAAGTAATTGCAATATATTAACTTTAGCACTTTTAACAGAAGCATTAACCGGGTGCTCCATAGGCTGTAAAATATTAATTTTCGCTTCTCTCACTGATTTGCTACTGGGAAAGATATCATATCCTTTTTCGCTAACAGATTTCCTCAAAATCTCGTATTGGTTTCTTGATAATCCTAAATTTAATATTAGAGCTAAAACATCTTCAGAGGTAAAGGACGATGTTGATTTCGGTGTCACTATGCTTTGGATTATCCGATGTAATCGATTGGGAGAAGCTGTGGGTAACACATCTATAACTTTTTCTACTTCCTTTGGTTGCGTACGTGTTACTAAAGCTTTAAATGTATCTTTTTTTTCGGCATTCGTATGTGAATTTAGAATAGATTCCTGTTTGGTCCTCTTTGTTCTTAGCTGAACTTCATCGTAACTTTTTTTTTGGTCGACCCTTTTTCTGCTTTCCGATGAAAATTGGTATTTCTCCCTCCAACCACTCTTCATTTTTCTTCTTGAACTTTGGTATTGACCAATCTGAAGCTTGCATCCTTTTTTCGTATGATTTATAAAAATTTTCGAGCTTTAAACTGTCTTCTGCAGTAAGAGTTAAACCAAAAGATACTACTGTATCAATGAGTTTTCTTATTTTTTCTGGACGATTTATAATATCAGATAGATTATCCCAGATTACTTTGCAAATAGAAAAGTGTTTTAATGTAATCTCCATAATGGCAAATTCACTAATAAATCTGCATATTTATAAGGATACTTATATATAGAAAAAGAATATTTATATCAGGTAAATGGTGACAGGCAAAAATGAATTAAAAAATTTAAATTTTTGCTCAAAACCCCCAATTTCATTCAGTTTATTTTTATGACCTGTAGTGTTAAACAGGTACGTCAAAAAATGTACCTATGCGATTGTAAAAAAATCATTTTTGTTATAATACATTAATTAAGTAGCTAGGTAAATTATTTAAAAACTTAAAATAAATAAATTCATTAATAAATATTATTATCTCGTAACAAAAATAAGCAATGCAGTTGAGTGTTACGTATACACACATATGGAAATACGGAACAAAATAGTGAATTTTGCAACTTTTGACGTGACTTGGTAGTTTTGAGGCCATTATATTACTATTATTAAATGACCTATATCAACATTTTATATATCGTTGAATTGGTAAATAAGTCTATTTTTATAGTCTTTTAACATTTTTAAAGTACTTGCAAAATTAGTGGAGTTGTATTAAAAAAATTAAATTTTTTTGTATTTTCAGCTATTTAAAAAAAAAAAAATTATTTTTGAAAAATTACCAAAAATAGGTTATTGGAGCTATTTTATTGATTTTTTTAGGAATGAAAGCTTGATTTGTGTTTTATACATTACATAAGAAATAATATTAAAAATATTATGCTAATATGCTTTTAATATGCTTTTAAAAATAGTCGTTAAAAAAACTGACTTTTAACATAAAATCTCCACTCCTGCATTCGCTTTGGCCGGGCGGGAAGCAGTTTAGTGTTAAATCATTCTAAATCTATTTCTATAAAAAATATGGGTACCAAATTTAAAAAAGCTCGCGTGACATTTTTTTTATTAATCGATAAAAATGAAACTATTTTTTAAAATTGACAATTTTCGTCCAATGCTGGATGTAGGGTGCAAACTTAAATCAATTCAAAATTTCTTTATTAACCATTTATGAAGCCTTATCTTTTGAAATTAATAAGGAAAAAAATTTTTTATTAACGGAACTTTGAGAAAAAAGTGAATGAATTGTACTATATTTTTGTAAAAAAATAGCCATTTTTCATGAAAATTTCAGAGTGCTAACTTTGAATATTTTTCACGTCTAGACGAATTGAGATAATCCAAAAATTCTTTCAGCATATTATTTTGAAATATGTAGCAAATTACAGAATATTTTAAAAAAATTTTTACCTCAAATATCTGCGGACTTATTCCCGAAAAACGAAAGAAAGTTGAGCCAAAAAATCAAAAATTCAAAATTCAAGCGTAAATATCTTTTTAACTGTAAGAGATAACTTAGATGAGTAAGCTTATTTTTTCTTTATCTTGCAAAGCAATTTCTAGAAATATAAAAATCTTTAAAATCGGACTTCATTTGTACAAGTTACGATTTTTTTTAACTTTTACATACTCGAGATAGCCAACTTTGACACCCTGTAGCTTATCTCGTGTTATCACAGGGTGACTACAAGATGATTTTTCAGAAAGCTTAAGACCTCCTCTTCAACTCTTCCATACATTTCAATTTGATCCGACCAGTAGTTTAGGAGATTCAGATTTATTACCAAAAAATTTGCGTTTGACCCCACTGTGAGCCGTAGCCATAAGTGTGAATTTTGTTATTATTTAAGTGTTTTTTTATTTTTATATTTAAACGTAAATTTCTTTCTTTCTTATTTTTTTGGTTTAAAGCCAAAGTGTGTGTTTGTTTATTTAAAAATTGTTTAATTTTTATTTTTTGTTTTCTTTTGGCAAATTATTTTAAAAACATATGTTTTTTTGTTCTTTTTTTTGCATAATAATTTTGTTGTTGGCTATTTAGCCTCAGAAATATCAATGTTAATGAGCAATTTGAATTTTTTCGAACACTTTTCACGTTTTGCTAAAAGTGTTGTTTTTTCCAAATTAACCCGTTAAGAAAGGGAAAATATTATTTTATATATAGTAAGAAGATTTTTTTTAAGTTTTTAACCTTTTAACGATTAATCGTTTTCTTATAAACACTAAATAATATCTTGGGTTCTATACAATGAAGGAGGATGCATTTAATTACATCTTTTTTCTTTCAAATGTTCTTTTAAAATTGAAGAGAATTTTTTAAGGGTTATCCACCCTTAAACGTTTTAAAGTAAAAAAGAAGAAAATTATTAGAAAAAAATGTTGTAGACAAAAGAAAAAGGATTATAATAGATTTATTTACGACAGGTAAAATTTATGACTGGCATCTTTTTGTTTGTTTGCTGCGTTTTTTATAAAAAAAAGGAAAATAAATGCGTTTTATTGAATTAAAAAAAAAAAAAAACAAAAATTCTTAAGATTCTATTACACGTTTGTTACAATTTTACTCTTGAAAATTTTAATGAACTCTGCTAATTGAATTATAGATAAAAATTTTGTTTTTTTTCTTACAGGAGATTAAAAGGGATTTTTTTTATATAAAAAGAGGGGGGAAACTACAATCAACCGCCATTTAAGGTATAAATGCAGAACTATTAAAACATGCAGCATATAAAATCAAAATTAAAGAGTGAGGGTAACTTTCAGGGAAGATAAAAAAGCGTTAAAAGTAAATTTACGCTAAATTCACGATAAATATTAAAATTATGTTAAATTTACACACAATTTATTATAGAAATTTAATTTAATATAAAATGTAAATTTAATAAAAATTTACTAAAAAATATAAATTTACGCAAAATATACTAAAAAATGTAAATTTATAAAAAGTAAATTTACGATAAATTAACTATTAATAGTAAATTTATGTTAACTTTACTATAAGAAGTAAATTTACGTTAAGTTTACTATAAAAAAGAAATTTACATTAAATTTTCTATAAAAAAACAAATTTACTATGAAAGACAAATTTACGCTAAAACTTACTATAAAAAGTAAATTTACAATAAAATTTACTACAAAGAGTAAAGGTACGCTAAACTTTACGTAAAATTTACTGTAAAAAATATATTTACATTAAATTTATAATAAAACATAAATTTACGTTAAATTTACGTTAAATTTACTATAAAACATATGTAAATGTACGTTAAATTTACTATAAAACATATGTAAATTTACGTTAAATTTACTATAACAAGTAAATTTAAGTTAAATTTACTAGAAAATATAAATTTGCGCAAATTTATTACAAAATGTAAGTTCACACAAAATTTGCTTTAAAATGTGAATTTGCGTAAAATTTGCCATAGAATGTAAATGTACTTAAAATTTACAATAGAATGTAAATATATGCAAAATCTACTATAGAATATGAAATTGCGCAAAATTTACTATAGAAGTTTACAATAAAATGTAAATTTACGAAAAATTTATTATAAAATGTAAATTTACGCAAAATTTACTATAAATTGTCAATTTACGTAAAATTTACTCAATATTTACAGTAGAATGTAAATTTACTATAAAATATAATCTTACGAAAAATTTACTATAAAATGTAAATTTACGCAAAATTTCCCATAGAAAGTAAACTAATGAAAAATTTACTAGAGAATGTAAAATGACACAAAATTTACTTCAAAAAGTAAATTTTTATTTTATTTATTTATGAAAACAGTAAATTTTCTTTAAATTTACATAAAATTTTCTATAAAAATTAATTTACGCTAAATTTACAAAAAAAAAAAAAAAAAAAAATAATAATAAATTTATGCAAAATTTATTATAAAGTGTAAATTTACACTAATTTTAATATAGAAGTAAATTTACATTAAATTTATTATAAAAAGTAAATTTACTATAAGAAATAATTTTACGCTAAATTTATGAAAGCATTCTTTTTAAAGTAAATTTGCGCTGATTTTATTGTAAAAAATAAATATACGCTAAATTTGCTATAAAACTAAAAAATTACGTTAAACTTACTATAAAAAGGAAATTTACTTAAATTTTATTATAAAATGTAAATTTATTATAAAAAGTAAATTTACATTGAATTTAATACAAAAAGCAAATTTTCATTAAATTTACTATCAAGAATAAATTTGCATTAAATTGACTATAAATTTATACATTTACATTAAAGAAAATTTTCATTAAACTTACTATCAAAAGAAAATTTATTATAAGAAGTAAACTTACATTAAATTTGTTATAAAAAGTAAATTTACATTAAATTTATTATAACAAGTATATTTACATTAAATTTGTTATAAAAAGTAAATTTACATTAAATTTACTATAAAAAGTAAATTTACATTAAATTTACTATAAAAAGTAAATTTACATTAAATTTACTATAAAAAGTAAATTTACATTAAATTTACTACAAAAAGTAAATTTACATTAAATTGAATATGAAAAATAAATTTACATTAAAATGTAAATTTTCGGCAGAATTTGAGCTAAATTAACTGAAAGAAGTAAGAAATTTACATTGAATTTCCTGAATTTTGTATATTTATACTAAATTTACACAAAATTTACCATATAGATTAAATTTTCGCTAAATTTAATAAAATTTTTATTTTTAAAATATTTTTTCTTTGTAAATCTTAATCACATATTTTACACAAAAACTGCGAAATTGGCATCACTAATTACATGCACTACAATTAAAATGCAATTTAAAGAGCACAATATCACAAAAGAGAACAAAACAAGAGACACAATGTAAAGTTTTACATGTTTATTATAATGACTATTATACCAATTTCTATCACAATTTTTATTATGCCATGGCATAATTATTTACAAGGTAGTGTTAAAAGCACATCTGATTATTATAATTTTTTTGATGGTTAAATCTGTCAAATTCTATGTTAAAAAATTAATTTCTCTCTCTTAACAGTG
The DNA here is from genome assembly GCA_932274085.1 of Protocalliphora azurea. NCBI lineage: Eukaryota > Metazoa > Arthropoda > Insecta > Diptera > Calliphoridae > Protocalliphora > Protocalliphora azurea. The sequence continues at coordinate 54,293,451 of OW026519.1, forward strand.
TCTAATAACGTCAAACTCCATATAAAAAATGTGAGCAAAAAAAAAATTTCTCCGAATTGTTATTACCTTGTAATGTGCGTTGGTCAGCTAAATAGTATAAAATGCAAATAAAACATGTGTGAATGATTCGACTTGGCCGACTCATTATATCCACCATCTGCAACTTTTTAAATTTTCATATTATATGGGAGGTGAGCGGACCACGCCTATTTTTGTTTCCAAGTTTATATTGGTTCTTGAACTATTTGTGCAAAGTTTCGTAGATGTACATGCTTTTTAGTAAAAGATATCGGCCGAAAAGTATAAACTGGAGTTGCGAGGGATACAGTGTTTTTCTAATATTTGCTCCATAGCTTTTTTGTTTATGAACCAATTTTGGTCATTTCAATACTAAGCAAATAAGGCAAATATTATAGCCAAATTTCGACCCCTTGAATGTTCGCCCCGAACCCAATGCTACTTTCAATAGACAGACGGACAGACGCACATTGTTAGATCGTCTTAAATTTTTACGAGAATATATATACTTTATAGGGTCTTAGATGATTATTTCAACATGTTACACACATAATGACAAACTCAATATACCTCCCATCTTTTTTTTGATGGTGAGTATAAAAAGTATCTCGTTCTAAATAATGAAGAGTATCATAATTCAATAAGTATGTACTTAAAAAGTAGTAAAGAGAATCTCAACAACATTTACACCATTTATGCCTGAGCATGGTTGCTTTTGTTTTTAAGACTTTTCTTTTAGATGATTTTTTTTTTAATATGATGCTGTTCAACTCAGTCAGTCGTTCGTAAACTTTCGTCCCAAACAGTATGAAGAAATAAATAAATTAAAAGCAAGAAAATAATAGAAAAATAGTGAAGGAACGACAATTTTTAAAGAACAAAATATTAAAAATTAATAAATTATTAATAAGAAAAGAAATTGTGTAAACTTATTATTAAATCATGTATATAAATTAAGTTCAATGTGTGTGTTTTTGACAATTGCATTTTATGCAATTATAGTTCTTAAAAAAATATAAATTTTTATTAAAAAGTATTAATCATTTGGTGAATTTTTAAAATAATTTCCTAAATTGTTGCTATTGTATGTTATTTTCCTGTTGATGTTTTTTTTAATTGGATTTTATGCCAAAATTTGATTTTACTACAAAATGTAAGTACTCATTGTAAAATGTGCTAGTGACAATTAATGACGTAAATTTCTTTTGGTTGTTTTGATTATATTTCTTATTGTCAATTTATATTGGTGTTTAAATTAAAAATTTAATAAAGTTTTTTTTTTTATTTATAGAAATTGACAAATATACATATTTTAGGTTACAACACATTTCTGTTTTTTTTTTTTAACATAAAACATGGCAATAGGATAATACCGATTTAATTGATAAACAAATTAGAACAAATCTCCTATAAACTGTAAATTACGCTAAATATAGTAAATTTATACTAAATTTAATAAATACTTAAAGTAAATAAATTTGCGCTAATTTTTCTAAATACATAAATTAAATTTACACTAAATTTACCAAATACAAAATGTAAATTCACACCAAATTTGCAAAAAAAATAAATGTATATTTAATTTACTAAAAGAGATAATTTACAAAAAATTTACTAAGTGTAAATTCACACTATATGTATTACGAAAAAGTGTCAATTCGTATTAAATTTACGAAAAAGAATAAATTTACATTTGGTTTACTAAAAGAAGTAATTTATATTGAACTTATTAAAATGGGTAGGGTAAGAAAGCGATAATTTGCTAAAAAGTATAAATTTACACTAAATTTACAAAAAGTGTAATTTTGCTCAAAATTTACTATAAAATATTAACTTACAATAAACATACCAAATAAAATAAGTTTACGTAAAATTTTCTTTTAAATTAAACATTTTTAAAAAATTTACTAAAATAAAATTATAAAAAGCATATTTACGCAAAAACAAAAAATAAATCTGATAAAAATTTTAAAATTACGCTAAATTTTATGTTAAATTTAATTTTTATATTTTTATAGTAATATTAAGCAAAATTTAGTTTATAGAATTTTTATGAAAAATTTTCTACTTAAGACAAATTTACGTCTTAATTACTTGATCAGTAAATTTTCACAAAAATTTGTTTATAGCAAATTTATACTAAATTTACTTTTCAGAGTAAATTTATGCCAAATTTACTTTTTGTAATAAATTTGTTCTTATAATTTTCTCATAGAAAATTTGGCATAAATTTATTTAATTGTAAAATAACGCAGAATTTTCCTTTTATTGTAAAATTATGCTAAATTTAATTTTTGTAGTATAATTACGTTAAACTTACTTCTTATTATAAATTTACTTTTCATAGTAAACTTGTTCTAAATATAGTAAATTTACACTTAATTTATAGCAATTGCATGCAAAATTTACTCCTTGTAGTAAATTTTTATAGTAAATTTACACTAAATTTAATTTTTATAGTAAGTTTACACTAAATTTACTTTTTATAGTAAATTTACACAAAATTTAATTTTTATAGTAAATTTACTTTTTATAGTAAATTTACACTAAAATTACTTTCTACAGTAAATTTAAGCTAAATTCACTTCTTTCTGTAAATTTACGTTAAATTTACTTTTTATAATAAATGTCTTCTAAATTTATTTCTTATATTTTTAATTTTTATAGTAAATTTACACTAAATTTACTTTTTATAGAACACTCAATTTTTACAGTAAATTTACGCTAAATTCACTTCTACTGTAAATTTACGTTAATTTTTTTATAATAAATTTGCTTTAAATTTACTTCTTGTTGTAAATTTGCGCCGAATTTTTCTTTTTGTAACAAATTTACTCTAAATTTACTTTTTATTGTAAATTTACTTTATATTTGTTTTTATAGAAAATTTACTCTACATTCACTTCTTACTGTAAATTTATGTTAAATTTACTTTTTGTAGTAAATTTGGAGAAAATTTAGTTTTAATAATAAATTTGCTCATAATGTACTTCTTATTGTAAATTTACGTTAAATTTGCTTTTTATAGTAAATTTACGATAAATGTTGTTTTAATAGTAAATTTGCACTAAATTTATTTTTATTGTAAATTTATGTTAAATTTGCTTTATATAGTAATTTTATGATATTTTATTTTTATAGTAAATTTACACGAAATTAAATTCTTATATTAAATTTAAGCTGATTTTATATATATATATAATATAGTAAATATATACAAATTATAAGTAATTTGTAAATTATAAATTACTTTTCATAGTAAATTTACTTATTATAGTAAATTTAAATTAAATTTACTTTATAAAGTAAATTTTCTCTAAATTAAATTTTTATCATAATTTTATATTAAATTTACTTTTCAGCTTTTATAGTAATTTATGTTAAATTTACACTAAATGAGTAAATGCACTTTTTACGATAAATTTACGCTAAATTGTAGTAAATTTACGTTTAAACTTACTTTTTGTCATAAATTTTCTTTTTATAGTAAATTTACACTAAATTTAGTTTTTATTATAAATTCACTCCAAATTTACTTTTTGTAGTAAATTTGTACTAAATTTACAGTTTATAATAAAATTACACTAAATTTTCTTTCTATAGCAAATTTAATCTTTATAATAAATTTGCAACAAATTTACTTTTTGTAGTAAATTTTTACTAGATTTACTTTTTGTAGTAAATTTTTACTAAATTTACTTTTTATAGTAAATTTACATTATAAATTTAAATTTATTATTATTTTTATTTGTATTAAATTTTGCACAAAATTTACACTAAAATTTGCTTTTTATAATAGATACACTAAATTTTTCTTTTTATAGTAAATTTATACACATATTCTACGGTAAATTTACGCAAAATTTACTTACTAAATTTATTTTTTAAGTTTACATTAAATTTATTTTCAGGGTAATTTACACAAAATTTACTTTTTTTAATAGTTACACTAAATTTACTACCTATGGTAAATTTGCACTAAATTTACTTTTTGTAGTAAATTTAAACTAAATTTACTTTTTATAGTAAATTAACATTTTACAGTAAATTTACGCAAAATTTATTTTTTTTGTGAATTTACGCTGAATTTACATGTTATAATAAATTTGAGCTAAATTTACTTTTTATAGTAAATTTACGCTAAATTTACATTTTGTAATAAATTTGCGAAAAAATTTACAATAAATTTAATTTATAAAATAAATTGACGCAAAAATTAAATTTTTATAGTAAATTGGTAAAAATTTGATCAAAATAAACATAGATAAAAAATTTACTTTAATTTTTATTGCAAATTTACACAAAGTTTACTATAAATGGTGAATTTGCGCAAAATTTACTATATAAATAATAAAATAAATAAAATAATAAATAATAGAATTATACATTTAATTTTAATTTAGTTTTATAATTTTTGCAAATATTAATTAATAATAAATTTTTGTTTTCATTATTTTGTCTTAAATTTCATTTCAGGCTATTTAACTAAAAACCATATTTTCCTTTTTTCTAATTTGAGACCCATGATAAACAACTTAATAGAAATGTTGTTTTATTTTCATAATTGCACAGTAACCTTCAACATCCATCTCCAGCTGTTATTATATTATTAATAATTTTTTTTTGTTGCATAAACAAGTGGAAAAATATGAAAGGAATATTCCACTTAAAATTATTAAAAACAAAATTATATTTAAGTCTCAATAGAGTGTGTATTATACAACATTTACACACAAGAAAATTTTGCCTTAACCCCATCAATCTTTGTTAGAATACATATTTTTTATTAACGTGTAATAATTGGTGATTCTTTAGTTTTTTTTTTTTGTGTTGCATCCACATGATTGACAATTTTCAATTAAAGAAATGTCCATAGTTACTCAAATATAATTGAAAGATAAATCCCTGGTTTGTTTTATGTTAAGAATTTTTAATAATAAAATATAACTTAACTTATATTTAAGTTCTTAAGGAGTAAATAGAGATGTTTATAGTTGTTTTCTATTTTTATTTTGAATAGTAATTGGAAACGTTTGTATAGTTAGTTGATCTTAGTCTATGGATCTAATTTTTATTTTTCCTATCAATAATCATATATTGCAAACAAAAAACTCATTGTTTTAAAAATAATTTCTTAATAAAATAAAGAAATTTATTATTCTTTTTTTCTTTGCATGCAATAAACTAAAACATGTTGCAACTAAATAGATTTGTAGCAAAAACCTGTCTCAAAATACGCTCTCAATGATGATCATGATCATTGCGAAATGATCACGGCTGGTAAAGGAAGAATGTTATTTATAGCTTCCTTTTGCAAATAAATAACTATTTGAAATTATTATAATTGCATTAGATAAATCAGTCATGTGTTAATTAAATTTTATGAAACTTTTTTAGTATTTGGCAGTTTATTAAAAAATTAAAATGTCAATTTCTTTGGGTATTTTGAAAGTGAAGTGAACATTTTGAAAGTAGTTAAACAAAATATTTTATAATTACTAAGGATAATTAATTTACCCCATAAAAGTTTTCCCGGAAACAGTAAAGTGTCAATTGACTCCTTAATAGATAACCTGGTGCCAATGAAGTGACCAGTCTCTTATTAAAGTATTCTTAAATAAATATATATTGTGGTGTATCTTGTACTTAGTAGTTGCACAAGCCGATAATTGATTTTTACTTGGATAAAATATGGACAGTAAATTCACTAGTCTCATTCAAAGTATCCCACATTTAATTACCTGGGGACAGTTAATTGTCAATTAATCATATAATTTTAAAGTTAATATCATTAAAATATTATCAAGAGATGTAGTATGTTATTTGTTTTTAGAGAAATAACGTTCTGAGTCCAAGGAATGATATACGTCAATCAGTCCGTTCCCTAGGTTCCCAACATTTATAATATAGTATATAGCAAGTTAAGGACCTAAGAATTTCGCTATTAAAAATTGTCAAACAAATGGTGGACTTATAAGCAATAGTATTTTTTATAAAGTACAAATAAAAAATAAAATAAATTTTAAAGAAAGTAACAATTTTCAAAAAAAGTAAATTTAAAAAAAAGTAAAATTTTTTTAAAAATTACCAAAATTAAAAAAGTATTAATTTTTAATCAAGTACCAATTTCAACAAAACTTTCAACTTTCAAAAAATTTAGTAATTTTTAAAAAAGTTACAAATAAAAAAAAAAAAATCCAAAATGTTTTATTTTATAAAAAAAGTACCAATTAAAAAAAAAAATACCAATTCTCTAAAAATAACAATTTAAAAAATTTTTCGATAAAAGTACCATTTTACAAAAACTTAAAAATTTTCAAAAAGAAGGTTATTCAAAAAAAAAAAAACAAAAAAAAAAAAAAAATAAATTTTATAAGAGGATCGATTATTAAAAAAATATCAATTTTCAAAAAAGTATAAATTTTTAAATATATCAAAATTTTTGAAAAAGTTACTAAATTTTCTAACAAGCATCAATTTTTTTTAAAAAAAAGAATCAACGTCTCAAAAAATGTACCAAAAATAGCACCAATTTTTATAAAACAAACCTACTAAAGTTTCAAAAATAATCTAGTTTTAAAAACGGACTAATTTTTGGGAAAAACAATTCTAATGTTCAATTTTTTTAATATTCACCGGATTCCTAACAAAATTCTTAATAATATTGCTACAAGAATCGTATAAATATCTATATATTTTATATATTAAATACAGTCAAAGAGAACTAAAAACAAACCCACTGTTTTGTACGAAAATACCCAAAATACCAACCCGGAAAAAAAACGCGTTTTAAAAATTTACTTTTTCCATTCAAATGGTCACACTGTCGTTATAAGAGGCATACGTCAGAAAATAATTTTTGTGTGTTTAACCAATATATGGAGGTATTCAATTAACATAATTTTTATTTGATGCCAACTTTGCGATTTGAGAATTTTACAAAAAAATTTAAAAAAATTGGTAAAAATTGATAAAGTTTGGATAGGACTTGTGGGGAGACGGTAGTTCTAAGTGCCCACGGGTTTACTTTACACGCATCTGCATTAAGATTCCTTTTGAAAACATTCAAAAATTTTTATAGGCCAGAATAAAAACGAATTTTATAAGTAAAAAAATACTGCCACCTTTTTTGAAAAAAACCAAAAAAAAAAAATTGATTTTTTTTTTAACTTCCAGTTCAAATTAATATAATTTTTTATCTAATCTAATGATTAGATTAATATGATTCTTGCAGCAATATTATTTAGAATTTTGTTAGCAATCATACGAATATAAAAAAAAAAAAAAATAGGGCCAAGATTGAGTCCGCCAAGTTAAAGAAACCTTAAAAAAAATTTAACTAAAGATGAGTGAAAAATTTGTTTTGAAATAAATATATCCAGCAAAAAACTTTTTGGTTCTTGGTAATGGCAACTACTTACTAAAACAATTTCTTGGTAAAGAGGCATCATTATTATTTGCCTACTCGGTATTACATAAATAAGTACCAAATAGTATAATAGCACAGTAATATTGTAATCACGTGGATGAGTTGTCTAGAACGCTAGATTAACAACCAGAAGGTTGTTGGTTCAACCTGATTCTAAAAACATATATTTATACCAAAAAAGTTTTTGTCAGAGCGAGATGGTGTAATGAGTAAAATGTTAGTCATTAAAATCGAATGGTTACCCAGCAAAAACTTTGCTTTCCTGGTAAGCTAGCAGGTATAATTGGAAACAAAAATAAACTACTTATTTTTTGGCTGAATAACTACTTATTTTTGTTCGAGTTGTCCACAAATTCATGTAGTTATTTTTTGACTCTAGGGGTACCCAAAATCATGTATCTAAACGAAAACAAAAATAAAAAAAACAAAAATTTTGCTTCAGAATGGGGTTGAACCAACAACCTTCTGGTTGTTAATCCGGCGCTCTAGCCAACTCAGCCACGTGATTGCAGTACTACTGTGCTATTATACTATTGAATACTTATTAATGTAATACAGAGTAGGCAAATAATAATGACGCCTCATTACCAAGAAACTACTTTAATAAGTAGTTGTCATTACTGAAAACCAAAAAGTTTTTGCTGGGTAGTTATTAAGGCAAAAAAATAAATAGTTTATTTTTAAAACTAAACTAAAAGAAATAACCTATACATGTAAGCGTATTTTTTGTAGTGATTTACTATCTATAAATAAAATATTTTTCTGTCAAATCATAAATTAATATTTGGTGATATTTTGAAAAATTTGCATATCCGAGATGACCAACTTTGGAGGTCTAACCACTCCCCCCTCCCCCTTCCTCCTTTACCCGCTAGGAATTTGTGCTCCTTCATATCAACTCGAAAATAACTCGTCTCTGGCCAGCTGAAATTTTATTGAGATATTTTCAACGATTCATAAGTTACAGAATTCTTTCCAAAAAAAAAAGCGTTTTAGAACCACTGCATAATATTTAATTACTATTACTATATATATTATAATTACTATTATATAAACTAAAATTAAATGACAAATTGTATACGTATACATTTGTCACCTGTAGAAAATTATACAACAAGCAACACTTTTACTAACTTTTTTTGTTTAGTGTATAGCAAAAAGAAAAAGCTAAGTATCTAAAAAATTCATTTAAAAACTGTTTTATATGAAATTATTGACTTTTTTCTTAGATGACTAATTTAGAAGATTTGTTTGTTACAATATCTCCATATTTGAAATATTTTTGATGAAATATTAATTAATTTAATATCATTTTTTGTTACCAATTTATCTTTTTTAGTTTTTGTTCTTATTCCAAAATATGAGTCATTAAATATTAATAAAAAAAAGGGGGATAAATGTCTTTTTAATAAAAAATAATTATAAATTTTCCATGCTTATTTAAAAGCTATTTGTAGAAACATTTATTTAGATTTGAAATTTAAAACCCTCTCATGGTGTCGTCAAATATTTCTTTTTTTTTTATTTAATTGTAAATATAAACAATTGTCATGATAATTATGTTGAGCTATTTTTTGCTTGATATTGATTGTCATTCTAGATTTTAATTTGTTTTTAAACAAGAAGTTATTAAGTATTTGAAATAATATTTAATTAAATATTTTGTTAATATTTTCTAGTTAACAGTATATATATATATATATATATATATATATATATATATATATATATATATATATATATATTATTTATATATATATAAATAAAAATTTATTTATTTTGATATTGATTTAAATTCTACATTTTAATTTTATTTAATAATAATGATGTTTTCCTCCAAGGCCGGAATCGAGGCGGCTTTGTCCTCATAAAATTTAGACTTTACATATCCCCACAGGAAAAAGTCTAACGGTGTGATATCACACGTTCTTGGTGGCCAATCGACCGGCCCAAAACGTGCAATTATGTGCTCACCGAAGTGTTCTCTCAATAAAACCATTGATTGATGCGATGTGTGGGAAGTGGCGCCGTCTTGCTGAAACCAAATGTCGCCCAGATCACGAGCTTCAAATTCAGGCATCAACTAGTTGGTTATCATGGCACGATAACGGTTACGTTCGCACCGGCATCATTTTTAAAGCAATATGGACCGATGATTCCACCGGCCCACAAACTACACCAAACATTTCTTTTTTCTGGATGAAGTATCAGTTCTTGAATCTCTTCAGGTTGCTCTTCGTCCCAAATGTGGCAATATTGTTTGTTTACATACGCATTGAGCCAGAAATGGGCATCATCGCTGAACAAAATTTGCTTCGAAAATGTCGGATCTTCTCGGAACTTTTCAAGAGCCCATAGAGCGAAGCGATATCACTTGGGAAGGTCGAATGGCTTCAGTTGTCGCACAAGCTATATTTTGTACGCTTTCAATTTAAGATCTCGACGTAAAATGCGGTAAATCGTTCCATACGTCAGTCCGAGTTGCTGCGAACGACGCCGAATCGACTCTCCACGGTCTTCGTGTACACTCTCAGCTACGGCCGCTATATTTTCTTCACAGCGTGCTGGACGTGTTCTATTCGGTTGAATATTATCCAATAATGAATGCTGGGTCTCAAAATGGGTGATGGTGTTGCGAATAGTACGCTCAGTAGGCCGATTATGTTGATCATAAGTTGAGCAAAGTGCACCAAACCTATTCCTCACAGAACGTGAATTTTCGTAATAAAGTTGAACAATTTGTAAACGTTGTTCAGGCGTAAGTCTTTCCATTATGAAATGCCAAACAATACTAAACAAAAATAACATGACAGCATGACACAACTCACACGTGATCTGTCAAAAAAAGGCTATTGAAAAAAGTATCTCTACTTGAATCACCCTTTACATCAATAATATTTATGATTGATATTTTTCTTAAAACCAAAAAATATATTTATTAATAGGGTTTAAAAATTAATTAAATCTGTATTGATAAAGAAAATGCTCTCATAAAAAAAGTTCAACTAAACTATTTACTGCAAAATTATAAATATTTTAAATATACAAAAATTATTAAATATAAATAAAATATATTATGTGTGTTTGGATACAGTTACCAGGAATATACTTATGGTTAGTTCCCAAAAAACTTTTTCATTGTGTGGTCGTTCCATATATCACGGAAGTTGTATTTAATATTATTTTATAGATTTGTTTTAACAATCTGTCTATCAACCCATACTCACTCTTTAAACAGCAAATAGCTTCAATATTAACTCAAATATTGGTGTAGACTTTAACTTCATGCATAAGTCACGGGAATATCTATAAAAACTATGGAACACATAAAAATCTCCCCAAACGCATGAAGTTGTACTCACTTAAGAATTAAAGAAATTTGCATGCAGCGTCACGAAAGAAATTTAAAATATTCTTTACAATCTGCATTTTGGGAGTAATAAAATTCAGAAAATCCAAAATCAGCCATATTTTATATAAAATTATGTTTTTTTTTTCTTTAAACTATTTTTCTATTTAAATATTTTCAATTTTTGACAAGAAAATTTTAAAAAATTAGTTTGAAAATTTAATTATGTTAATTAATAAGTTAATTGAACTTTAAGAAAGAAATAATTAATAAATTACATAGTTGAAAAATTTTATAGAATATTTTTTCTGTATAGAAGTTATCAAGTATTTAAAATAATATTTAATTAAATATCTTCTTTTAAAGAATTTTAATAATTTATTTTGAATTTTGTTATTATTTTCTAGTCAAAAGTTTTTTTTTTTTTTTGTATTAGCAGTTCTCTAATTTAAGTGTAAAAATGTGTTTCAATATCTAAATTAAAATTGCGTTTTGAAAAATAAAAATTTACACCTTTTTTATTTATGCTCGAAATTTTATTTGACTCATCATTGACACACTCTAGGTTTTTCTCTTAAAGCAGATGTTTTATTTATTTTTCATTTTAAGATTAAAAAAAAATCACCTAATATTTATTTAAAATATTAACGCCTGTTTTAAATAAAAAAAAACTTTTTTTTTATAGATTTCACAAATAATTGCAATTTTTCTTAAAGCGTGTTATAGAAATTTTTAAATACAAAAAGAGAATTTTATTCAAAAATTAAAAAAGGTAGGTTAGGAAAGTGTGAACATTTTTAGCAAATTTTAATTATATTTTCGGTTAAAAAAATTAAAAAGAAAAAAGAAATATTGTTGCTATTTTTAGCATATTTTTAAAATAGCATGAAGATATTTATTAGCCCTTGAAACAGTTGCTAATTTTGTTATAAATTTTTAAGCCCTGTTTTATACTAGTCCCTTAGTATATACTTAAGTGTAAACTTAGCTAAGAAAAGTTTAAGTGAAAGTTGACACATAAGGAACATTTCATTTTACAGTTTAAAACTGAAGTTGACAAGAAAAAAAAAGAAAAAAAAAAAAAAAAAACAAAAAGCTTTGAGCTTTTATGTATTTATAATAGAGGGGTACCAACTTTCCACAAACATTTTCTTCAATTCAAAATTATAGTTATATTTGATATAGCCTAAAGATATCAAATTTATATTTTTTAGACAAAATATAAATAAAAGACAAACATTTTTTTAAAATTTGAAATTATGGTATATAAAATTAAAAAGGTGTTAGTAGAAAATATATAACGCCACAGAAAATTTAGTGGGTTCTTTGAAATCTTTTCAAAATTTTGAAATCTTTTGTATTTTTATTTCCTTGATTTTCAATAAATATTTTTGAAAACGTCGGACAATTTTCATACTTAGGAACAATTTAAGGGATGGGAAAAGAATACTTAAATTTTTAAATATAAAACGATTTTTAGTACTTAAGTATAATTTCGCAATTAAGTGAGCAGTATAAAACCAGGCCTTGAACTTTTATTTAATTTTAAACAAATAAATTAAAATAAGAATTATATAAAAAGTTCTAGAACTTGAAGTCTAGACCATTTTAAATGTTCTAAAGTATCCCAGCAAAAAAAAAAAAAAAAAAGAACATCCAAAGAAGTCAATAAGATGCTGAACTTGTGATCCAGTAGTAGTGCAAATTCGATTCATTTTCAATGAATTTAACATAGGCTTGTCATTGGAAGATGTTCTCTTTTTTGATACCTATTCACTAAGTAGGAAATCATATTCACGTTGATTTTTTAATGTAATTTTTTATCAATTGAAGGTAATTGGAAACCGATACCGTTATAATTACCGATACCAATTAAATACCGTTTAAAATGAGTTACCGTAACCGATACCGAAATTATTATGTTTTTAGAACATCGGTATTCAAATACCGTTTCCCTCAATACCGGTATTTTAGTTTCGGTATTTCAAAATATACTATTTTCTATGTAATATGTTTTGTAAAATTTATTTCTCATATAATTACTTGCTTTAAGAAAGATGAAATTAAGTTTAATAATAACAGGTAATTTAATGTAATATTTGTGGAATCTTGTTTTTAATTTCCTTTTATTATTTGTATCTCTGTTCCAATAGATTTCTTAAAACGATCCGTATTAATCATCTTAATACAGGAAGAATATTAAAAAAAAATATATATATCCTGAGTTCTTTACCAGCGATTAAAAATAAAGCACTTAGTACATTTCGCCTAAAATGTGTTTTTTTTTTTGTATATAGGTTTCTAATAATTCTTAACACAAGTCAATAAAGTGGTAGGGAAAATTGCATTGCAAATAATTTTACGTAATTCATATCCGTTGTGCTAGATATAGTAAGTGAGCTCGACGAACTTGCCGAAGTTACTCAAAGTTATCCAAACGCGCTCAAAACAGAAAGACCTCATTTTGGAATATTTTTGGTTCACATTTTATTTACGAGAGAGGATCAATAAGCCCGTGACTTTTTGAAAGAAACATAGTTTTTTTTCCAAAACAAAAATTTATTTTTCAACATAATCTCTTTTTAACACAATACACTTAGTACAATGTTTCTCCAGCTTTTGTATTCGTTCCAAAAAATAGGTCAATTTGGTCAATAATTTCATTGTCGGAGCTAAATCTCTTTCCACCGAGCCATTTCTGTAGGCTTGGAAAGAGGAAGTAATCACTAGGGGCTAAATCCGGAGAATATGCCGTATGAGGTACCAATTCGTAGCCCAATTCATAGAGATTTGCCATTGAGACTGCACACCTTGTGCACCCGTGCATTATTTTGATGAAAAAGAACATTTTTCTTGGCTATATGGGATCGTTTTCTTTTTAAATCCTCATTAAATCGGTCTAATAAGTTGGCATAATATTTGCCGTTTATTGTTTTTCCCTTTTGAAGGTAATCGATGTGGATTATCCCGCGTGTATCCCCAAAAACTGTTGCCATCACCTTATTGGCCGACAAACTTACCTTGACCTTCTTCGGAGCAGGTTCACCCGGAGAAACCCATTGTTTAGACTGCTGCTTGGTCTCTGGATTACAGTAATGAATGCATGTTTCATCCATAGTTACAAAACGCCGTAAAAACTCATTCGGATTGCAGTTAAACAACTCCAAACAATCCTTTGAAGTTGTCACACGTTTACGTTTATGGTCAATTGAGAACAAACACGGTTGTCTTGCAGACAACTTTCTTAAACCCAGTTGATCATTTTAAATCGAAACCACACTGACATATGAAATGCCTATGGCATCAACAATCTCACGCACTTTTACTTTTCGGTCGGCCAACACCATATCGTGCATTTTTTTGACATTTTCGGGTGACATCTGACCTCAATTGGCCGTCGAGAACGTTCAGCGTTATTTGTATTTTTACGACCACAACGAAAGTCAGTAAGCCACTTTTTTACCATTGAAATCGATGGTGCAGAGTCCCCATAGTATTTATCGGGTTTTTCCTTGGTTTGATTGACGGTTTTTTTTCGCAATAAATAATTTTTAATGAGCACTCGAAATTCACTTTTTTCCATTTTTAGAAAAATACACGACACTTGCTTAAAATTTGACAGTAGTCTATTAACAGGTGGTACTTGACAGGAATAGTGGTGCATTTCATATAACTACGAGGGATGTTCGAAAAGTCACGGAAATATTGATCCGCCCTCGTATTTATTTTTTGCGTTCCCCAGCTTTTGAAAACTTTTTGCGATTTGGGAGAGTAAATTTGTGAATACTCTCATTTGTCCGAACTTTCCCAAAAACAAATTTTTTTCCATGACGTCATTGTTTTGTTTGTCCTTAATTTTGATCTTTTTTTTGACAACTTTTACGCATAAATTTTAACTACTTATATTAGGCTTAAAAACTATTAAGTTATTCTGGCTTCTTTTTCTATATCGTTTACCTTAGGTTCTTTTCTTAGTATTCTCTAAGAGAATGAAACGTTTTGTTCAGAAAGTTACAGCCAGGACAATATTTAAGAATATAAAAGCTGCATTTATGTATCCTTTAAATGTGGACGGTAATTTTTTTGTAACGCTTCCCTGGAGGTGGGATCTCAAAAATGTTAACAAAAAATTCTCCGCGAACTGCCCATTCTTATCCCTCTTTGATAAATTTAAATTTATTTATTTTTTAATAATACTGTCCACACGTTCTTTTATAGTGTAATTCTGATACGGTCATGATATGAGTCGTAAAGTAGCTCTGGAACGAGTCTCGCATCGTTGCAATTATGTCTTAAATATAGTCAAGCGGGTTTTTGTATTTGGCCTTCTAGAATTTTTAGTCTTATAATCGCATTGGCTAAAGGCTTTTACATTTGTCACATGCGATCGATTTTAACCTTACTTTTACATTGAATTACTAGTGGACTATGATATTAAACTCAAAATACTAATACCGGTGGAGACCATAAAACTCGGGGAACTGAATTCAGAAACTTTAGCCTTCTATACAAATATACAAATCAAGTGGATGATTTGCGAAGGAGTCTTCTTCTGGAATGAACGACACAGCAATAACTACGCCATTTAAACAATTAGGCGAAAATTATAAAGTTTTATTGAGTTTATTTGAATTGAAACTAGGTATATGGTGTTAAATTTCATGTATTTAAAAAAATCAGAAAGAAGAACTTTGAACCGCCACAAAAATCAAACTGCAAAGAATATTCATGTTTTAAAGTGATATAAAATATAAAAAATATTCGATTCAGAGTTTTATTTAATGAAATTTAATTGAAAATAAATAGAAGATGTAACTCATTGGTGTTTTTGCTATGTCTTTAATAACGATATATACCGTTATTATATACCGCTATTTTAGTTTCGAAACCGATACCGTTATTCGTTTCGGTTTCCAACCTTGTTTTTATATCAACTAAATATTTTTTATTATTTTATTTTTATTTGATTAAAACAGTTATTATTAAGGTACAAATATTTCTAAATTCTTAACCTTTTATATCAGAAAAATTTATCTGAATCATTTTTTAATAACGTCTTTGGGTGATGTTTATATAAATTCTTAAGCACAAGAAACCGTACAATTACTGAAACTTTGTAAGAAATGCAAAAATACTTCCTTAAAAATGACTTTTATTTATTTTTGCTCTGATTTAATTTAAACTAGTTTAGTTGCTCATTTACTGTTAATAAACCAGGTATAACCAATCACCAGAGGGCGGATTTTCATCCATTTATTGTTTTAAAATAAACCCCAAAAATATGATTTAAAAAAACGTATGATATGCACTAAAAATTTTGAAAATATGCACTTATATAAGTGTAAATTTTAAAAATAAGTGTAGTAAATTTTAAATGTATGAAAATCCGCCCTCTACCAAAAATCTTTGGCCGCTTAAACTTAAGGTTAAACTTTTAATGGAAATATATTTTTTAATTTACCAATTGTATAAGTCTATTTTGTTTTTAATATCTCAAATTTAATTATGTAACAGTTTCATAAACCTAGTTTAACTAATTTATATCAAATTGAATTTTAATCTTCTTTATTTAAACTTTACACATGATTTTTACAATATTTTTAATGTAATAACAATTTTTCCCAATATTTTTAATTTTTTTTTCATGTAGTTAGTTAAATTAAATTGATTATTTATTTTCTGCAAAAATTCAATTTTAACATCTAAATGTTAATTAGCACTTTTTGATATTGTATTTGTTCAAAAAGTCGTTATTCGTACGTGAGTTATTAAATGTTTTTTTATTGCAAATATAATTTTATAACTCAACATAAATACTCGTACCCTTTAACTAAATTAAATATTAAACTTATTATTTATTTATTTAGTTATAAGAAAATTATAAATTGCCGTTATAAATACGATATCTAATTTATATTAAATATTATGTATTAACTTTATTAATAAAATTTTGTCAAAAAAAAAAAGTAAAAAAGTCCTAAATTTATTGAAAATCTGAAATTTTGGAAAACAATTATCCGATGAAAAAGATCCCCTCGTTATTTTGAAAAGAAAACAATTAAAGTTTTGATTAAAAATTAGATTTAAAGCGCGAAAATATATTTGTAAAATAAAGATTTTAATACGTTTCGTTAGGGAAAGACATAATTTTCTATATGGAGTTGTAGACTATATTTATTTGGGGCATCATAAAAATAGAGAGAATTGAAGTAACAATGTCCGTCCATCAGTCACTCTGTCTGTTAAAATCGACTTTCTAGAAGAACTCGAAGGATTTTACTTACTGCGGTCAAATGGTGCTTTGACAGGCATTCCCACCACATGCAGAGTGGGGTTAAGAATCACTACTAACCATGGATATAAATAGAATTCCTTAATTGTATTTGTGAATTCTTTTTAAAAAATTTCAAATTTATTTTTTTCGAATATAAGTTCTGTCAGAAGTCTATTAAAGATTTTGCCCACTGTGGCCAAATGGTGCTTTCGCATGCATTACCACTATTTAGACAATAGAGACAAGGATCAATATTATTGGCGAATATAAGAAGAATTCCTGAATTTTATTTGTGAATTTTCTTAAAAAATTTCAAAAATTTAGCTTTGTGAATATAAGGTTTTTAGCCACTGCGGTCAAATGGTACGTAGGCATATATTCCCTCTATATACAGAATGGAGAGAAGGACTAATACTATCGATAGAATTCCTAATTTTATTTTGTGAATTTTTTTTTTAATTTTCAAAAATTAAACTTTATCAACTGTGGCCAAATGGTACGCTGGCATGAGTTAAAACTGATTTAGAACTTTGAGAATATAAAGCTAATCAGAGGTGTGTCAAGGATTTTGGCTAATATGGCTAAACAGTAAGCAGTCCCTTTATATATTAAATAAACATAAGGACCAATGCTATGCGGGGATATAAAATAAAAAAAATTGGAATAAATAAAAAATTTACCTTTGGGAATATAAGACCATTCAAAGATCTGTTAAGTAATAATTTTATTTATATTAATTTTTTAAAAAGTGGTCACTTTAATTAAAGCATTGTTTTTCTAGAAAAAGGTAAATTTTTTCCAAATTGTGTTTTTCTAAAAATAATAAAATATGATAGTTTCTAAAAAATAGCAATTTTCAAAAAAAAAAAAAAAAAAAAAAAAAAAAATCCAAAAGATTTTTAAAAAGTTATAATTTTAATTTTATTTCTTTTTCAAAGAGTGGTTCCATAACAAAAGTACTATTAAAAAAAATCCAAAAAGAAAAAGTTATAATTAAAAAATGTGCCAATTTTCAAAAGAAAAAAATTATATATAATAAATTAATAAACGAGTTTTTAAAATTTGCTAAAAAAAATATTAATTTAACAAAATCTAAATATTTAAAAAGATGCTAAATTTTGAAATAGAAGTTAATCAGTTTCAATATTTTTTTTAAGTACCAATTTTATTTTTTATTTCTTTTTCAAAAAGTGGTCTCACAATAAAGTAACATTTAAAAAAAATTATTTCATAGGTAGTTTATTTCTAAAAAGGCACTAAATTACTAAAAAGTACGATCTTTCTTTAAAAATGTCAAAAAATGAAAAAAAATATTTATTGAAAATGAACAAAAATAAATAGAAATACAAAATATAATAAAATCATTTAAAAGTTTGAAAAACGCTTTAAATATGTATTTTCTTTGTTATATATTTTACACAAAAACTTTAATTTCACCATGTATAATCTGCAATATTCCTTATACGAGGGCGGATCAATAAGTCCGTGACTTTACGAACTTCCCTCGTAGTTATATGAAATGCAAGACTATTCCCATCAAGTACCACCTGTCAATAGACTACTGTTAAATTTTGAGCAAGTGTCGTCATTTATTTTGCGTTTAACAGTTGTTCAAAACATACAACCTCGTGTATTTTTCTAAAAATGGAAAAAAGTGAATTTCGAGTGCTCATTAAACATTGTTATTTGCAAAAAAAAAAAAAACGTCAATCAAACCAAGGCAAAGCTCGATGGGGACTCTGCACCATCGATTTCAATGGTAAATAAGTGGTTTACTGACTTTCGTTGTGGTCGAACAAGTACAAATGACGCTGAACGTTCTGGAAGGCCAATTGAAGTCATTACACCCGAAAATGTCGAAAAAATGCACGATATGATGTTGACCGACCGAAGAGTAAAAGTGAGTGAGATTTTTGATGCCATAGGCATTTCATATGTCAGTGTGGTTTCGATTTAAAATGATCAACTGGGTTTAAGAAAGTTGTCTGCAAGATGGGTGCCGCGTTTGCTCTCAATTGACCATAAAAGTAAACGTGTGACAACTTCAAAGGATTGTTTGGAGTTGTTTAAACGCAATCCGAATGAGTTTTTGCGGCGTTTTGTAACAATGGATGAAACATGGATCCATTACTGTACTTCGGAGACCAAGCTGCAGTCTAAACAATGGGTTTCTCCGGGTGAACCTGCTCCGAAGAAGGCCAAGGTAAGTTTGTCGGCCAATAAGAGTTTTTTGGGATGCACAAGGGATAATCCACATCGATTAACCTCAAAAGGGAAAAACAATAAACGGCGAATATTATGCCAACTCATTAGACCAACTGAATGAGAATTTAAAAAGAAAACGACCCCATATGGCCAAGAAAAAAGTTCTTTTTCATCAAGATAATGCACGGGTGCACATGTGTGCAGTCTCAATGGCAAAACTCTGAGCTAAAAATTGGTACCCTATCCGCTATATACTCCGAATTTAGCCCCGAGTGACTACTTCTTATTTCCAAACCTAAAGAAATGGCTCCGTGAAAAAAGCTCCAACGATGAAATTATTGATCAAACAAATGCCTATTTTAAGGACCTCGAAAAATCCTATTTTGTACGCAAAGTAAATGATGACACTTGCTCAAAATTTGACAGTAGTCTATTAACAGGTGGTACTTGATGGGAATAATGTTGCATTTTATATAACTACGAGGAAAGTTCGAAAAGTCACGGACTTATTTATTCGTCCTCGTATCTTCGAAACTATTTAAAAGTAATCTAATTTAAAAGATATTTAACAGAATATTAACATAATTATGAGAAAACATTTGAGAAAAAAAGTTGAGAAAAAAACAAAAATTCTTGGAAAGAAAGCCTAAAGCTTTTTCTTTATTTTCCTGACAACTTTTACTTAAAATTTTCTTAGCCAACACACTAAGTATGCACTAAGGCAACAGTATAAAACTGGACCTTAATTTTTAAATTTAAAATTAAGTTTTTATTATAACTAAAACAATAAAGCTTTCACATAAAATTTATCTTTTAAATTCAGATTAAGTTCAGAAACATATAACAATATTTCTTCTTCATAGGTAAAAGGGTAAGGAAACATTGTTATGATACAACACGCGTCAATTTAACGCTTTTACCAGAAAAGGCGCTGATGTAAAAAATGCGACTTTTGGCTTGCTGAAAAGCGCTAAATCTAGCGCAAAAAGCGCTACATTGGCAATGTTGCCACCCGTAATATAATTTTATAAAAAATTAATCTATCATTGAGTCAATAGCCATCGGAAAAAGTTTGTTGCGAATGCAATTGGTGCAATTTTAGATTCAGATTAAGAAACATTAAACGCTTGCCACAAAAGGAATCAAAATCATTTAAAAATACATACAACGTGGTAATTTTGTATAGTATGTAGAAAAACTTTCTAACATAGTGTACATTAGACAAGTTTTTATCAAGACAAACGTCAAACTTAATACGAATTTGTGGAAGGTGGCAACAGTTTCACAAAAACAACAATATTGCGTATTCATTATTGTTTTTTTATATATGCATTATGACAACTGTAACAACTAAAATAATTATCAGCTATTTAACTAAGGTTACCTTGTATATATTCGCACTGATTTTGACGTTTGTTTTGATAAAAATTTGCCTAATGTAAACAAATAGATTAAATTCTACATTTCTAAATTAAAGCCAAGTCTGTTTACCTATGTTAATAAAAATTTCAATTAAATTTTATATTCACTGTACATTTAAATTTAAATTTTATGTTGGTCTTTTTACAAAAGTAAAAAAAATAAGGGCATATTTTATTCGTTTTTACGGCATATTTTGAGATTGTTAGAGCATAATTTAAGCACCTAAAACGCACTTCGTTCGTGTCCTGATGATTATATTTAAACTAAAGTCCCAATTGCTAATTGGGATTTTTTTTTCATTCTCATCGTTAAGATTTTCTAATAATTTAAAATTTAAAAAATATCAAAAAAAAAAGAGCAAAAGGTTGAGGTCGTATAGGTATAGAAAATAATAAATTTGTGTGTAGTTTTTAACTAAAAATAAATTATATATCTAATATGTATTCCTAATTAAACGAGAGCGTGATCAATTCATTTAAAAAATTAACACCTTTAAAAAAAAAAAATTATAAATTTTGTGATTTTTTGCTAAAAAAAAATTTATCATAAATTTAAGAAAAAAATTATTGAGTAAACGGGTTTAAAACAAATATTTACACTCTTTTTTTTTTGTGTGATTTTTTTTAGCAAAAGAAATCTGCCAATTCCTACAAAAGAGTTGTGAAAAGAGTCTTAAATTTTTCTGAATTGGTTAACAAATCGATCAGTTTATTTTAAACCACAAAGAAAAACGGTTTAATTTATATTATATTTAAAGATAAAAAATTAAACAAAATTTTGAACATTTATTTATTATATAACTAAAAGATAAAAGAAAACAATTAATTAATTAATTAATTAATTTTCTTGCATGTGTTTTGAAAATCTTGTAAAAAAAGTCACTTAACTTGAGGTAAAAATTAAAATATAGATGCAATTTTGAAAAAAGAAAATAATATATTAAAAATTTAAACCAAATAAAGAAAATTTTAAATATTAAAAAAAAAAAAATACAATAAAAACATATTGTTTAATATATAATTTGTGTATGTTTGAGTTTAATTTCTTCTGGGAATCTATTTAATTTTCTTGTTAATATTTATTTAAAATTTGTTTTTGTAAATATATCGCACAACAAAAGTGAAATTGAATTTTTCTTATAAACATTTTATAGCACAAACATAAATTTATATTTTTATTTTAAACAAAATTTTATAAAATTTAATGCTTACAATTAATTCTTATTTAATACCCATCAAAAACTTTGCTTTCCTGGTAAGCTAGCAGGTATAATTGGAAGCAAAAATAAACTACTTATTTTTTGCCTGAATAACAACTAGTTATTTTTGTTCGAGTTGTCCACAAATTCATGTAGTTATTTATTGACTCTAGGGATACTAAAAAATATGTACCCAAACGAAAACCAAAATAAAAAAAAAAACAAAAAGATTTTGACGTTAGTGAGACTCGAACTTGGACACACACTAACCATTCGTTTTTACTGACTAACGTCTTACTCAGTACACCATCTCGCACATAGCAGCCTAAGCGACAAAAATTCTATATAGTTTAAAATATCTTTTTAGACATTTTGTTATAAAAAACTAATAGCTTCAGAATGGTGTTGAACCAACAACCTTCGGTTGTTAATACGGCGGTCTAGCCAACTCATTCACGTGATTGCAGTATTACTGTGCTATTATACTATTGAGTACTTATTAATGTCATACAGAGTAGGCAAATAATAATGACGCCTCATTACCAAGTAACTACTTTAATAACTAGTTGCCATTACCGAAAACCAAAAAGTTTTTGCTGGGTACTTTTTTGGAAAATCAGTACTTTTTCCAAAATTTTGTGTTTTTTTTCTTAATTTGTAATTTTTTTCAAATTTGATATTTTTTTTTTTTTTTTTTTTTAGAAAATCAATACTTTTTTATGAATTGCTACGAATTGCTACCTTTTTATTACAAAAAAGTATTTTATGAATTTCATAAAGTAGAATTTCAGACCACCAGCAATATTCTTAGTAGCTTTCGCTATATAATGTTGAAATAACTATAACACATGCCCCCAAAATAAATTTATCAATAATTTACTTTTCAAAAATTTACAAAAATTTCAATTGAAATTCTGAAAAGTTAATTTATGTTAAATATATGTTGAATTTTTATAGGCCTCGTTATTTAAACGTTTGAATTCTCAATTTTAAAAATGCAATTTAACTTCAAGTCTTTAATATTTATAATTTTTCTTCTCTTACAGTTTAATCTTACACAACTATAATTCATCCAAAAAAATAGTCAAAAATGTTGTGACATTTTCTTTAATACCGCACCAATCTTTCGCCAAATTGTGACAATATTATCTCTTTGTGATATTAATTAAATTAAAATCAATACTAAAACGGATGTAATTAAAAAAGAAAAAAAAAACACATTTTGAAATTTTAAAATCTTAACTCCCTCAACTACCAAAATAAACACCCACATCTATAAAATGGATTTCGATCAAATATTAACAAAATGTGGAGATTTTAATCGTTATCAACTCTTAATTTTGGCTCTTTTTGGAGTTGTTAATGTTATTGTATCAATACATTATTTTACACAAACTGTGATAAGTTTTGTGCCCGATCATTGGTGCTATCATGAGAAGTTGGAAAATAAAACTTATGATGAAATTGCTGACATCTATGCTAGATTACCGAATCCCTCCTGTACCAAATTGGATGATATAAATGGTATGAATATAACGATCAGTAAAGAGAAATGTACCCGATGGATTTATAAATATGATTATGGTTATAGAAGTATGAATACAGAGGTTAGTATGAAATTTTAATGCTATATTTTAATATTTGAATAAATTTTCTTTCTCTTTTAGTTAAATTGGGTTTGTGAGTCTTCCTATAAGGCCCGAATTGGTCAATCTTTGTTTTTTATTGGCTCAGTGGTGGGCACTTTATTTTATGGTTTGCTATCGGATAAAATTGGTCGTTTACCGGCTTTGATTTTATCTAATTTATCAGGTTTTATAGGAGACTTTTCTACCATATTCACCAGCAGTGTAACTTCGTTTACATTATGTCGTTTTATTTCTGGTTTGGCTGCTGATACAAATTTTTATCTCATGTATATTATAGGTAAGTCAAAACAATCGGAATTGGAATCATAGATTTTGATCAAAAAATAATTAATCATTATTTTTCTTTTCTCAGTTTTGGAATATTTACGTCCTTCTATGCGCACTTTTGGTCTTAATCTGGCTGTTGGTATTTTCTACACAATTGGCCTGGTATTTACTCCTTGGCTGGCTGTATTGACTGGTCACTGGCAATACTACTTGGCTTGTACCTCTATACCCATACTCTTTATTGCCACCTACTATTTTATTGTTCAAGAAAGTGCTCAATGGCTGGTGACTCGCAATGACATAGATGGTGCTATCAAAAGACTCAAAAGGGTGGCGAAATTTAATGGACGTAAAGTTAGTTTAACAGATTTTGAAGAATTTCGCAAATACTGTGAAAAGCAAAGACAAAAACAGGGAGGAGATGATCAAAAACATTCGAATTTGATTGATATGTTTAGAACTCCGAGAATGAGAAAACATACTTTGATTTTATTTTTCAAATCGTAAGTGTTAAGAGATACTAAAGAGAAGAGACAAAAAAATAATTATTACTTTTTCTCTTGCAGCATGGTCATTACTCTCTGCTATGATGTTGTCTCGCGCAATGTTGAGGGCATGGGAATTTCCCCCTTTATTATGTTCTCCCTGAGTGCTTTAGTTGTTTTACCCTCTTCTCTGCTAATGGTTCTCCTGCAAGATCGCATAGGCCGCAAAGGCATGGCTTCCGGTTCACTATTGGTGGGTGGTTTTTTCACTGTAGCCTCTGGCATTGCTATAGCTTATCAACAACAAAATCATAACACTATATTACTGGCTTGTCTTACAATTGCTGCCCGCTTTGGTGTAGCTATTTCTTATGAATCTGGTTCACAATATGCCACTGAATTAATACCCACATGTGTTCGAGGGCAAGGTGTTGCTGCTGTACATGTGGCCGGTTTTGCGGCTTCCTTTTTGGCACCCTATATTTTATGGTTGGGAACATTCTTTAAGGCTGCTCCTTCCATCATATTAGGCGTTTTGTTCTTTACGGGATCGTTGGTGTGTCTGTTGTTGCCTGAGACTTTGAATAAGTAAGTTTGAGAACTTGGAAGAATTTAAAATAGTATAAGACGGGAATATGAACTAGACTATAATTGAGGCTGTACTAAGACTATAGTTGAGACTATAGACTAGGCTATAGAATAGACTATATAGTGGACTATATTTGAGACTATAGATGAAGCAATAGACTAGACTATAGACTAGACCATAGGTGAGACTATAGACTAGACTATAGTTAAGACTATAGACTAGAATATAGTTGAGACTATAGATGATTATACTATAGTTTTTTTTATTTATTTAATTTTTTTTACTAATGTTGAGACTACAGACTGTAAACTAGACTATGGACTAGACTATAGATGAGACTAAACTAGACTAAGATTATAGAGTAGGCTATATTTAAGACTATAGACTAGATTATAGTTAAAACTATAGACTAGACTATAGTTGAGACTATAGACTATATAGACTATACCTGATACTATGGGATAGAATATAGTCTAGGCTATAGCTCAGTTTATAGACTAGAATATAGCTGAGACTGTGGACTTGACTATAGCTGATACTATGAACTAGACTATAGACTATGAACTAGACTATAGTTAAGGCTGTAGACTAGACTATAGTTGAGACTATAGACTAGCCTTTGGCTGAGACTATGGACTAGACTATAGCTGAGACTATGTATTAGGCTATGGACTAGACTATAGATTAAACTATAGGCTAGGCTATAGTTAATACCATAGACTAGACTAAAGTGGAGACCATAGACTATAATAAAGTTGAGAATATAGTTGAGACTATAGACAGGACTAAAGTTGAGACTACAGACTAGACTATAGTTGAGACGATAGACTAGATTATAGTTGAGACTATATACCAGACTATAGTTGAGACTAGAATATAGTTGAGACTTTATTTGGGAATACAGTTGTGACTATAGCTGAGGCTATAGACTAGACTATAGTGAAGACTATAGTTAAGACTATAGTTGAGATTATAGTTGAGACGATATATTATATTACACTAGATATTACATAGCTGAGACTATAGTTTAGAACATAGTTGAGAGTATAGATTATATTTAAAGCTATAGAGTACACTATATATTAGATTATAGACTATATAGTTAGTCTATAAACTTTAGAGTATAGACTTTAGACTATACTGTATATCATTCTCTTGTATCTGTTTTCTTTCCAGAACCCTTCCCAAAACTCTCGAAGAAGGTGAAACCTTTGGTCGAGGCGAAAGTATGTTTGATTTTCCCTGCATATCGAAAAATACAAATTCAACAACAGATTCAGATTCTGAAATGGAACCATATACAAAACGTAAACAATCACTAACAGCTGGTCTGGAACGTGATGGCGTAGTTGTTGCTAGTATAAGATCAGACGTCGATAACTATAGTAACCATAACCATAGTAATAGTTATACATAATCTTATTTGTAATTAAATTAAATAATTTGCATAGTTTACATTTATTAAAAATCCCACTTAAAGCACGCACACAAATTAATTACAAAATATATAAGTACTGGCTATATATAAGGTACTAATTTATAGGACTTTAATTATAATTAAGTATTTTTTATACCATTTAAAACCTAAACTTTTTAGATATATATATAAAATACAATTTAGCTAAATACTTATCAAATTATTTAAATACAAAAATGCCTTGGAGTAAATACTTAAGATATAAAATTTAAATAATGCCTAAGTAATATAGCTATTAAACAAATAAATAATTTTTCTAATTAGGGGCAAAGAAATGTTTTATTAGTAGCAAAATATTAATAAATTTAATTGGCTTTAGATTTTTAATTTAGATTTTCTACTTAATTTGTTTAAGTAATTGTTCCATTTCAACTATTTTTTGATTTTCCAAAATACTTTTTGTATATATGGCACAATTTTTACTTAATTAAGTTAAGTATTTAATTAAATTTAAATATTAAGGCTTCATATATTATATGTTTATAATTAAATTTTAAATTAAGATAAAAAATAAATAAAAAGAAATGTAGCGTGAAATATTTTGTACAAACATTCAACAAAAGTAAACATATCATATGTTTTTAAACATTCATTGTGAAAACCCTATTCTTTGCTTATTTTGCAAAAAAATAAACTACAGTGTTGTCAAAAACTCACACAGCTACGTAAAAATATATTTTCTATAGATTTCTGCAATACGTTACCTAGAATTTTTGTGTCAATAGCTACTTACACACATCTGCATAAAGCAAGTCGAAACAGCTGATTACATTAAGATGATTTTTTGTTCATTACATAGTGTCTACATTAGACGATTTTTTATCAAGACAAACGTTGCACAAAAACAACAGTTGCACAAAAACAATAATATGGCGTATCCATTATTGTTTTTTATATATGCAGTTTGGCTACTGTGACAACCAAAATAAAAATCAGCTTTTTAACAGAGGTTGCCTTGGATATATTCGTATTGATTTTGTCGTTTGTTTTGATAAAAATTTGCCTAATGTAGACACTAGGTTAGTTGGGCCTTACATAGTGTAGACATTAGACAATTTTTTATCATGACAAACGCCAAACTTAATGCGAATTTGTGGAAGGTGGCAACAGTTGCACAAAAACGATAATATAGCGTATCCGTTATTGTTTTTTATATAAGCAGTTCGGCTACTGTAACAACCAAAATAATAATCAGCTGTTTAACTAAGGTTACCTTGTATATATTCGCACATTTTTTGACGTTTGTTTTGATAAAAATTTGCCTAATGTAAACACTAGGTTAGTTGGGCCTTACATAGTGTCTACATTAGACAATTTTTTATCATGACAAACGTCAAACTTAGCGCGAATTTATGGAAGGTTGCAACAGTTGCACAAAAACAACAATATGGCGTATTTATTATTGTTTTTTATATATGCAGTTTGACAACTGTAAAAACCGAAATAATAATCAGCTGTTTAACTAAGGTTACCTTGTATATATTCGCACTATTTTTGACGTTTGTTTTGATAAAAATTTGCCAAATGTAGACACTAGGTTAGCTTTGTTATACTCTTCGTTATACTCTTCTACGAATACTTAGCAACAGGGCTGTCAAATGTGGCGATTTTTAGCCAAAAGTGACGATTTTTAATTGCTTTTGGCGACTGCATATTCCGTTTGGCGACATGCCGAATTTTTTGGCGATATATGTATAACATGGTGGCGATTTGTTTGGCTAATTTTTAAAATTTGATTGAATATGGAATTGTGAAGAAAAGCTATTAAATTTTCTTACTATAATTTGACTATTTTTAGTACTTTCCTATCTAGCAAAATGAAGAGCCTTAATTTGTAAATAGCATTTACTTAGTTTACGAAATTTTATGACCAAAAAATATATTTTACAATAATTGTGTATTAAATGTTAGATAATGTGTTTTCCATCATCTTTCAAATATTATGAGAATATTAATGATTTCGGTCACAATGAAATAAACGTTCATGAATAAATTAATTCCTTGAAACAATTTATAAGTTTAATGGGAATAATGTTGTTATATAATGTTAGAATTATTATTTTAAAAAATATAACAAAGTTTAATAAATTTTAAAATTTGATGACCTCAAAAAGGGACTGTATGTCGGAAAAGTGTATTTTAAGTTGTATTTTTTTTATTCAATTATACCGTGCTCGAAAATGAGACTAATTTTTAAACAATGTGGGGTTAAAGTAAATCGACGACGTTGAATTTAGTGGTGTTAACCATTTTTAAAAGCGCTTGTTTTTGAGATATTTCATTAAAAAAGTGTTGAGGAAAATTAAGTTTTTTAGCTTAAATTTAAGAATTTTATTTAAACTTTTAAATTTAAATGGCATTTTAAATCAAATTTTGTCTCTAAAATGTATTTTAAATTTAAAATTGGTTTGTGAATACGGAGGTTAATTTTTGAATTTAAACAATATAAACAATTAAGATTCCATTGAAGTGTATAATAATTAATTCTTATTATCAAATATATTTTAAACGCTAAAGAAACAAAACTTTAAAGTGGCAAAAAATATTACTATAATTCTGTAAGCAAACGGACCAATGAGCAACTTTTCAAACAAAAATATAAATGTTTAATATTCATAAATAATGTTCCTTTTATTTCTAATTTTCAATTAATTCGTTACTTTCATAATTAAGTTTAAATTCGAATATCGAGAATACGAATGCTAGCTTCGAAAAACGTCTGTCACCATTGAATTTAGCGTACTCAAATTACCTTTACCAGTAGGGTGCCCAGTTTGTTCAAATTTGCAACTAGCACAGTGTTATTATTAGCTATTGCAATTCTCGTTGGCTTTGTTAAAGCTGAATTTATATTTATAAATTATATGAAATTTTAAGTACTAAAAATTGTACGACAATTAACACTTTTGTTAATTTTGTAGTATTTTAATTTGGCGACAGAGGCTCAAAAAAATCTGACCACCCTGGCAATAATGAGTGTATGGGAGAGAAAATTAAGAGAATAACAGCCCATCTACACGAAATAAAATATGTAAGATTTTTCTGTCACAGAGTGTCAAATTCGCTCTCTGAGAGAATCATCTCAACTGTAGACTCAAATGTTAGTATTTTAAGAAGTATTATGAGTCTTCTCTACACAACTATCTTATAAGATGAACTGTCAAAAAATTCACATATATTAAAGTTTGTTTGTGTGTGCATGTGTATTTTGGAAATTACTAAAAATAACATTTTTTGTAGAATTGCTTCCTTTTAATGATTGTTTTACATTTTAAAAAACATTTTTAGAAAAATTGTTTTAAAAAAGTTCGAATTTCTTAAATTAAAAAGGACATATTTACCTCGTGACTGATTGAAAATAATGATATCCTATAGGATTTATTAGAGTACGTGTACCACTTATTTAAAATTTAACATAATGTTAACAAAATGGTTACTCTCTTCTGCCGGCGTTATCTCACATATTATATCAGCATTAATCTCAGTTGTAGACCTGTGGTACTGCTGATATAATATGTGAGATAACGCTGGCAAAAGAGATTAACCATTTTTTTTATATTATGTCAAATCTCAAATAAGGGGTACACGTATTCTAATAAGTCCACAGAATCACAGAGTAAACATGTCCTTTTTATTTAAGAAATTCGCACTTTTTTAAAACAGTATTAATAAAAATGTTTTTTAAAATGTAAATCATTCACTAAAAGGAAACAATTTTATAAAAAACATTGTGTTTTTAGTAATTTATAAAAATCACATGCATACACATACAAAATAAACTTTTGTATATGTGTATTTTGTTGACAGTTCATCTTATAACATAGTTGGGTAGAAAAATCTCATTACAACAGTCTCATATTACTTCTTCGAATCTACACGTGATATAATTCTCTTAGAGAGCGAATTTGACACTCTCTGACAGAAAAATCTTACATATTCTGTTACGTGTAGATGGGCTGTTACACATGTGCTCGGCTAACAAGGGCTTAATGGCAAAGATTAATGAGTAAATAAAATTGTCCTGGCTAAGAAATTTAATTTTTATTATGAAAAATCATGAAAGTTGTAATATTTTTATATCAAAATAAAGTTAATTAAGTGAAGCTTAAAAGGGTATGTTAATATTTTATTTTAAAGTTGTTTTGTGTAAAAAAAAAAAATTATCGGATAATTTATTTTAAAGAATTTGGTGCTGCAATTTTGGTTTTGTTTAAGAAGTTTAACAATATTAAGAGAAAAAAGTTTATTTACTAAATAAGTGCAAATATCTCTACAAATGAGCATGCTATTTTTTGTTGTAATATTTAATTTGTGTAGCAAGAAAAAATAATTTAATAGTGTTTTAAAGCTTGATAAAGGAGAGAAAATGTCTAAATTTTTTAATAACTTTAAAAAAATGGAGAGTTCAATTAAATATATTAATTTAAAATATAAAATAACAGGTAAGAAAGATATAGCCGGTCAAGCCCATCATATTGCATTCTACACCATTGCGTCAAACTGATCTTTATGACAAAATTCATTAACATATACATATTATGTTTATACTAATATTTATGCACTTTACGTAGTGTCTACATTAGACAAGTTTTTATCGAGGCAAACGTCAAAATTAACCCGAATTTATGGAAGCAACAATTAAGCGAATTCATGAACTTTATTTATATATTTAGTTTGACAGCTGTAACAATCAAAAATAATAATCAGATATTTAACTGAAGTTACCGTGTATAGATTCGCACTGATTTTAACTTTTAAATTTGTCTAGTATAGACCCTACGTTACATAGTGTTTACATTAGACAATTTTTTTTATCAAAAAAACGTCAAAACAAGTGGCAACAGTTGCACAAAAACAACAATATGGAGTATTCATTATTATTTTTTATATATGCAGTTTGGCAACTGCAACAACCAAAATAATAATCGGCTGTTTAACTAGGGTTGCCAGACGGCCTTGAATAAAATTAATTGTCAAGATATTTTAGGTCTTGTCAAGTTTCAAGTTTAAAGAGAATTTGTCCTGTTAAAAATATTTTAAATTATTTAAAAATATTCTACAATTTAAATTTCTTAAAAAAAAAGAAAAATTATAATAATTTCAGTCAAATACTGAAAGAATGGAGTTCTCCAATACATATTATACGCATTTTTGGCCATTACAGACAATAAATACAAAGAAATGGTCAGACGTAAACTTTTTAGTCAAACTCAACAATACACGCAGAGAAAAAATATAGTTGAGGTGATAATAATCTAGAAGCAACATATTATGATTGGAACATATGATACCAGCGTTTTTACCTTTTAAAAACTGTGATTTATTTCCTTTTAAATAAACCGGATACTTTGATTGCAAATAAAAGCAGTTTAATAGTTTAAAAGTTGTAACAACTCTTTATTTTATTTTAAAAATGTACAACAATAACAGTTTAAATAGTCACTATGTGTTCTAATACATACACACTTAAATTACACACTTTATACAGCACTCTTTAATAATGTACAAGAATATACAGCCAAGGCAGTTAATTTGTCTTTACTTAACGATGCTTCCAATTAGACTGACTCAATGGTGTTCTTACGGCCAATTTATATACACTGCACTACCATCTAGATGCTTATCGAAAGTTCTATTTCTACGACGTTCTCAACGGACAAACTAGTATATTCGAATTCCAGAGCTTTCGATGTTAATGTTAGCAGCTTAAACATTTAGTGTTGCCATACTTACAAACAATGGTGAAAGCTTTTCATTCAATGTTGTATATTTACAGCTATGTTAATAATTTCTACATAACAATAAGAAGATAATATTGCTGCAGTGATAATGCTGTAACCATGTTTTTCCTCTGCGCATTGCAAAGTTTTAGTAAAGTTTGTGTATAAATTTATGTAAACAATTCATGCCAAAATTTTCTATCGAAAATTGACCATAATCTAAGAGCAACATATTATTATTGGAATATATGGTCACAGCTTAACATAGATATGTTTATAAATAATGTGTCCGATTTTGTACTTTGTTTTTTAATGTTATGATTCGAATTTTTCATATCTTTCTATCAGATTATCATTTTATTTTATTATATTATTATTATTCTATTTTATCCTATTAGTGTTCTATTTTATCATATTTTTATCCCACCTTATATTTTTCTCCCAGCTTATCATATTATTATCCTATCTTATCACATTATGATTCCATTTCATCATATTATTCCATCATTAAAATAAAACATATTAATTAAAAATTATTATTTTTATAAATTATTTATTGAGTCCATTATATTTCTTTCAAAATAATAAAGAAAAGTGTTTATTAACCATGAAAAATTATTTACATATTATTTGTTCATTAATTAATTTTATTTATTTATTTATTTATTGAGCAAGATAATATAATATATTTTTTTATTAACTAAACCCTTTAATAGTAGTTAATCAATGTATTATATCGATTGAATTACACAAAATATAACAAAAACTTGTTTACTTATGTTAATTCATGTGTAAACTAAATGAGAATTATTAAGGTCAATTATTAATCTCAATGCTACAGGCTGGATCTAATTAATTTATGTTCTCATTGTTCTTCCCTACATTTCTATCTCATTACAGACTCAATACAACTCATTCACCTGGCGAGTAGTGTGGTTCCATCAAAACGGATTCTAACGAGTCTAATTGATTGCCCGTAAGGTTACGGGCTACGATGTAAACCAACCTACCAACTATTAAGGTGGAAAACAAACGTTAGAAATCAAATATATGCAAAAATAAACATTTGAAACGTTTTATTGTTATGGGAATAATAATATTAATATGGTAATATGGTTTAAAAACAAAACATGAAAAAAATTATAATATAGTTATAGAAATAATGATATTTTTTCATATTAATAAAATTTTGTTTCTGATAAAAATATTCAAAAATATAAAATTTTTGTAGTCAACTATATTAAAGTGTTTATTGAATATAAACATTATGATCATGAACACAGTATTATTAAAATTAATGAAAATTAACAATGAAAATATAATATTGTTGTAGAAACAATGTCGTAACCATGTTTTTTCTTTGCATGTATGGTTGTCATTGTTCTTTTTTTTACGCTTCTTGTGCTTTGCTTTTGAAGTACTTATCTTAAAACTATGTTTATAGCTTTTTTTATAAATTCAACAAAAACAACAATTTTTCAAAAAATTTTCTCACACATGAAAAAAGGGATATATATATATATATATATATATATATATATATATATTCATTAAACTAGAGCCCATACATAATGGGCTCAAATTTTCTTTTAAAAGCACTTAAAAGTTTCAAAAAATACACGACTTTAAAAAAATTATAAAATATTTACCAAACTTTTATCAACCCAATATGGATTTCAAATGAAAGCTAAGAATCCCTGTAATATAACAAAAGTTTGTATTGAAATGTAAAAAATATTATTTATATAAAATATATAATTATCTAATAAATATGATATTAAATGTTTAAAATTTCAAAAATATATTTTCTTAACTTTTTGCACTGCAATATTTAAATAAAAGATATTGTTCAGTTGCAGTGATTAGTAGCTTTCCATATTGAGTTGTTATAATCTTTGTAATTTTTTATAATATTCCTAAAAATTGCTCATCTTTGGAAACTATGAAGTCTTTTTGAGAGGGAATTTGATATCTCGGAGAATGGATTTATACATATAAAGATTTTTTCCTGAGTTCACGCAGAGATAAAATATAGTTGTAGTGACCATAATGTAAGAGCAACATATTATGATTCGAAAATATGATCACAGCCAAAAATAGAAATGATTATAAGTAATAATTTTTATGATTCCATTTTGTCATATTGTGTCCGATTTTATGTTTTTTTTATGTTATCATTCCAATTTTACATATAATTGAACAATCCTACTACAACATTACCCGATTCTATCAGATTATGATTTGATGTTATTATATTATTATTCTATCTTATTATATTATTATATTACATTGTTGTATTATGATTTCATTTTATCATATTATTATCTCATATTATTATATATTTATCCAATCATATCATATTATTATTTCATTTTGTCATATTATTATTCCATCTTATCATATATTCAAATAAAACGTATTAATATAAAATTATTTTTCTTTATTGAAAACAATTGAGAAAAGTGTTCATTAACCAAAAAAAAATTATCTTTTTTTATTTACATATTATTTGTTCATTAACTATATTCATTTGTACCACCATATGTGGTTCAAATGCAACCCTTTAAAGTTAGTCAATCAATATCTTATATTGCTTTAATCACATCGAGTATAACCAAACCTCGTCCATTTATACTTATTCATATAATAAACTAAATGAAAATTATAATGAAGTTGAAAAAAAAAAAACATTAAGAACAAAATATATTAAAAAAAAAACACGTTCCACTAAGTTTATGAAAAGGATAAGTATTATATTATTTTAAACATTTTATTGTAATGGGAATAATTATATTAATATGGTTTAAAAACAGAATTTGGTTTAAGAACAAGGAAAAAGGCTGCAAATATTTAATGGTTATAGAAGTAATGATATTTTTTGTTTAATAAAATTTTTGTTCTGGTAAAAATATTTAAAAACATATAATTTTTGCAGTCAACCATATTAAATTTTTTATTGAGTCTAAACATTAAATGACAAAATTTAAACAAAAACATTATTATCATGAACACAAAGTTATTAAAATTCAAGAAAGTTAAAAATGAGAACATAATATTGTTGTAGTGATAATTTTGCATAGATGTGAAAATAAATAGTAAAAGGATAAGAGGGCGGATCTATAAGTCCGTGACTTTTCGAACTTCCCTCGTAGTTATATGAAATGCAACACTATTCCCATCAAGTACCACCTGTTAATAGACTACTGTCAAATTTTGAGCAAGTGTCGTCATTTACATTGCGTTTAACAGCTGTTCTAAACATACAACCTCGTGAATTATTCTAAAAATGGAAAAAAGTGAATTTCGAGTGCTCATTAAACATTATTTTGCGAAAAAAACCGCCAACTAAACCAAGGAAAAGCTCGGTAAATACTATGGGGACTCTACACCATCGATTTCAATGGTAAAAAAGTGGTTTACCGACTTTCGTTACGGTCGCACATGTACAAATGACGCTGAACGTTCTGGACGGCCAATTGAGGTCAGTACACCCGAAAATGTCGAAAAAATCCACGATATCACGTTGGCCGACAGAAGAGTAAAAGTGCGTGAGATTGTTGTTGCTCCAAATTCACAGTAGTCTATTAACAGGTGGTACTTGATGGGAATGGTATTGCATTTCATATAACTACGAGGGAAGTTCGAAAAGTCACGGACTTATTGATCCGCCCTCGTAGTTTCTTAAGTTTTTGTATTGCAACATTAAAAAAAAAAAATACATTGTCATATTGTAGGGATTCTTAGCTTTCATTCGTTACCCATAATGGATTCGAAAATATTTTATAAATCTTTTTTAAATTTTACGTTCTGGAGAAAAACTGAGTGCACAGTTTTACTACTTTCATGCATATATCGATTTTTTCATGTGTGAAAATGAATGTCAAGCGGTGTAATAAAAATATTTTAAAATTTGTGAAATTTTTCTTTTCTTTAAAATTATGTTTTTATATTTTTCCTTGTCTTTTTCTTAATAAAAATACATTTATTTATACTTTTTAGGAAGAAATTATTAATAACTTCCAAAAAAGCATAAAATATGCTCTGGGTTTTACTTTTGAAGTGGCGGAAATGTTCTTTTTTGGAAAAAGTTTTTTTTTGTTTTATTGCTGGGATCTTTTCTTAAAATTACAATTTTCAAAAAAGTAGGGAAATATTGATCCCCATTTTTACTACCCAGCAAAAACTGGTAAGCTAGCAGGTATAATTGGAAACTAAAATAAACTACTTATTTTTTGCCTGAATAACTAGTTATTTTTGTTCGACTTGTCCACAAATTCATGTAATTATTTTTTGATTCTAGGGGTACTCAAAAATATGTACCTAAACGAAAACAAAAATAAAAAAAAAAACAAAAAAATTTTGCCGTCGGTGAGACTCGAACTTGGACACACACTAACCATTCGTTTTCACTGACTAACGTCTTACTCAGTACACCATCTCGCACATAGCATCCTAGGCGACAAAAACTCTATTTAGTTTAAAATATCTTTTTAGACATTTTGTTATAAAAAACTAACAGCTTCAGAATGGTGTGGAACCAACAACCTTCTGGTTGTTAATACGGCGGTCTAGCCAAATCATTCACGTGATTGCAGTATTACTGTGCTATTATACTATTGAGTACTTATTAATGTAATACAGAGTAGGCAAATAATAATGACGCCTCATTACCAAGAAACTACTTTAATAAGTAGTTGTTATTACCGAAAACCAAAAAGTTTTTGGTGAGCATTTTCATCTGAGCATAGAATTTATAGAAAAAAGTACTTTTTGATTGGTTTTGTTATACATTAAAAATATTTGTGTAGAAACAACGTTAATGTGTACCAATTAGCTTAATATCACATTCTGAGTCGATTTAACGATGTTTGTCCGTCCGTCTGTCCGTGAAACTACAGGTCGTAACTTTGAAGATAATTTGATGAAAATGCTAATATAAATATTTATATATATATATATATATATATATATATATATATATATATATATATATATATATATATATATATAGTAAAGTAACTAAGCGTACTAAGTTTCAAACGGATCTCATACAAACTCCCTTCCAAAAATCCCTTAAAAGTGCATAAATGTCATATAAACTCTAGTACCAAGTTTATATTTTTTGCGTGTAAAAGTTTTATAAAAAATGTTTTTATAAAAATTTCATAAGAATGGGTTCACTTTTAGTCATAGGCCTAATATGAGAACATCTCCGAAAATCACATCGACGAAAATATAGATGTTGGGTGTCATGTAATCGGGAAACTATATCTTTTTAATATTTTGGGTAAATAAAAGAAGCAAAATCATTGAAATACCTTTAAACTATTGGCTCTGAATTTTTAATATATTAACGGATATCTTCAGAGCAAGAAATTGTATTGAGATTGTTATGTAGATCATTACAACATTATTATTATGTCTTTTGGCTGGGTTGTGGTTCGATCTATAAACAGTTGTCAGAATCTTTTAAAATATTTTGTTTTTGTAGTATGAATATTTTTATTATTTTTTTAAGTGTACAAAAATCTTTTCTTTATTTTTCTATTACATATAAATTTGGCTTAAAGGTTTCATTTTGTTTTAAAATACTTAAGTATTAACTTAGAATAAAAATTTAATTTTTTTTTTAATTAAAATTAATACCTTAAAAATATTTTATAAATTAGTAATACCTATACTATTTGTACGTTCTAATTTTTCTTCAATAGGTTTTTCTACTTTTTGCGATTTCCTACTAAAACAAGGAAAGAAATACCATTTTTCATTGAGACCAAAGACCTCACCGTCACTCAGAGTTTCGGGAAGTTTTCTATAATTGGAGAATTTTTAATTAAATTTAAATAACATTTTTGTATAAAGTTTCTTAACTTACTTGTGTAAAGTTTCCGGCAGACATAAACATAAACCGGCACCTACCAACATAATTACACTAATGAAAATCGAGGGTAAAGGTTTATAGTAATTGCCCAAATAGATGACATAGGAATTTAAGAAACTGCAAGCATAACCCAAGACATGTATATTAGCCACAGCACGACCTCTTACACTGGTAGGAACAATTTCTGTGCAGTACTGGACCTCAGCATCATAAGCCACCACAGCACCATAACGACCCAAACCCACCATCAAAGCCAAAAGGGTAGCATTTGATTTAGTATCCAAAAAGGCTATTAAAAAGCCCGTCACGGCTGTAATAATGCTACTACCCAACAAAGAAGTAGTGGCCATGCCTTTACGTCCTATAATATTTTGAAAAGCTATAATTGTGAGACCAGCCGGCACATAAACTATTGAAGAGAAAGAGAATAGTTTAAAGGGAGAAGAACCTAAACCCTCCATATTACGTGAGATAATATCAAAAGACATGGTTACTATAACACTAAAAAGAAGAATAATTTATTAATATTACTCTTAATATTTTAAAAAGTAGTAAAAATACACTCTTACCTTTTGATTAATAAAATCAAAGTAAATTTCCTTAGACGTGGCGTTTTAAACATACCCCAAAATGTATCATTATTTTTAATCTTTTGCTCTTCAATAGACTTATGTTTATAATACTCCACAAATTCAGTAAAAACTTTCTCCTCCACTTGACGTCCATTGAATTTA
Source organism: Protocalliphora azurea (assembly GCA_932274085.1). NCBI lineage: Eukaryota > Metazoa > Arthropoda > Insecta > Diptera > Calliphoridae > Protocalliphora > Protocalliphora azurea. The sequence goes on from OW026519.1 coordinate 54,332,148, forward strand.
GCCACACGTTTTAAACACTTAACAGCACGATCATATTTTTCTCTGGTCAACAACCAACTAGCTGATTCACAAGCCACCAAGGGATACGCAAAGACTAAAAGTACTGGCAGGGAGGCAATTAATAAATAATAACGCCATGTCTTAACCCATAAAGCAAACCAGGGTGAAAACATTAAACCAGTACAATAAAATGTAGCTGTTATAATATTTAGGCCAAAGGTACGTTTTTTGGGATCAAGGTATTCAAAGGCTAAAAGAAAAGAGAAAAAACAGTATTAATATTTTTTTTTATGTTTATAAATATTTACTAATGACATTAATAGCTTTAGACGTAGTTAACAATTTATTTGCTAACTACCTACGTCATGGCAGCTGTGAATTTTATTAGATTTTCTTTATTATTTCTTATCTTAATTATGTTTATTTCATTTTAATTTATTATAAAATTTATAATATTTTCTTAATTTATTTGCTCAAACATAATATAAGTGGGTATTTAATGGTTTTATATTCTTTGTTATAAAAGTGCTAAGACTATGGTCATAATTTATATGCTGATAACTACCCAGCAAAAACTTTGCTTTCCTGGTAAGCTAGCAGGTATAATTGGAAACAAAAATAAACTACTTATTTTTTGCCTGAATAACTAGTTATTTTTGTTCGACTTTTCCACAAATTCATGTAGTTATTTTTTGACTCTAGGGGTACTAAAAAATATGTTCCCTAACCGAAAACAAAAAAAAAAAAAAAAAAAAAAAATTTTTTTTGCCGTCAGTGAGACTCGAACTTGGACACACACTAACCATTCGTTTTTACTGACTAGCGTCTTACTCAGTACACCATCTCGCACATAGCACCCTAAGCGACAAAAAATCTATTTAGTTCAAAATATCTCTTTAGACATTTTGTTATAAAAAAATAACAGCTTCAGAATGGGGTTGAACCAACAACCTTCTGGTTGTTAATACGGCGGTCTAGCCAACTCATCCACGTCATTGCAGTATTACTGCGCTATTATACTATTCAGTACTTATTAATGTAATACAGAGTAGGCAAATAATAATGATGCCTCATTACCAAGAAACTACTTTAATAAGTAGTTGTTATTACCGAAAATCAAAAAGCTTTTGCTGGGTAGTTTTTTTTTTTCTAATTTATTTGTTAAAGTCAAACAATTTCTCAAAGGTGAACAATGTTGTTGATAACATCAAAAAATGTTTCCTTTTAAGTTTTTAAATAATGTTTGTAGTGAAAATAACTTTAAACTTTTTGTACTGATATTCTGATTTTAGTAGATCTTACAAATGATTTATCAAAATACTGTGTTATCGAATTGTTGACTAGTCTATTGAAAATCTTTTGAAAAAAGCTTAAATATCAATTTGACATAAGTCTTTTAAAAATAGGTCTCATTCTTAAGCTTGATTTACACGATTGAAGGTATTTTGAAGTCTTATCAAAATTTTGAAAATTTATTTTGATGTTCTATTTACACGTTTCAAAAATTTGATCAAAATATTCTTTCAATATATTTCAAAATCTTTTGATAAAAATTTGATCAAAATTTGTTGAAGCTAATTTACACTATTGGTAAACTTTTTATATTAAAAATATTGACTTTGATCAGCTGTTTTGCTTCTTTTGTGAAATAATTTATTGTAAAAAATAATTTATTATATATGTATTATTATGTATTATTTATTATAACAATTAATAAGTATGGACGATGACACAATCATCATAGCATCAACATTTTTAATATTGGAGGAAGAAGTAGCTGATAATAATGCAAAAAAAAAAAAAAAAAAAAAAAAATAAGAAAACAAAAGGAACATTGGGTTCGACCTTTTGTTTTGGAAGGTAATGGTATGTAAGTCTCTTTTAGGGAGCAATTGAAAAGGAATGATCCCGACCTATACAAAAACTTTGTGCGAATGTCAGCAGACGATTTTGATTATTTGCTTAATCTCGTCATCCCATCAATAGAAGAGGCCAATACTAACATGCGCGAATCCATATGTACCGGAGAACACCTGGTAATTACTTTGAGATTTTTAGCGACTGGGGACATTTACGCAAGTCTGATGTTCTTGTTTAAATTATTAAGATCATCGATATGCAATATTGTGCCTGAAGTCTGCGCTGCATTATATAAAGTATTAAAATATGAATTTTTAAAGGTAAAACCTAATTTATTAAATAAAAAAAAAAAACATATCAAAAATAATATCTATTGGTACAGATGCCAGCAACAGAGGAGGAATGGGAGAGTATTTCCCAAAGTATAAATAAAACGTGGAATTTTCCCAATTCAATCGGGGCATTAGATGGAAAGCATATCGATATTATAGCACCAGCACACTGTGGAAGCGCATATTTCAATTATAAAAAGAAAAACAGCATTGTTTTGATGGTGCTTGTGGACGCGAACTACAATTTTGTTTACATCGACGTTAGTGCAAAGGGTAGAGATTCCGATGTATTGAATTAAAAGAATGAACATGCTGTCAAATTATTTATAGTTATCAATATTGCCAGATTTTGATGCTTATATACACGGCATCAATAAAATCTTCAAAAGTTTTGTTCAATAAATTTTGAAGAAATTTTGCTGTTTACACGAGTTTAAAGCATTTTGAAGAGCAATTTTGAAGAAAATTTCAATCGTGTAAATCTAGCTTTATTAAGTTATTAAATTTTGTTTAATTTTATAAACGTTTCAATTGCATTTAAACTTCAAAGTAGACAAAAAGAGACATTCTTCTTAATCTAAGATCCGTATTTGTATTTTTTTCCTTTTATAAAACTTAATCTGGAATACATTGTTAAGTATTATTTCATTATAAAGTCTATCACATATATTTTTGCATTAAAATTGTAACGTGGGTATAGTACACTCAACATTACTATTTTCCTGTATATATTTCTTAAAACATTTATTTACAAAATTACTATAAATTTTCTTTTTATATATATATATAATAATTTCATTATATTATTTATGTATTTTTAAAATTAATAATTATTTTAATTTACATAATTAAATATTGAATACCCCAGTAGTAATAAGTAATTACATTGAACGCCCCTATTGTAAATACTGCATACACACACCCACATATATATATATGTATATATATAAATAATTGCCTTAGTTGTTCAGTTGATGTTGTTTGATAGCCAACAAGCAATATAATTCTCATTCAGTTGATACATAAATAAGTATAAGTAAACAAAGTTTGGTTACAGTCGGGACGATTCAAACAAAATAAGAACACGCCAAATAAGTCTCTGAATTCATTATATATAAAAATGAAATTAAATCGTATTTTATAACGCTCGACTTCGGTTGGGTGCCTAAATAAATTACATAGTTGAGTTTGGTTAGCTGTTATAACGAGCGACTTCGGTTGCTCGTACTCATGAGTGACTTCGGTTTCCTGTTCCCACCAGGGTTGTCAGATGTGACGATTTTTCGCCAAACATGGCGTTTTTTAATTATGTTATCGACATGGCGAATTTTTTGGCGATTATAAACAAGGTGGCGATTTTTTTTTTGGCTAGTTTTAAAATTTTTATTAAAATATATAAAAATAACTACTATACTAGAAGCTATATGTCAAAAAATGCGTATTGTGGGTGATTCCATATTAAAACAGGCAGAAAAACAGCCTTTCTCGGATATGGCATCTTTTAAATCATAAACTTTTCTGGTTCAAAAATATGATGTTTTAAAAAAATGAAAAAAAAAAAGACTAAAAACTTTACAAAGGCGTGTACTTGTTTAATTGTTAATAACTTCTAAACTATACATGATAGATCCCTGTTTTAGTTTCACATAAAAGGCAAAAATATAACATTCATAACGATATATATATAAAATTTATTTATATTAAAAGTTCAAAGGTCAAAATTAGACGTATAACAATCAAAACATTATATTTCAAAAAACGGTATTTTCATAATTCTTAAAAACGTACAAAATGTTAAAACTTAATTACTTTAGAAGTTTGTTGTCCATTTTAACATGGAATTGCCCTATTTTAAGTTATTTTATTTTTTATTCAAATATTATTAGCTAATGCAATTATCATTGGCTTTATTGAAGCAGAATTTATATTTAATAAATATGGATTAAATGTTTTCTTTTAAGAACCATATAAATTTGAAATTTGGCGATTTCTAATTAACGATTTGGCGAGAGAGACTGAAAAAAATCTGACAACACCTGTTACTTCCACGAGTTACTTCAGTTGCTCGTTCTAATAGTTGATTTCGGTTAACTGTTCTCACGAGTGATTTCTCACAGTTACGAATGACTTTCAGTAGAATATTAACCCGTAGTCAGCGTTGCCAATTCAGCGCTTTTAGCTCTAGATTTAGTGCTTTTTAATAACCCAAAAGTCGCATTTTTTTCTTTTAGTGCTTTTTTCTTAAAAGGCGCTGAATTGATGGATTTTACTTTAGTGATATATCGATTTGGAATATATTAAAATATTAAAAAAAAAATAAATAAATATAGACCTTTTCGGTTTAAATTGTTACTCTTAATAAAAATCTGATTTTTATTTAAAAAATTAGCCAAAAATGACGCTAAATTGACCGCGTTTTGGTTACAAATAGTTGACAACGTTGCCCGTAGTAATGCATGGTAACAGTAGTTTGAGAATTAGCTAGACATTAGCTTTAAGAAACCATTGTACGTATTGTAGACAAATATACGATCTTCGATGTCCGAAGCTGCTACCTGAACCAGAAGCCGATCCAGCCGTATACCAGAGTCTGTTTGACAGCCGAATGTATCGAAGCCAAACCGATTTTAATTCTATTACTGAACCGAGCATACCACAAGCCGAATAACTGAACTGAGCCTGTTCAAGCCAAATAACCGACCGATTTTAATATAAGTCGATAACAAGCCTAGCTGAAGAAGAAGGCCGATAACCGTGGTAAGCATAGTTAAAGAAAGAGGAAGAAACCGAAATTAGCCTAATTGAAGAAGAAGCAAGAAGATGAAGATGAAATAATCCTAGTTAAGGCTGATCTGATTCAGCGTTATCGTAGATATTCTCTCGTACCGAATATATAATTAAATGAATAAATACTAAATAAAGATAAAAATTATTTTAACCCGTAAAAAGGGTAAATCAAACGTCTTATTACTTAAGGTTGGTGGATCCATAAATAGACCCTGGAGGCGACTATGTTACCTCAGCCGACGATAAAACCACATTATCAACTTTTTTGCGAACAATATTTTTTATCATTTTAGATCAAGAGTTTTGTTTAGTTTTCTGTCATAAGCATCAAAAATAATATAACCGGCTTTTGAAGATTTTTTATTTTGGATGAAAAATTAAATTTAAATATAATACTCTTTTTATGCCTCATGTACCACTACATTTAATTTAACATATGATGAAAGTTGGGTTCATTTTTAAATATGTATATATATATATATATACATATATTCTGAGTTATTTATAAAAATGTTCTGTTACTACACATTTCTACACACAAATTATTTAAAGTTTTAGTTTCGAAAAAAAATTACTAAAAAAATTTTAATTTATATTTACATACCAACTGAGTCACCACCAAGATTCAGAGTATTATCAGTGTTGCCAGGAGGTGAAAAAAAGAGGCTAAATAGAATATTAAAAAAGGTCAGAAGAGGCTAATTGACAAAAAAAGGCCATAAAAAAGTTAAATTTTGTTTTCAGTTCAAAAACTTATTTTTTCCGTTCTCATTAGTTTTTGATATTTTGTATATTAATGATGAATTATTTAGTTTTTTTTTTTTAATTAAGACGGAAAGAAAATGCACAAAAGATAAAAAAATAATAATAATAAAACAAAAAAGCAGTTAGCACTATAAATATTAGAACAAGTGTTTCCAGAGACGCAATGGAATTTTTTTTTGGAAAATTTTTAATTTGATCAACTTAAAATTATGAATGTATAATTTATTTATATAAACAAGTGTCATTTTTCTTAAATAAGTTGAAATTTTATTTAGAGATTTAGATCCATTTTTTTTTATACAATATGTATATGACTTTCAGTGTTGCCAGTTTAGTCTTCTTAAGGCTAAATTTAGCCATTTTATTATGCTTTTAGCCTCAAAATTTTCGTTTTATCTTTTTGCCTTTTTTGATTCTTAAAATTGCCCTAAAAAGGCTAAAATGTCACTATTTGAACAACGAAGAAAATTTATTTTTATTATCTACTACTAATTTTATTTTTACAGAATCATTCATTTAAGCATTTTTGTGTATTACTTCGCACAAAAAATCTATATTTTTTATTATTTAACAAAAATTTTCGTCTGCGGTGCACGATGACTCAGAAATTTATTTCATTGGCCAAAAGTCCAATTTTTTGTTAAAATCGATTTTCAAAATTTTTATGCCATTCAATAGTAAACATATTGAAACTAAAGTGGCCAAAAAATTAGATCAAAATATTAAAGTTAAAGACAAATATTTTATGTTATTTTATAAAAAAATTTAATTTTTATAAATTTGATCAGAAGTAAATTATCATTATTCGCAAACTATTATCGATAATTGGCTGCTTTTTTTCGTTATGTTAGGGGGCTTTTAAAGATTAAAAAATGGTATGATGTGTTATTAATTTTTTTTTTTTTTTTAGAATTTTTGTATTTCGACTTAAGTTTGTTGAATAATTGTAGAAGAATACATTGTAAAAGTTTTATTGGACGCTCGGCAGAATAGAATGTATTTTTTAGTCCGCCACGACCGTCATCAGCACTCTTCAGCGTCCCATCGTGGCGTTCTCTGTAAACATCATTTATTTATCTTACAACTTTTCTGGGAATGGAATCTGTAACTTTATTTTCCCTATATGTTATTAAGTAAGACGAATGGTTTACGATAAAGCTTTTCACAATTATTTTTGTATTCTTCTTTTTCAATTATTATTGTTTTATGTGCCTAAAGTTATAAAAGCAGTTAGGTAGTAAATCATCAAGCAATTGAAACAATAATTGTTATTGTTTAGCCACTTATTAAGTAGCAATGAACAATGTTGTTGTTATTAAATATTTTCTCTGATGCCGTATTTTAGTTAAATTTAATTTTTAGTGGAATTTAAATTTTGTGGGTCAAAAGAAGTTAAATAAATTTTACTACCGGAAGAAAGGTGAAAGAGTCCTCTTTAACCCCATATATGCTTTTGTATCTATCTGGAACTGTATGTAGAACAGTTTTTCCATTTGAATGAAATTACTCCCAAAATGTTTACTATTTTTATTTTACCTGTTCATGTGGCAATAAACAATATTTATGTGAAAATACTTCAGACTCAGATATGTTCATGGTGTCATTTGTACTATTGCGATTGATAAAGAATTTGGAAGACCTTCGACCAGTAGGGTGCAAACAAAGGATATTTGGAAAAATTAAAAACACCAACTTCTATGAAATGCTGCAGACTAATTAATTTGAATTAAAAAAGAAGCCAGTGATATTAGAACCCGAATTGCAACACTAGAGCCATTCAAATTAGAGATTGAATTAGTACTGACGGAAAGTAGACAAGGCTTTGACTGACACAAAGGCTTCATCCAGCTGCATTATATGTCAAACCACATTAAGCCACTTAAACCCAGAGCCAGAAAAATCCTTATATAATACCGATGCATATGATTTTGGATTATTGCCGCTACATACAAGAATACAATTCATAGAACACATACTAAAAATCAGTTATGATTTGGATTTTAAATCTACAGGATCGATAAGAAACAACGACACCAATAAGGAGTTAAGAAAAATTTCTTAAATATGAGTTGATCATAGATCAATCAAAACAAGGATCTGGCAATACGAATGATGGGAACACAACAAGAAGGTACTTTTCTGATCCCAAAATAGCATCTGAAATAACAGGTGTTGATATAAATCTTAACAAGTGCAGTGAACAAATTGATGCTAGATTATGCGAAGGAAAATTCGTGCAATATATATAACCAAATATCCATGGAGAAATATGTCTGCAACAGTTCACAAAATCCTTTATCATGGAGAAGATGTCATTAAGCATCATTTAGTACCACTTGGAGATCTATCAGAGAAAGCCCAGGAAAAAAGGAATAAGGATTACAGATTTTGTGGAGAGCACAATACCAGAAAAATATCACGAAGTTCTACAAATGAAGATCTATTTAATATAATCCGCTCACCTCTAGCATTCGAAATCAATGGAAACTAGAACATCGTGACTTAGATGAAGAAGCAAAAGGGTTGCTAGAGGACAGAATTAATATAGAATTAAATATGGAATATTTGCAGGCTATTTTCCTACCGAATGAATAATAATAATAATTTTCTTTTATTGTTATTTAAGTCAAAAATGAAATAAACATTAACAAAATATTATAAAAAATAAAAAAAAAATTGTCTTTAATGTTTTTTTAAACAAAAAATAAACTAAACATTAAACAAATCGTCATATTTTTGTCCAAAAACAACCGATTCTAGTGGAACCTGTTCTAGAATTGATAAACTGGGAACCAGTTCACGAAATTATCCTGGGTATTATAAAATGTAAATGCTGTAAAAAAAAAATTAAAAGTTTAACTTTAGCTTTAAATTTCTCAATAATTGTTGAACCGATTTTAATGAAATTAAAACTGAAGAAAAATTGCAGGAAATGCTCGTATATCTCCATTAAAGAAAAAAAAAAAAAAAAAAAAATTCTAAAATATCCATCGATTCAAAAGAGTTTTGGTCGATGAAAAATGATTCTGAGACACTTCGAGATGCTTCATTATCCAAATCAAAAATAACTAAACTAAATACTAAATAAAATACTAATAACTAATTTGAAAGAATTACTAAAAATTAATGACAACAAGAGAAAATAAATTTATAAATTAAAGAAAAAATTTTAACTCTTTTTCGGCTCCTGGCAACACTGATGATTTTTTTCTATTTTTAAGCGGTTAACATTTTTTTAGCCCTAATTAGTCTTAAACACAAATTCACAAAAAAAAGAAAAAAGTAAGAAAGATATAGTTGGCCAAGCCCTACCATATAATATCCTACACCCAAGTGTATATGCATCAAAATTCTGGAAAGGGATTTTATATTGGACCTGTGTCAAATATTAATTTGATATTAACATTTCTATGGGATTTATGCACGTTTAAGTGATTTTCAGTAGAGGGGTTTATATGGGACCGATAGACCGGTTTTTCTGAAATTTGGTACACATATTTATAGTAATATGAAACTTCATTTTGCCAACTTAAAAATTATTGATATATTTTAGACATTTATGAGCGCAAAAATCCTATTCCGGGAGGATATTTGTATGGGGATTAAGTGAAATAATGGACCGATCATAACCATTTCCAATAGACTTCGTCTCTGTATTAAAATAATTATTTGTGACAAATTTCATAAATATATCTTCAAAATTGCTGCCTGTAGTTTGTTCACAAGGTTTACATGGACGGGGAGACAGACGGACGGACGGACGGACGTCGTTAAATTGACTAAGAAAGTGATTCTGAGTCGAACGGTATATTTTAAGGTGGGGGTCCGATGATTTTTTCTATGTGTTACAAACATCAGCACAAACGCATAATACCCCAAACACCTATAGTGATGTAGGCTATAATAAATAAATTACTTTCATTATTTATCTAAATTTGCATTAAATTCTAATCAATTTTATTGACTCCTTTGAGTATTCAGTTTTTCTTATTTCTGGTCTTAATTTAAAGATTTAGACGTATCTCTCAGGTATTTTGCTAACTTAATAATTTTAACACTTTTTAAACACTTTCAAAATATTCTTTTAAATAATACTTTTAATTGTCTTTAATATAATACACAATCTATTCACACAACTCACCCAAAATATACATCAGCATAAAGAACGTATCCGTTGAAAGGCCCGAAATAAAACGGGTCAAAGCAAACATACCCACATTATGCACAAAAGAGGACAAAAAATCTCCCAAACCTCCCGATAAAGTACTCAAAATAATGGCTGGTAAACGGCCAATACGATCGGCCAAGAAACCAAATGAAATGGTTCCAACAACAGCTCCCAAATAATAAAATGATTGACCTACAGCAGATTGATAAGCCGAGTCACAAACCCAGTTTAACTGAAATCAATTAAAACATAAAAAAAATATATAAAATTTTTTTACAGTCTAGTGTAATAAATAAAACTAGAGCACACTTTAAGGCTTTAATATAAATTACAAAGTTCTCACAATTTTTCGTATATTTTTACTCACCTCAGTAGTTATACTTTCGTAACCATTTTCTTTTTTAAAAAACCACTTACGACACACACCCACTTCCGCTGGCTCAAAGTCGGTGCCATTATATTCCAACAAAGTGCAATGGGGATTTGGAAAATTTTTATATATGTGATTTATTTCCGAAAACGTTTTATTTTCCAAAAGCTCATGATAACACCAGTAATCGGGTGTAAAGGAAATAAGAGTTTGTGAGAAATAGTGCATGGAGGACATAAGATTGGTGTAGCCATACAACAGGAGCATAGCTAATTGATAACGACCGTAATTACCACATTTTTCTAAAGCTCTATTGATATCCATGCCGATATTTTTGATGGAAAGTTTTTTTTTTATTTTTTTGAATTTTGTTTTGTTTTAGTTTTTTGATAATAATTGTTGTTTTTATTAATACCGATTTTTAGGTGTTCGTTGTCAATGTTAATGCGAACCTTTCTCGAAGTCTACTAATTTCACCAGAAATGTCAAATTTTTATTTTAAATTAAAAATGATTTCAATGTTGTTGTTTTTTATCTAAATTGTTGTTGTTTTTTATCTAAATTTTCTTTGTTGATTTTTTAATTTTTTATTTTTATTTTTAATATATTTTTTGTTATTGTATATAATATTTCATTTAATAAATATGTGCATATGCAAATGGTGTTTGCTGATTTGTTACTTTTGGTGCTGCTGTTGCTACTGCTTGGCCCAACGACACACAGCAAACGTTTTAATAATTTTGTTGATTATATTATTTTATATTTTTTTTATTTAATTTTTTTGGTTTATTTTTAATTTGTATTTTATTATTTTTTTATATTGTTTATTCGTAACCTATCTAAGTAGCTTTACACAAAAAATTTATGTTAATTATTTTATGAATTTTTGTGTATTTTTTTTTCTTTGGTTTCGGTGATCTTGTTTATTTAGCGATTCGCGAAATTATGTGTAAATAAAACCCCAAGCAAACGATCTTGTCTTATGGTTTTTATGTCGAGCGATTAATTCATATTTGAAACGTTTGAATTTTATTACTTGGTTGGTTGATGTTTGGAATGCCGATTTGGTCGCTAAGAAATTCTTTTAAAGAGTGTGCGTGTGTATTGGATGAAATTTACGATTATTTCTACTTCTTTTTATCTACAGACGACAATGTTAATAGTGTTTGTGTATTAGCAGTATTTAAGTACAATAATAACAACAACAAAAATTAATTCACTGAAATTCTGAGATTCTAATAAAAAGTGTGTTACCATTAAGGTAATTAACCCATTAAGAGTATAAAATATCAAAATATTACCATAACTGCTTGGGGTACTATAAATTTGTGTTGATGTTTATAACGCTCAAAAGGTTGATGGTTTAAAACGATGTCCATCCGTCCGCCTGAATGCCTATTTGTAGGCTTTGTATAGCTCAGGGAAGTACTCATATAGTCTAGTCTATAGTATAGACTATAGTCTAGTCTATAGTATACACTATAGTCTAGTCTATAATATACACTATAGTCTAGTCTATAGTATACACTATAGTCTAGTCTATAGTATACACTATAGTCTAGTCTATAATATACACTATAGTCTAGTCTATAGTATACACTATAGTCTAGTCTATAATATACACTATAGTCTAGTCTATAATATATACTATAGTCTAGTCTATAGTATACACTATAGTCTAGTCTATAGCATACACTATAGTCTAGTCTATAGCATACACTATAGTCTAGTCTATAGTATACACTATAGTCTAGTCTATAATATACACTATAGTCTAGTCTATAATATACACTATAGTCTAGTCTATAGTATACACTAAAGTCTAGTCTATAGTATACACTAGTCTATAGTGTAGACTATAGGCTAGTCTATAGTCTATACTGTAGACTATAGGCTAGTCCATAGTCTATACTGTAGACTATAGGCTAGTCTATAGTCTATACTGTAGACTATAGGCTAGTCTATAGTCTATACTGTAGACTATAGGCTAGTCCATAGTCTATACTGTAGACTATAGGCTAGTCTATAGTCTATACTGTAGACTATAGGCTAGTCTATAGTCTATACTGTAGACTATAGGCTAGTCTATAGTCTATACTGTAGACTATAGGCTAGTCTATAGTCTATACTGTAGACTATAGGCTAGTCTATAGTCTATACTGTAGACTATAGGCTAGTCTATAGTCTATACTGTAGACTATAGGCTAGTCTATAGTCTATACTGTAGACTATAGGCTAGTCTATAGTCTATACTGTAGACTATAGGCTAGTCTATAGTCTATACTGTAGACTATAGGCTAGTCTATAGTCTATACTGTAGACTATAGGCTAGTCTATAGTCTATACTGTAGACTATAGGCTAGTCTATAGTCTATACTGTAGACTATAGGCTAGTCTATAGTAAATACTGTAGACTATAGGCTAGTCTATAGTCTATACTGTAGACTATAGGCTAGTCTATAGTCTATACTGTAGACTATAGGCTAGTCTATAGTCTATACTGTAGACTATAGGCTAGTCTATAGTCTATACTGTAGACTATAGGCTAGTCTATAGTCTATACTGTAGACTATAGGCTAGTCTATAGTCTATACTGTAGACTATAGGCTAGTCTATAGTCTATACTGTAGACTATAGGCTAGTCTATAGTCTATACTGTAGACAATAGGCTAGTCTATAGTCTATACTGTAGACTATAGGCTAGTCTATAGTCTATACTGTAGACTATAGGCTAGTCTATAGTCTATACTGTAGACTATAGGCTAGTCTATAGTCTATACTGTAGACTATAGGCTAGTCTATAGTCTATACTGTAGACTATAGGCTAGTCTATAGTCTATACTGTAGACTATAGGCTAGTCTATAGTCTATACTGTAGACTATAGGCTAGTCTATAGTCTATACTGTAGACTATAGGCTAGTCTATAGTCTATACTGTAGACTATAGGCTAGTCTATAGTCTATACTGTAGACTATAGGCTAGTCTATAGTCTATACTGTAGACTATAGGCTGGTCTATAGTGTAGACTATAGGCTAGTCTACAGTATAGACTATAGACTAGCCTATAGTCTACAGTATAGACTATAGACTAGCCTATAGTCTACAGTATAGACTATAGACTAGCCTATAGTCTACAGTATAGACTATAGACTAGCCTATAGTAGACTATAGGCTGGTCTATAGTGTAGACTATAGGCTGGTCTATAGTGTAGACTATAGGCTGGTCTATAGTGTAGACTATAGGCTGGTCTATAGTGTAGACTATAGGCTGGTCTATAGTGTAGACTATAGGCTGGTCTATAGTGTAGACTATAGGCTGGTCTATAGTGTAGACTATAGGCTGGTCTATAGTGTAGACTATAGGCTGGTCTATAGTTTAGACTATAGGCTGGTCTATAGTGTAGACTATAGGCTGGTCTATAGTGTAGACTATAGGCTGGTCTATAGTGTAGACTATAGGCTGGTCTATAGTGTAGACTATAGGCTGGTCTATAGTGTAGACTATAGGCTGGTCTATAGTGTAGACTATAGGCTGGTCTATAGTGTAGACTATAGGCTGGTCTATAGTGTAGACTATAGGCTAGTCTGTAGTGTAGACTATAGGCTGGTCTATAGTGTAGACTATAGGCTAGTCTATAGTGTAGACTATAGTATAGTCTATAGTATAGACTATAGTCTGTAATATAGACTATAGTCTGTAATATAGACTATTGTCTAATCTATAATATAGACTGTAGTCTTGTCTATAGTATAGACTATACTAGACTATAGTATAATCCAGTTTATAATAAAAAGTACAGTATAGTCCATACTATTTACTAAAGTCTAGACTATGGTCTGTAATATAGGTTGTAAAATGGGTTAAACTTAAATAAAGGCTTTTTATCAGTTCAAATAACCTAAACATTTGAATAATTCAAGCGATATGGTCACAAGTTTAACAATAATGACACGCTTATTAAATCACATGTAACTGGTCTACGTATAATCAGACAGATTTGCGCTCAAAAAGCAAGAAATAAAAAAAACATCAATATTAATCTTTGATATAAATAAAATAAATTGGGAAGCTATTGTTTTTATTGTCAAATTTCTAACAAAATATTTAAATAAGTGGGATTTTAAATATGCACGTTAAAATAACCGGTTGATTTTTTTATTTTATTTTATTTTTTTTTAAATTTTTTTTTTTTCAAATTTGTTTATTAAAAATTTTGTTAAATTGGCAGCAAGAAGTTTTATCAGTGTTTGGAGGAAGATGACTTTGAACGGTTTTCTGCCATTCGTCTATGTGTTAGGTCCTGGGTATTGTTGGTAAGTATTTTATTTTTTTTAGGTTTTAATTATTTATATATATTTTATTTTCTTACCTTTTTATTTCTTTTCAGGGATTTTTTTTCTTTTTCAGATTTTTTGATAGGTTAAAATTTAGAACGCTAGTGCCTCATTTTAGGATTTACTATTACGACGAAATTTTTAGGCCTGAGCTCAACCCTAACCATAAAAATTTCATAAAAAGGAAGGAATTATTTAATGAGGGAGTATCGCTTAAAAAAAATGTTTTTCCTAACCTGAATTATGGTAATTTAAATATTTTTATGTTTTTTTCTTTCTCGTTTTTTTTTTCTTTTATAAAATCTTTTTTTATTTTTTTTTTATTTCTCTTTAAGAAAAGGTACTTCTACCCTGATTGATATAACAAACATATAAATAAATAACTATTTCTATTAACCTATCTTAAAAAATTTAAAACAAATAAAGCATTTTTAAATGGAAGGTTTATAGCTAAAATATTAATGATCCATTTATTGAACTAAATATCGACTGAAAAAAATTATAAAAAAAAGAGTTATAGAAACTTTTTTGAATGATTGATTTAACTTTAATAGTATTGTGAGATTAAAAAGGAATTGTTCGTAAATTTTAGAGTTTTTTATAAAAATTATTTTTATTTTGATTGTAATCGATTTTTGAATTTAGCAAAAATTTTGGGGACAAGTTTATAATAAGCTTTTTAAAATTCTTTCAAACTCTCTACCCTAATCTAAAATAAAACAAGTTTAAAAACAATGGTCAAAATTTAAAAAAAAATACAAATTTCAAATATAAAAGATTAAAATGTCTAAAAATTTTAAAATAAAAAAAAAAAAAAAAAAAATTAAAAATACTAAGTTTTATAAATAAATAAACAAATGTTTTAAAATATTACAATTTGCCAAGAACTACTAATTTTGTGAAAAGGTCTTTATTTAAAGAACAGTACTTATTTCCAAAAGTAATAATTTTGAAGAAAAATATTTATTGGGTAATTCCAAAAAATTGCATTTTGACCTTAACCAATTTCAATAAACTTGAGCACATATAAACTACTCCTCTATGCAATTCATATGGCGTATTAACCTGCACCGATAACGATAACGGTTCATATTCTGTGAACCTCTAAAGTTTGACACCTCGAGCTTTTTTGTCAAAAATGTGTAAAATTTAAATTTAAATAACTTTCATGTGCATTATCAGATTTCAACAAACTTGGTGTCATTGGAAAGGACTGAGATTCTCCTTTATCATAAAGTCAGTGCAACTATACATCTTCCTGGTGCAAGAACCTCTAAAATGAAAAAATATCCTTTATCTTTGGATATCATGAAAAAGGGTCTTTTAATTTCCATTATTTTTTACACGATGTTTATAATGAATAAGTAGATAAGTGAAATAATTCGCGTATATAGTATATTCCTTATAACGAAAAAATTATTTTGTATTATTTTAAAAGTTTTATAAACAAATGAACAGATCTTTAACCCACTGTAACGTATTTTCAGCCACGGCGGCTTGTCTTCTTGGAAAAATATTTCCTTGATGTATAGCTCATACGTGGTAGAGAAAATCCTGTCATGTTACACTCTAGGATAGCTTCGGTCGTAGAGAGCGTAATATATATATAGGTGCACCATTGCCTGGACTTGTCTGGGGTCTATAATGGGAGAAAAGGACCTTCGGGGCCTGACCAGAGACTTAACACAATCTGGTACCACGGGAGCCAGTAGCTCCTGGTACGGCAACACTGATTTGCCGGTGTTGTCGTACTGGACTGGCTGTTGGAGAGGCCCTTCGGGGAGTCACGTGGTGGTTGTGGTTTGGACCTAAACCGCAAGAAGGGGTTTATAGTCCCGATGTTGCATAGCAACACAAGTCGCCAATAGTGGGCCGGGGGGTTAGATAGCTCCAACTCCTAAGCAAGGGGGAGTGGACTTATCCAGACAATGAGTCTCTCAAATTGTCACCTGCGTGTTCTTAACAGGCGCATGGGGGCGTTGGTTGGCGCATTGTACCTCACCCGGTGGTAAGACCACCGTGGGATTAGGCCGTCATGGCAGGTGCCCACGTTAATCTTAACCACATCTGTAACGTATTTTAGAAAATCCGCTGAATTATTTGCGACGATTTTAAAGATTATTTACTCCAATTTGACATAAAGACAAAATCTTCTGAGCTTTTTTCCTCGGAATAGTGGTGTAACATATATAAATATCTGAAATATGTCCTATTTATATAATTTCAACACACATAAGTTTTGTACAAGTATAGATCGTTGTACCAAATTTTATAAAATTCTGTCTATAATTGATCATATCTTTCATGTACGTTCCGCTGCCTAAAAATTACTTAATAGGTCCATAATTGAACATGGTGCCCATATAATCCCCATTCCCGAAAATCAATTAAACTTGCATAAATCTCACATAAATATTAATATCAAGATACAATTTGACACAATTTAGTTTTGCACTAGTATAGTTCCACTCCACTAAATTTCATAGTAATCGGTTCATAATTGACCATGGCTCCCATATAATTCACTACTTCAACGTGCTTAAATCTCACATAAATTCCAATATGGAAATAAAATTTTACATAAATAATTTTCATATATGCATAAATTATTGTAATAAATTTCATAAGGATCGTTCCACAATTGATCATGGGCCCCATATAAGGCCCTCTTCCGATAATCATTTTAGTGCCTATACACAAGCATGTAGGGTATTGTATGGACGATCTCGACCACAACTTCTTGTTTTTAGCCTTTCCTATTTGTTTTGATACTAAATTTAAAACAAAAGTATCAGAACACTTAAACAAATATTAATTTATTAGTAAAATTTTACTAACTGCTATAGACAAACTGTTTTAACTTCGGATCCCGTTGAGATCCCATTTTGAAATTTTTACACTATAACAAACAAATTGATTGTAAACATCATTCTTATTTATTCTTAAACTTTGTTCATTTTTAACAACAATGCCCGAGGTGTCTCAATTTAGACGTCCATAAAACATGAACCATAAACGCTATGGAACTGATTCATAGACGATAAAATGCATGTTGACTAGTCTAGTGAACACTCCAAATTTAAAAAAAATCGAAGATATAAAATTTTTAAAACAGTTATTTTGGGTCGAAATTTTTTGGAATTACCCTATTAACAAATTATTATTAAAAAAATCAATTTTCCAAAAAGCACCAATTTCCAAGAACAAAAAAATTTACCAATTTGTAAAAAAGTATTGATTTAAAATTATGTACCACTTTTCAAAGAAGTACTAATTGAAAATTTTCTGAAAAATAACCAAATTTGAAAAAATGTACTAATTTAAAAAAAGTATTTATTAAAAAGTACTAATTAAAAAATCGCAATTTTCGAAAATTTATCCATTTTTAAAAGTGACATTTTTTGTACAAATAGTACCAATTTTCCATATTAAACATATTTTTTTTAATGTTAAATTTTTTCAAAAGACTATTAATTTTAAAATAAAGTTAATTTAAAAAAGTATCAATGAAGAAATAATAGGAATTAAAAACAAATTTCAAAAAATAAACAAAAAAAAATTAATAATAATAATAAATTTACATAAATATCTAAATTTGCTAAAAAAGTACTAATGTCGAAAAAAAGTACCTATCAAAGAAATTAAAAATTTAAAAAAAGTATCATTATTTAAAAAAGTACTATTTAAAAAAATCAATTTTTCAAAAAGTACAGTTAACAAAAGACATTTTTTCGAAAAAGTTCTAATTTTGAAGAAATTACAAATATTAAACAAGTAATCACAGAATAATGTGTGAATGCTTATTAATAAAACTGCAGTCCATTTCAGTTTTTTTTAAGACTCTTATGAAAAAATTCAAGTGATCACAGATTTACACCTTTTTCTTAATTGGATCCATATTAAAGAAACAATAGCCTATTTAAGTTTTTTCATGATTTTTGTGGAAAATCAAAATTTAAATTTTTGACCATTGGTACCTTTTTAAAAAATAAATTATTAATTTTCTAAAAGGGTACCACTTGTCAAAAAGGTATACAAAGAGTACAAAAAAAGAAAAAAAAGCTTTTTCCAATATAAAACAATGAATATATGATGAATATGATATATGATGAATATGATAAGACACCAAGGTCAAATTCTGAGGTTGAGCCATTTTTTTTTGTAAAATTTTTCTGGATTATTATCAAGGACCTGAAGTTCATACAAAAGCATATTTTTTTGCCTTTACTCCTAGAACAGTGAAAACTGAATATATTTCCGAATTAGAAAATTTGCTTTAAAATGGCATCAATTTTTTTAATGCATATTTCTGCATATTTTATTGAAAATGTATGTTTTTGCATATTTTGCTATAAAAGCATATTTTTGTATAATATTTTGTGAAAAATTGAAATTTAAAATAATTTTTTTGTGTAGAAAAAACTAATTCAGTGAACTTTTAATAAAGCGACTTAAATCTATTTTTTAAAATGTTCAAATATTGAAAAATACTGTGGGAGAGTTAATTTTTGGTAAGCTATATATCGTAAACTAACAATCACAGAAAGACGTTGATTATAGTAAGCGATGCGCCATCATCGTATTGTAAAGAAATAATATTCCAGAAATTACCAGAAATATCCTTAAAACTTATAAATGAAACCGTTAAAAATGTGCAATTTATTATTAAATTTTTTCAATTGTCTCAAAAAAGGATCATAAAATTTCTTCAAAGGTCTTACAATTTTACAAAAACATAAAATTTGCAATTTTTAAGATTATACATAATAAATGTTCGTTTTTCTTTTTATTCCAAATATTGAAATTTTCCAAGAATTAATGTGAATTAGGTACACAATTTCATAATTTTTACAGAGAATTTCTTCTCTAAAAGTATGTGCTCCCTATCCAAAATACCAGTTCATTTTGGTATTTCAATTAAGTGAAATTAAGTGGATAACAAGTTATAAAAAGTGTTAAAATTGTGCAACATATTGTGGAATCAATGAGTCATTTAAAGTGACAGGAAAATAAAATCTAGAAGGATATACAAGGTATATTAAAGGAATAGCCTGTGGAGGGATGTGTCCGCAATAAATGAATACAAATAATTTTTTTTTGGCCCGGTAGTGTTCAAATTTTTAAATCGTCCTACTATTGGTATACAACAGATAATGCGCCTCTGCATTTGTTGCTTTACCAGGATTTACGATTTTACAATATTTGGAATGAAAATCCATCTATTTCAACCAAGAACAACAAACAGATTCGATTTACGTAACATTTGTGTTTGAAGCAAAACGTGGTGGTAGGTATTATGAAATAATTTCATCAATTCCTACCTGAATAGGGAAATAGATAGATTAGAGCTGAAAACAAATAGTTCATGAGCCAACGGGAAATTAGAAATTATCTAAAGAAAAGCATGACATTGGATTAGGGAGAGTGTGCGAAGGACCAAAGATGCATTCCTGCACACAAAGAAAAAACATTTCGCAATATGGTTGCCACAACAATATTATTTTCACCACAAAAATATATAATCATCGCAAACATCGTTACAGTTGAATATATTTTATATATAAAAACAATTTTGTTTTATTGCAGCAATTATACTTTTGTTCTCAATTCACAATTATATTGTTATCGTAACATGTTAAGCAATATGTTTAAATAAGAATCACGTTATTGTTGTTAAAATTCTATGTGTAAAAAAATTAAAAATTAAATTAAATTTAAATTCGCTTTAGTCAAACTATATTCGATATGTTTGTATTAATAAAGAAAAAAATATATATGTACATGATCAAGTACATAAACAACAAAAATATGGTTGTATATCAACAATATTTGTATTGTGATTCAACCGTATTATTGTCGTATACATGAATCAAGTACATATACAACAAAAATATGGTTGCAGATTAACAATTTTGTATTGTGATTCAACCATATTATTGCCATATTATTATATACATATGCAACAAAAATATGGTTCCAGATAAGCAATATTTGTATTGTGATTCAACCATAATATTGCCATATTATTATATACATGAATCAAGTACATATGCAACAAAAATATGGTTCCAGATAAACAATATTTGTATTGTGATTCAACCATATTACTGTTATATACATAATATGAAGCCAATATTTAAACTACTATATGGTTGCAGCGCAACCATTTTATGGTGTTACATCCAACCATAATATAATTTACAGACAACCATAAACTACAACCATAATATGATAGTATTCGATTATGGTTGCTATCAACCATTTTTTTTGCGTGTGACCACAATATCTAAATGCTAACCAAGATGATGCACAAACAGAAAATTTTTCAAATCATTTAATGTGTAACATATTATTTTTATGTACATTATAAAAAACTATTTGGTCTACACCTTCTAATTATTCGTAGCTTTATATAATTTTTTAATTGCCTTAAGTTTCAATTTGAATGGTCCACTTTCAATTTTTCTGCTACACACTAGATATATTTAATATACAAATTGTAAAATAATCATAAAACATAATTTAAATTACAAATAAAACTAATTTTCCAATAAAATTTGTTAAAACGTCTGCTTTTATACGAGCTATCACGAACAACAACGCACATGAATTTATTTATTTTATAATTAAAACATAAAGGAAATTTATTATATTTATTATTTTGTTTGATTTATTATTACATTCTGGATATAATATTTTCGCTTATATAATGGGTGATTCAAGTAGAGATACTTTTTTCATTTATTGTTTGGCATTTCATAATGGAAAGACTTACGCCTGAACAACGTTTACAAATCGTTCAACTTTATTACGAAAATTCACGTTTTGTGAGAAATGTGCTTCGTGCACTTCGCTCAACTTATGGTCAACATCTTAAATTGAAAGAGTACAAAATACAGCTTGTGCAACAACTGAAGCCGCTCGACCTTCCCAAGCGACTATGTTAGCATTTAAAGAAAGGGAAACAAGAATTATTTTCGGAAAGGAAGTCGAGCCTTTCTTTGAGGAATTTTCATAGAAGGCAAAGTGGAATGAGTTTTAATTATTTTTTTTCAGAAAGATGTGGAGGTATTCACAAAGGCCTGCAGGGATGAAGCACAGTCATATTTTCCTGTTGAGTAGATTTATTATATGGTTCTGGATGTTACTAGAAGTTTGTAGATATTAATTATTGGCTAAGCAGATGTAGTCATCGAGTCTTTAAGTTGCAGTTCAGAAGTTAAGTTCGACAGTCATTGCAGATTAGTTGTGTTATATAACGTGTGTGTTTAAAAGCTTAAATAAAGAGCTGTGTTTGCTTTGAAGAGCAAACAGTACTGACATCTTATTATTGTAAGAAAAGAACATCGAGTAATTTAAAGGAAATAAACCAACGTTTTTGAAAGGCAAAAAACGTAAGAATACCATTTAAATAACATTCGCATTTTTTCGACCAAATTAAAAAGAAAAAAGAAAAAAACTCCGAAATATAGTGTGGTTCCATCAAAACGGACTCTAACGAGTCTAATTGATTGCCCGTAAGGTTATGGGCTATCACATAAACCAACCAACCAACCAACCGAAATATACATATACTTATACATTCAAGTGCAAAAAGGTTGCAAATGCAGCTCTCTATAAATGAAGACTAGTATGTTCTTGTATGATTCTCAAAATATTACGTCTGAATGTTTTTATTTACGTGAGCTGAACCATTTTTAAAACACCTCTAAAACTATGAATTTCTTTCAATAGCATTATGAAAATCTTAGTTATCAGAAAATTAACTTCAAAATATTATAGAGAAATATTAACACTTGGAATATGCATTTTAATAATTCCTAAGATTTCTCATTCGCGAAATATCAATATTTTATTAAAATTTTTTGTCATATTTTTATCATTTAAACATGTAATTATATATATTTCGGAGATCTTTCAACATATATTGGATTTTAAGTTATCATTGGAAAGGTCTATTTTGATACTATAGAAATAATTAACTCTTTAAAAGCAAACGGGTCAGTTTTATAACTTTGATTCCTAAGTGGTTAAATCCGAAATTTTTACAACTAAGTTGTATGGAAGTATTTATTATAGTTAAACATTAATGAATTTATGAAAAATATAATAAATTATCTTAAAATCGTGGTAATTTTCGCTATTTTACAGGAACTTTTTAGTTTTTTAAGTTTTTTGTGACATTTATTTTCTTAGCAAACCATTTATTTGCCATTAAAAATGGACTTAACCTACTATGGGCCGGTGATCCCAAAATATTACTTTTTTTACTAAAGAGTTAAATGAATACATGTATCAATAGTACTGAATAATACCATTCCAATGATGCTCTAAAATTGAAATTATGTTAGAAAATGTCGGAAATATTCAAACTTTAATAAAATAGTATTTAAAAAAATTCATAGAAAATTTTACTAAAATCTTCATATCACGAGAATGAAAACTAATTTACATTTTTTTTTTTTTTTCTGATTACGTATTAGGCGACGTGTATCTATTACATATTGTAATTTGTTTGACAAAAACTTAACACGTTCGCCACTCATTGATTTTTCCCGCTTTCAAAAAAAAAAAAAAAAACTTACGAACAAAAAGAATATGTCACCTAAATGTGACATGGGGTTTCTGTCACGTATATGTGACATACGCAAAAGTCTCATATAAGTGTCATGAGTTTTGGAAGGTAATTGTGTCACATATGGGAGTCACTAAATAGTTTGATTTTCATTTCATTTGTAACGTTTTCACCAAGTTCGTTTTCTTCTATGTCATTCCCACCTTCTGAGCAATTTTCTTCCAGAATCTTCCAAATCCAGATCACTTTCGCTGGAATTCAAAATAGCCTCAAGAATTTCCTCCTCAGATACTTATTTTCTTGTAGGACCCTCCATTCTAAATAATCAACGAAAAATATACACATATATATAAATACATATATGTTTTCTATGTTAGTATTTAGATAGTTGAAGCATTGTAAAAAAAACTTACCTTAAAATTTTTAATATCAATATTCACACTTTTACTTATAAGAATCTTCTTCTATGGCTATTGTGATACGAATGAACTGATAAAAGCGCATTCCTAACTTATTTTCACATAAATTAGCACATTGCAAAACTTCGGGGAATACCCCTTGAAAAAATGAAATTTTAAAATAACGGCTTAGCGCATATACAAACCGCAACATTCGTATATGTCTGATATCTTGCCAGAGACTAAAACATGCAAGAAAATTACTTCCTACAAACTTTCATGAAATAACAGCTTAGTACATTTTAGTAATTTTACGACACATATATGTGACATGAGTTTTTTTGAAACATCCCACGTCACATATATGTGACGTTGAGTGGCGAACGTTATAAGATCCACGCTAGATTTTGAATTAAATTTGACATAAATTAGTTTTATATAAGTGTATACATTGAAGTATGCATTCTAACGAGGATCGGTCCATATATGAACATAGTTTCTATTTAAGGACTTCTCCCGAGTATCAGTTTTACTCGGGTTCTTAATGGTGTAGGGTATTACATGGTCTCGCTTGACTTATCGTAGCTGATTTCCTTGTTAATTGCTCATAAAATAGCATTAAATATAATATAAAAATTATAGCCTATTATAATTTCACAGATTAAAAATACAAGTAATGATTTTAAAGTTAAATAAATATAATCAACTTATCGTAGTTTAAACCTTCAGATATATATATTTTAAAGTCTTCTAAATAATGCTATAGTTCACTTAAGGTAAGAATTACTTAAAATTGAAATACAATGGCCTCAAAAATGGCTATATTGGTTTTATATGCTCGAAGTCTCACTGAAATGAAAATTTAAATTGTACTTTATTCTTACACGCAGAGAAAAAACATCATTACGGCATTGTTGCTACAACAATATTATGTTCCTATTGTTAATTTTTGTTAATTTTAATAACACTGTGTTTATGATAACAATTCTTTGTTTCGGTTTTATCATTTAATGTTTACATTCAATCACAATTTGACTACAAAAATTTTATGTTTTTGAATATTTTTACCAGAAAACAAAGCGAAAGTTCATTAATATAGAAAATATCACCTTTTCTAAATATTACCAATTTTTTTTTTCTTGCTCTTAAACCATATTTTGTTTTCAAACTATATTAATAAATAAAGTTAAAACAATAAAATTTTTTTACATGAAACTGGATATTAGCATCTTTAACTTATATTATTTTGGAAATTATTTGTTGGAAATTTTCAAGTATATTAAAGGATTAAATATTTGAAGGATATTTTTGGCAATTTTTATTTGGATCTTTTTAACAAAACACAATCCGATATACTACCAAAATTCTTCTCTTTCATTTGATACCCATATTGCCCCATAATAGCAATTAGTTAGAAAGAAACAAATTAAAAAATTAACTTCGCGCGTCCTTCAAAACTTTAAGGTCCTTGAAAAACGAATACGAAATGAAAAACTGTAAACGCAGTTTTACTATATTAAGTGTATATTTTCATATATATGTGGAATTTATTATGTGTGAGAAAAATTTTTGATTTTTGTTGTACATTGAAATAATTCGATTAGGTTTTGAATTATATTTATAAAATAATTATGCTGGAATTAAATTTATAAAATATTTTTTTAAAGCCTTTATATGGTTAATACCATAATTGGGAGTTTTGAAGAACCATTTTATAATCAAAATCTTGAAAGAATTTGAAGAGAATCTTTTTATAATTTAAAGTGATTAATGTAAACAATTGATAATTTTAAGAAAGTTCCGAGACAATAAATTTGTAACAAAGTTAATAGTAACAGCTATTTAAACTTTGTTACATACCTATAATATTTATATTTATTATTATGTTCTTTTATATATCTGCACCCCATTGACATTTCACTCCTTTGCTCGTCTGTAACTACATTTGTTTGCACCAATACATTAACGTATTTACTTTAGCTACCAACCATCATATGTTAGAGGGAATTAATAATTCTCTCTTAGTTTATTTGATTTTTCACATAAGTATTCTAAGGTTGGTTGAAGTAGTGGCGATTCGAGCGCTCTAGAATTTGCCACAAACTAAGACAGCTGATCTTACGATATAATCTGCCTTGTTCCCAAGACATCTGATATTGTGAAATCAGTCACTGATACTCGGAGCAATTCCGAGGGCGTCAGGGCGATACCTTGCACAGCGACTTCGGTTGACTGTTTCGGTCACAGCGGCTTCGGCTGACTGTTTTGGCACAGCGACTGCAGTTGTCGGGTTCGGCACAGCAACTTCGGTTAACTGTTTCGGCACGACAACCTCGGTTGACTGTTTTGGCACAGCGGCTTCGGCTGACTGTTTTGGCACAGCGGCTTCGGCTGACTGTTTTGGCACAGCGGCTTCGGCTGACTGTTTTGGCACAGCGGCTTCGGCTGACTGTTTTGGCACAGCGGCTTCGGCTGACTGTTTTGGCACAGCGGCTTCGGCTGACTGTTTTGGCACAGCGGCTTCGGCTGACTGTTTTGGCACAGCGGCTTCGGCTGACTGTTTTGGCACAGCGGCTTCGGCTGACTGTTTTGGCACAGCGGCTTCGGCTGACTGTTTTGGCACAGCGTCTTCGGCTGACTGTTTTGGCACAGCGGCTTCGGCTGACTGTTTTGGCACAGCGGCTTCGGCTGACTGTTTTGGCACAGCGGCTTCGGCTGACTGTTTTGGCACAGCGGCTTCGGCTGACTGTTTTGGCACAGCGTCTTCGGCTGACTGTTTTGGCACAGCGGCTTCGGCTGACTGTATTGGCACAGCGGCTTCGGCTGACTGTTTTGGCACAGCGGCTTCGGCTGACTGTTTCTCTTAGATTAAGTCTGAATTTGTAACCTAGATTTAAGGAATTGTATTATTTAAATTAGTATTCGTAAGATAGCTTTAAGTATCGTAAACGATCCGGCGTGCTGCATAATACTCGAGGGAGCCGAATCTTCGATCCAGCATCTACCAGTTATAGAGCCGATTTAACTGCGAAGTACCCGACTAAATCCCTGCGTATCACCGTACTGCCGAATCTTCGATCCAGCATCTACCAGTAATAGAGCCCGATTTACCTGCGAAGTACCCGACTAAATCCCTGCGTATCATCGTACTGCCGAATCTTCGATCCAGCATCTACTAGTAATAGAGCCCGATTCACCTGCGAAGTACCCGGCGTGCTGCATAATACTCGAGGGAGCCGAATCTCCGATCCAGCATCTACCAGTAATAAACCCGATTCACCTGAGAAGTACCCGACTGAATTCCTGCGTATCATCGTGCTGCTAGTAATTTATCTAACACTAATATTTATAAATACTACCGATAACCGAAACATTGAATTATTAAATAAAGATATACTGTATATTCGAACCCCGGAAAGGGTAAACAAATTGTGTTCTCACTTAAGGTTCGTGGATCCCGTAAGTCGACCCTGGACACAACTGAACTACCTCAGCCGACGACAAAACCACGTTACAAATTGGAATAGTGTTTTTTTTTTATTTTTTTTTTATTTTATTTTTTTTTTTTATGAAAGTCTAAATATATTTCAGTGCATGTTAAATAGGTTTATTTTTTTAAATTTAAATAAAAATTGGCTTAATATTAAAATAAATATGTATTATTAACAATATTCATGATTTTACCTTAATTAAGAGTGTATAACCAAATACTACCTATAATTTATTTGATTAAGTAACTTTAAAAAATATTGAAATACCCTACATTGTGAAATTAGTTTGGAAAATATTATAAAATATTTGTATATTAAATTTTCTCTAGAAATTTTTTGAAATTTACATGCAAAAAAAGGCCTAATCATTGTCATTAGTCGGATCTCCAATAGAGCAGGCCGATGTCAAAGAAAGTATAGGATCGTTTGCTTCTTGTCTTCATTGAGACAGTTTCTACAGAAGTCTGTATGAGGGAGCTTATTTACTTAAGTTCCGAATTGAGTTCGTTTGATCAAGAGTTCAACACGATCAATAATCTAGAGACTACAAATGACTCTGCTCTAACATTTGCTAAAGCTTTTCCTATATTAGGAAAGGCTACAACCGAGAATTCCTTTATTTCCACAAAGAAATTTATTATGTTTTTTAAAAAGTTTATATTAAATATAAGATCTATCAAAAATGTTACATAACTATTCACTCTATCCAAATATGTCACTTTAAACTCCTTACTTTCAATAGAGAAATTACAAATTATAATTTCAATACAATGCACAGTGGGGCAGAATCGAAATTTTTTGGAAATAATCTGTAACTTCTGATCGCTCGGTTGGATTTTCATGAAATTTGGTATAGACGTAGCAGAGGAGTGTACAATGTTATGTTTGGAATCCCCCTCAGGGGCGGAGCTAAAGGGGCTCAAAGTTAGGTACCTCTGACATAAAAAATTTTTAATCGCTTGCAAAATTTTTGTTTCTCATCCTATTTCAAATATTTTTATATATTATTGTAGGCCCTGATAAAACCTATAAAAAACATGCTTACATGTCCTATTTATCTCTTATATTTTTCAAGTTATTTGCGTTTGAATTTTTAAGCACCATAATTTTGCATGTTCTTGGTTCAGTTTTTTTCATATATATCCTAGTATTTCCGACCGATTTTATTAGTTTTTTTCTTAACTAGTTAAAGAACAAAATTATCTATTGAATAAAAACAATTTGAGGTCGCTATATTTACCGAGTCCAAAAATAAACGATTTTGAATTTGAAAATTGCAAAAAAGACGACTTTTTGTTTTTTTTTAAGCCGAAAAAGTATCTACACTCTTTTTTATCTAAAATAAAATTTTGCACTTTTCTGAAAGGTAACTTCACAGAGATGACTTTAAGATAAAAAACAAGCCCAATAACTCAATTGATTATGGTACATACCCTCCCGAATTCGTCCAATTTTATATGCAAGATTTGATTTTAGACCATATTTTCTCAAATCCCAAAGCACGAATCGATAAGCGAAATATATTTTCAGAATCTTTAATATGTTGTTAAAATATTTCAAATTCAAAATCGTTTATTTTTAGACTCGGTAAAGATATCGACTTCAAATTTTTTTTATTCAATAGATAATTTTGTTCTTTAACTAGTTAAGAAAAAAACTAATAAAATCGGTCGGAAATATTAGGATATATATGAAATAACTGGACCAAGAACATGCAAAATTATGGTGCTTAAAAATTCAAACGCAAATAACTCGAAAACTATAAGAGATAAACAGGACAACAACAATATATAAAAAATATTTGAAATAGGGCGAGAAACAACAATTTTGCAAGCGATTAAAATTTTTTTATGTCAGAGGTACCTAACTTTGAGCCCCCTTAGCTCCGCTCCTGGGGGGATTGTTGTGCCCCCCTTCCAAACATAACATTGTACACTCCTCTGCTACGCCTATACCAAATTTCATGAAAATCCAGAAAATACAGTTACAAATTTATTTCCAAAAAATTTCGATTCTGCCCCACTGTGCAATGGAAAATTCATTGATAATATATGTGTGTATATATATATATAAACTATAATAAATCGCGTGCATTTGTTTTGAAATATTTATTGGTTTTTCGTATAAAAAAATATAAACTACTAATTTTAGTTTTTTTTTATTGTTAAGATTTTTATTAAACAAAATTTTAATAAAATAATAAAAAAATTAGTTTAAGCTCATCTTTAAAGCGTAAACACACTTCTCCAGTACCTGTGACAATAAATAAAAGATTTTTAAATATTAAAAATAAAAAAGTGTATAAAAGAAAAAAGAAAAAAACCCAAAGACATATTGAATATAATTTACATATTTGTCTAATAAATTGTATAAGCAATTTGTGATTTTAGATAAAACAGGTGTTTTACTTTCAATTAGTGTAACACATTATTTATGGCCGGTCATTAAACTTTTAATGAGTACAAGTGAAGAAAATAAAATTTATTTAAAATACAAATAATAATATGATGACTTTTAGTATTGTAT
The DNA here is from genome assembly GCA_932274085.1 of Protocalliphora azurea. Lineage (NCBI taxonomy): Eukaryota > Metazoa > Arthropoda > Insecta > Diptera > Calliphoridae > Protocalliphora > Protocalliphora azurea. The sequence goes on from OW026519.1 coordinate 54,361,756, forward strand.
AAAAAACTGTGTTAATTATATATTTGAAAATTAAGCAATAACACGATGCTGCAAAATATAAAAAAAAAATAAAGTACTTGCATTGTAACATAGTGTAGTTTGCACCTATTAACAAGTTTAAGTTTCTTAAATTGCATAAGGAAGAAAAGATCTTATCCTTTTTAAAAAGTGTATGCATATTTATATTTAAAGCAAACTATTAGAAACACAAATTCAATTTCTTATTTTTTGAACTTTTCTGTCCATTTTGACCTAAATTTTATTGAAAACATATTTTTTCATATTTTTTCCAAATACCATATTTTATAAGGAATAAAATGAGCTATCGCTTGATAAAATCACATGAGAATTGTAGAACATATGATATTTTTCATAATTGTAAAACTCATTAAATCCTATTATTTTGTTGTTGCTATTATTTTGCTTCATAAATATGGCAGCAAATAAAATTTGAACATTAGAGTGGCTCCAAAATTAAAAGTATCGATGTTTCTAGCTAAAATGAAAAATTACTTCATTCTAAGATACCTTTTCTTAAAATTTTCATTCTGACATTATTCCATTCGTGAGCTAGATCAAAATTAAAAAAGATCCTTTTTTCAAGTTTTTCATATTTCTACCAAAAGAACAATATAAAAATTTGGTATCGTATGAAATGCCTTTGAGAGGCGCACTTAATGGCATAACAAAAGTTTTGAACCAGGTTCAAGTGAGTCAGAAATTTTTCATAAAAAAATATCCAAATATTTGAATTTTTTACATATAAATATATATAAAAAAAGTAAGACCAAAACAATACAATATACGAGGGAGGATCCATAAGTCCGTGACTTTTAGAACTTCCCTCGTAGTTATATGAAATGCAATACTATTCCCATCAAGTATCAACTGTTAATAGACTATTGTCAAATTTGGAGCAAGTGTCGTCATTTACTTTGTGTACAAAATAGGATTTTTCCAGGTCCTTAAAATAGGCATTTGTTTGATCAATAATTTCATCGTTGGAGCTAAATCTCTTTCCACCGAACCATTTCTTTAGGTTTGGAAATAGCAAGTAGTCACTAGGGACTAAATCCGGAGAATATGGCGGATGAGGTACCAATTCGTAGACCAATTCATAGAGTTTTGCCTTTGAGACTGCACCCGTGTGCTCCCGTGCATTATCTTGAAGAAAAAGAACTTTTTTCTTGGCCATATGGGATCGTTTTCTTTTTAAATCCTCATTAAATCGGTCTAATAAGTTGGCATAATATTCGCCGTTTATTGTTTTTCCCTTTTGAGGGTAATCGTTGTGGATTATCCCGCGTGCATTCTAAAACACTGTTGCCATCAACTTATTGGCAGACAAACTTACCTTCGCCTTCTTCGGAGTAGGTTCGCCCAGAGAAACCCTGCTGCTTGGTCTCCGAAGTACAGTAATGGATGCATGTTTCATCCATAGTTACAAAACGCCGCAAAAACTCATTCGGATTGCGGTTAAACAACTCCAAACAATCCTTTGAAGTTGTCGTTTATGTCGTTTACGTTTATGGTCAATTGTGAGCAAACGCGGCACCCATCTTGCAGACAACTTTCTTAAACCCAGCTGATCATTTAAAATTGAAACCACACTGCCATATGAAATGCCTATGGTATCAACAATCTCACGCACTTTTACTCTTCGGTCGGCCAACACCATATCGTGCATTTTTTCGACATTTTCGGGTGACCTCTGACCTCAATTGGCCGTCCAGAACGTTCAGCGTCATTTGATAACCACTTTTTTTACCATTGAAATCATTGGAGCAGAGTCCCCATAGTATTTATCGAGCTTTTCCTTGGTTTGATTGACGGTTATTTTTTTCGCAAAAAATAATGTTTAATGAGCACTCGAAATTCACTTTTTTCCATTTTTCGAAAAATACTAGTACACGAGGTTGTATCTTTTGAATAGCTGTAAATGATGACACTTGCTCAAAATTTGACAGTAGTCTATTAACAGTATCACCTGTTAATAGAATGGGAATAGTGTTACATTTCATATAACTATGAGGGAAGTTCGAAAAGTCATGGACTTATTGATCCGCCCTGGTAATTCTCTAGCAGTTATACCGAAACGGGTTTTCCGTTTTTTAAAATTCAATCTTTTTTGAATTTTATTAGATTTTCTTCGAAACATGTTTTCCTTTAAAGTAAATATTCTATACTAGGGTAGTTCTAAGTGAGGATATTTATTTACAATTATACCCATTGTGACCAGAAGTCAAAAATTATTCAGCGAACAAATGTACAACAAATTTAAACTATTTAAAACCAAAACCGATTTAAAATATATATATATATATATATATATATATATATATATATATACATATATATACATATATATATATATATATATATATATATATATATATATATATATATGTATATATATATTACTTATTTCACTAACGTAGTCTGATGAAATTTATGTCAGAGATACAGCGATTTATTTTTTATTTTCTGTAATATTTTTAAAAATAGGTTTTGGTTTTAAATAGTCTAAATTTGTTGTACACGAAACTGATTTTGTATTTCGGTCAGGGAGCGAATTTATGCCGAATAATTCTTTTGTAATCTTCTTTTTTTTTTTTTTTTGTTTACAATTTTTATCTTTTAATACTTTAAGTATTGTTCACCATCAAATTCTAACGAATTTGAATCTATCAATTTCGATTAGTGAGAGAAAAAGCGTCAACAAGTTTTTTGGATTTTTTTGTGCATTTTTTCATTATACGAGTATTGCACAAAAAAAGTATATATATATATATATATATATATATTATATTTAGTACTCTACTAAAATAAATTTTATGAGGATCGGCCCATAATTAATCATAGCTCTCGTATAAGTCCTAATTCAAACACCCTAAAGTGCATAAATAATATAATATAATCATGATAGAAATTTACACCATGGTTATACAAGTATCGCTCCTCAATTGGCCATGGGTCCCATGGGCTTGAGAGACTATATCTTTCTTGTTTGTTATTTTTAATTATATTCTTTTACTAACTAAAATTTTGTTAAAAAATTGTTATTTTTTTAAATATATTAGACGATTATATAAAACGATTTTCTACCAACGAAATTCTTTGTTGCCAATTGCAAGGCCAAATAATTCGATAAACTCAGTTTATTATTGCTATGACTATAAAAAAATGAAAACACTTGTTCTTCATAACAAATTCATTAGTCACTGTAAACAAATTTTTTGAAAAAAAAAAAATGTTTTTTCTGCTGTAAGTAAATATTTTATTTATTCCTACGCAAGTGTCTCGTCTCGACACTTTTAATTATTTTAAACAAATAATTGTATATATTTTCATTTGGCAAAAATTTCGTTTTTATTTACTAAAAGACATTCATCCCTTATGCTTTTGCAAAAAATATTGAGTAAATAAGAGAATAAGAAACATTTTATTTTATATTTTATAAATTCGGTTGGGTCTCAGGTCTCGGTCAATGTCTTAAGAAAAATTTTCAAATGCATTTTGTCTAGTAAGTAGAACGTTACACTGCAAATGCAAGCAGACGCATTTAAATAAATTAAATTTAATTTAATAAAAAAAACACAACAAAATAATAAAATAAATTTTTTGTAAAAGTGATAATGAAATAGAATAAAAACAGAATGATTGTGAATTATGATTTCTAAAACTGAAATTAATATTAAATTATAAAACCGAAATTTGAACATAAAAATATTTGCTTATTTTATTTCTTTAAATCTTATCTCGTCAACTGAACTAAAAAAAAAAACAAAAAAAAAAAAAAAAAAACAAAAAAAAAATAATTTTTATAACAACAAATTGAAAAGAAAAATAATATATTTAAGATTTGTGAGTAACGAGTGAAAAATGTGTAAATAATTCAAATATTTGTTTTATTTAAAATAATAAATTAAAAAAAAAAAAAGAAAAAAACTTGCCACTTGCTCTCAGCTGATAATTATATTTAATGTTATAAAAATATTATGACGTTTGTTTAACTAACTGCGAAATTGGCCACATTGTGTGTCGGATTTTGGTACATTTATTAAAGAATGAAATTGTGAAAATCTACGCATTTTGGTTTTATGAATGACAGCTGAAAAAAAGTTAATGACCTGGCTTTTTTTCTTGGTGTTGATTTTTTATTTGTGACGAAAAATACAAAAAATTTGATAATAACAAATTTACTTGTCATTACCAAAGTAAATTGAAATAAGTTATAAAATAGGCTAATCGAATAATTAAAAAAAAAAATGAACCCACAAAGTCTACTTAAAAAAACCGAGTTTTAAAACAAGACAAAATTGAGTAAATCCATTTTAAATTTAAAAAAATTTTGAACCTTAGTTACCAAAATTAGATAAAATTTGCTGGATGAATAGAGAAGGATACAGAGGCATGTAAAATGAAATTTTCCCTTTTTTATTTTGAGAACTGTGGCAATTCTATAGCTTTGAAAGTGATTAACATATTTATTTAAATGGTCACAACTTTTGTTATATAAAAGATATCAAAATAATTCTTTTTGGAGTGGATTTGTGAAAGCTTTTATTTTTAGATGCCATATAAAAATTTTGAAAATATTTTCATTAACATATTTTTTGTAAGAATTTTCTTTAATTAAAGTCCATCTTTAATTTTTTTATAATTTTTTTTTTTTTTTTGGTAGGAAGCCTTATCGATAAAAAATTTCAGAGAGGTAAAAATTTTTTAATTTTAAATGGAATTATTTAATTATTGAAAAATTTGATATTTTGTGAAAAATCAATTATGAGGTGAAAATTTTTTTTAAATTGACAAAATCCAATTTACAAAACAAAAGTTTATTTCACTTTAAAGCATAAAGAAATAATTAAATAAAAAACTTTGTTATTTAAAAAAATCACCAATATTACAAAAAGTGTTGCCAATTCCAAAAACATGATAATTCTTTAAAGAAAGTAATTTTTCATAAAATTGAAACTTTTACAAATTTCAAAATTTACACAAAAGAAACTTTAATTTTTGGAAGGAATCAAGTAATCTGCATATTTTAAAGACTAAGTCAAAAATAAATAAATAAATACTAAAATTTTGTTTAAAATATCTTAATTTCTTAATGTATAAACACAACAAGCCCGGCTCGGAAATTTCTATACAAATTGTATGAAAAATGCGGAATGCGGTTTGGTTAAAAAATAAATTTTATTTTAAATTATCTTCGGAATTTTTATTGCTTTTATTTTCTTACAAAAAATATTACCATATTTTTTAAAAATTTATATGAATTTCGTAAACAAAATTGAAAAAAGTTTGAAGTAAAAAAAAAAAAAATAATAAATTAAAATTTTTGTTTATTTTCCGTTGCCGTCGAAGTTTTTGTTTAATTTAACAATGAGGTCTATGTAAAGGAATCCGGACTTGTTATGTTTATATATCTAAAAACTCGTTATACATCAAAATGAATTAAATTTGAAAAAATGTAGATACAAAATAAAAATATATATATACTTATATATATATATATATATATATATCCAGTGCAAGCTCGATTTTTAAAACCAGACCTGTATTTTTATTGATATATTAACATTTTAAATATTTTTAAAGAAATTGAAGATTTTGAGTTGCTTTTCTGGCAAATTATTTTTTAAAATAACAACTGAATCACGTAACTCATATAGTGCTCTTGTCGGCTCCCTCCGATTCCGTATAATTATATTTGCTTCACATTACTTTCCACATGAAATTCTTCTTGAATCCAGTTGTTTATGTCAGCATTTGTGAAAAGATGTTCCGTACCAACTTGAGCTACAAGTGCAACAATAGTTGAAAGATCTTTGTTTTCTTCCTGAATTATATGTATTCGCTATTTACATATTTTTCTACCGGGAGCCGATATCTCATTACATGTGTCAAGAGTATAATTTGGAAGCATCCTATAATACAAACCGGATTCGTCGGCATGGTAGATTTGGTAAAGAGTCAACGTAATCCTTAAACTCTTTCACAAATGGTTCAATAAGATGAGGTTTCGAAGACAATTTCTCTTCCGTAATTGAACCTGAATTGGTTTGGTAAATTTTGGAATACATATGACTGGCTTTTGATCGTAGAATTGCTGCTGATATTGGAACATTCTTTTTAACTTTGTTTTACAAACCACTTATAAAGCATTTTTTCTATTCTTGAGTACTGAGCTTTCTTTAAGATGCAACGTTTGCCAGGGCCACTTTCTGTTGTGCGTACGAAATTTTGTAATGAATTTCCTTGCTTTATAATGCGGTAAACCGAAGACTTATGTAACTTGTAATTCACGCAAATTGAATTTATGGAATCTCCAATTTTAAATTTTTTTTCAAATCTCTAATTTTTGAGAAATCGTTGGCTTTAAAATATGCTGCACTTTTCCCATTTTAAGAGATGTATTGAGGATGAAATTGAGGATCAAAATCATCTAAAAAGGTTAATATACTTAAAGACGGGGATTTACTTTTTTTTTTTGGTTATAGACATTGTAATCAAATTAGAAAAAAAAAACAGATAAAAGTCGCGAAAATAGAACCCGTTTTTCATAAATTGTCGCGATTATAGCAGCAACAATTTTAAAAATTAAGCCGTGGCGATAACCGGGCCGTCGCAATAATGGGTAATCGCGAATACCGAGCTTGTACTGTACATATATATATATATATATATATATATATATATATGTTAATTTTTATTAATTTTTTAAGACGAATTCTTTCTTAAAATTTGTATTGTTTTTTAATTTTATTTCGAAATTTTTAATTTTTTTTTCGAAATTTTAATTTTTTTTTTAATGTTTACTTTTATAAAAATAGGTGCTCTTATTTATTTTGATTTATTCCTTAAATTTTTTTAAATTGTAACTTTTTTATTTTTTTGGAAAATTAGTCCTCTTTGCTACTTCTTTTTACATTTGGAATTTTGTTTTAACATTTTGACTTTTTTAAATTTATTTTTTTGGAAAATTGGACTAAGTATTTTCCACTTTTGATACGAGTTCTTTATTTGCTAAGAACTGCTATACTTTTATTTATTGCTCTTTTAAAATTGTTACTTTTTTATTTTTTTTCGAAAACTTACGTTTTTTAAATTATTATTTTTCTTAATTTGGTACCTTTTTGAATTGGTAACTGTTTTAAAAATTACACTGTGGTCGAAAATGAGACTTACTTCTTTTTTTTTTTAACAAAATGGGCACCCATTGGGTCGACTACACTGAAATTAATGGTGTTAAAGGTTTTTAAAAGTTAGGCTAAAAGAGGAGTTAGGAAAATTAATTTTTTTTTTGCTTAATTCTAATAATTTAGTTGATAAATTTCAACAAAATAAACAATTAAGATATTATTGAAGAATCGTGATCATGAATTTTTATTATCGAATATATTTTAAACTTTAAATTAGAAAATTTAAACTAATAAAAAATATTAATACAATTCCGTAAGTAAGCTAACAGTGTTACCACAATGAGAAACTTTTTAAGCAAAAATATAAATATATAAAAAATCGAACTGAAATTTATTTATTTTATGACTAGAGTATATATTCTATCGATTTTTTGTTTAACTTACATAAATAATATCTCTTTTATTTCTAATTACCTATTATATGTGATTTAAACCCAAATATACGAATACGAGCGCTAATTTCGAAAAATGGTTGTTACCATTAAATTCAGCGTATTCGAATTAGCTTCACCAGGTGGGTGCCCAGCTTGTTCAAATTTTTTACTAACACAGTTCTATTTTAAATATTAGTTTTTGAAATTTTGTACTTTTTTACATTTTTACAAATTTTATTATTTTCAATTTGTTTCTTTTTGGAAATTTGTACTATTTTTCAATTTTCATTCTTTTGTTTTTTATATTTTTTGAAAATTCATACTTTTGCCATTTTAAATTACTTGCTTCAAATTTAAAAGTATTTGTTTTATTTTTTATTTATTTATTAAATTGATATTTTTTTCTTTTATTCGATTTTTTTGATTTTTTTTTTATTGGTACTTTTTCGAAAATTAGTATCATTAGTTTTTTAATTGTACCTATTTTAATTATTATTGCTTTGTTTTAAGTTATTATAATTTTTTGAAATTTGGTGCTATTTTAGATTTTTAAAATTTTTTAGAAATGGAGTTAGAAATTTTATATTATCTACTCGTAAAATACATTAATTTCAGCCCGATTTTTTATGTATTTATATTTTTGTAGCTCATTGGTAACACTATTTACCTTACTTACGGAATTGTAGTAATATTTTTTTTTTTTTTTGTTAGTTTTAAGTTTTGAAATTTAGAGTTTAAAGTATATTCGATAATAAGAATTCGTGATCACGATTCTTCAATAGAAATTTAATTGTTTATTTATTTATTTTATTGAAAATTGGTATATTTTTCAAATTTACTACTTTTTTGAAAATTAAAAATTTTTTACTTTTGTAGATTTTTCCTTTATTCGAAATCTTAGATATTTCTAAAGTTTTTTTCTTTTTTTTCTGAATTGGTACTATTTTGAAAATAAGTACTTTTTTTAATTGGTGCCTGTTTTGAAAATTAGTCCTCTGTTTTTTTAAGTATTTAATAATTTTTTAAAATGGGATTTTTTGTAAATTAGCTCTCTTTATACCCTACACCACCATAGATGGTTGGGGTATTATGCGTTTGCGCTGATGTTTTTTGCGCATAGAAAAAGTTTTCCAACACCCACCTCAAAGTATACCAATAGACTCAGAATCACTTTTTAAATCGATCTAACGATGTCTGTCCGTCTGGCTGGCTGCCGGTCCATGTAAACCTTGTGCATAAAGTACTAGATCGGTCCATTATTTCACCTAGCCCCCATACAAAAGTTCCCCCCGGAATAGAGTTTTAGCACTCAAAAATGCCTTAGAAATAACAATATTTTAATGAAATTCGCTGCAAAGAAGTTCTGTACAACTATCTATGTTTGTGTCAAATTTTATAAAGATTGGTCCACAATTGACCATGGCTCCCTCCCTTCTCCGAAAATCACTTTAACGTGCATAAATCCCATACGAATGTTAGTATCAAGTTAATATTTGACACAAATAAGTTTTATATAATTAGAAACAACATTGCCAAATTTTATGAGAATCGGTCCATAATTTACCATAGCTTCCATATAAACCCACTTTCAGGAATCGCCCTAAAGTGCATAAAATCATCTATATGTATCAACGCATTATTCTGTATTTGTATATTTTATTTTACATTTCATAGAATTGGCCACAGGTGTAATATAAGTCCCATTTTTCTAATTCTTATACTAGTACGCAATGGTGTAGGGATCACATAGTCGGTCTAGACCAACTACATCTTTCTTTCTCGTTTTTTCAAAAAGAAACAAAATTCCAAAAATTTTAATAATTCCGCTAAAAAATTATTTTTTGTGAAATTTGGCTAATTATAAAAAAAAACTCATATAACACTGTACAGTGGGGCCTTTTGCAAAATAAATGTTAATAAATCTGAATCTTTTAAACTCCTTTAAAAGGAGTTATGCACGTTCGATACGCTTCAAATACAAAATAGACATATTACATATCATTTTAAAGGAAATTGTGTCTTCTTTATAATTGTGTGTACAAAATTTTACAATTTTAAAATTTGGGGAAAACTTTTCCTAAAACAAAACAAAAGAATGCACATCATGTTTACAGGAACATATTTTATAAATTTGAGTGAATATTTTCGAAATGGTTATAAGCATAGATTATTAACATAGATGTGAAGCTTAAAAAAAAAAAAAAAAAAAAAAAAGAAAAAACTCAATTGAAAAAAAAATTACCTAAAAGAGTACACGTACCATAATTGTTTTTGTTTTCAATGAAATTCTTTACTAAGAAATTTTATGCTCAGGTTTTTCACTACGGAGCTTCATATTAATCTATCAAATAAATTTTTACACACGTTATAAAGTTGTTAATGAAGATTTCAGAAATGAAAAGTTTATATATATATATATATATAAACTTTCCATTTCTGAAATCTTCATTAACAACATATATATATAGATATATATATATATATATATATATATATATATATATATATATAGTGGATTGGCACAATTTATTAAAAAATCTCTAAAAAAATATCGAACTATCTAATTTAATTCGCAGAAGTACCGTAATAAACAACCAAAATTGTAGACAGTCTCAAAAAGATGAACTTTGTTTAAAAAATTTAACATTTTCGTCTACTGCTGGATGTAGGGAGTACATTCAAAATTTTCCAAAATTACATTTAGACGCTTTCTTAAGGTTCACTCTTTTAGAAAATGCCAGAAAATATCAAACTTCTTTAGCAAAATTTAAAAAAAAATTAAAATATATAAAGTTGCTTTTTTGCCAAAAAAAAAAAAAAAAATTTAATTGTTAAGACCTATTTAAAAATTTTGATTTAAAAAATTTTTTTCTAGTTTTCGAATTGAGATAAATAAAATTGTTTTCTTTAACCTAATTCAGAAAATTATAGAGAATGTGACCATTTTTTTTTTTTTGTAATTTTAGAATTATTGTTTTAAAAGTTATGCGGCAAAAACGAAAGAAAGTCTAGGCCAAAAATGATAATTAAAATTTTGAAGTCAAATATCTTATAAACCATAAGACATCATATAATATATATTTTTCATATATTTTTTTGTCTTCCTTAGTGGACTTCAGAAAAGTTAAAAATATTTTACAAATATTTCATATTTGTAAAAGTTAAAAGGCTCTCGGGGTGGTCAACTGTGGACCAGTTTAGAGGCGTCCGTGCTTCACTTGCATGCTGCAGCCAATAATATTCTAAAAGCCTAACTCCTCTTCTATCGATGCCCTAAGTTTTTATTAAGATCGGTCCAACAATTTCAAAGATCCAGATTTTTTACCATTTATTTTTCAAAAGGCAGCACTATGCACTGACTTACAGTGAAAAATCACTGTCAAAATTATACAGTAAATATAACAGGGAAATTTCCAACTTTTGAAAAGTTTTTGAATGTAGAAGAATTGAAATTTCTAACCGTATAAATTGAATTATATCTTGGTAATATATAGAAAGAATATTTTTAAACAATATTAAATTAACAAAAAATTTTTTACAAATTTTCAAGTTTAATTTCAATGTGTTACAAATTTGTTTATGAAAGCATTTACAATGACATAATCAGTTTTAAGGACATTTTTATAGTGAATACAACAATGCCTACTTTTTTCAAATTGGAAAAAAACTATAGAACTTATGGGATTTTATCTAACATAACTTCCTAAAAGTTTTCATACATTTTTCATTATTTCGCCAGAAAGTATGCTCCAAATGAAATATAAATAAAACAAGTAAGAAAGATATAATTGGTCAAGCCTAGGGTTTTTATCTCGAGAATTTGCGAGACGAATTTCACAGGAATTTTGCCCATTTTTCAGTTGCCGATTCCTGGTATTTTTTGTGGGGAATTCCGAGAATTAAAAAATACAAAGAATCTGCACTTTTACCATTTTTAAAACAACAAAATGCATACAAATTCTTAATACTGGAACGCTAAAATTGGGAAGTCTGACAAGTACTGGAACAAAGCTTTTATTTTAAATGTAGATAGATATATTTGCGTGTAAATTACATGCAAAAAAGTTTTTTGCTTTTGTTTAATTTTCATGCTTTTTAAATAATATTGTATTTTTCTCGAATTCCCCTGAATAAATAAAATCCCGATGACTTGGAGTAGAAAAAGGTCGGGAAATTAAAAACCCCATTCAAGCAATTCATATAATACCTTACACCATAATGTATGTGCATCAAAATTCCGGGAAGATATCTTATGTGGGACCAATTGTGGACCGATACTTGTATTAAATATAAAGCTTTTTTTTTATTAAACTTACATATGCCTTATAATTTGTTGACATTAATATTTATATTGGATTTATATACTTATGGGTGATTCCCGGAAGAGGGATTTGTATAGGACCTATGGTCAATTATAGGCCGATTGTCATAAAATGTGTCAAATATTAACTTGATACTAACATTTCTATGGTATTTATGCTTGTTAAAGTGATTTCTAGTAGAGTGGTTTATATGGGAGCTATGCTAAATTATGAACCGATCTTCATGAAATTTGGTACACATATTTATAGTTATATGAAACTTATTTTTGTCGTATATCATTATTAATTATTGATATATTTGATGCATTTATGAGTGCGAAAACCCTATTCCGGGTATGGGGGCTAGATGAAATAATGGACCGATCAGAACCAATTTCAATAAGCTTCGTTCCTATATTAAAGTAATTATTTATACCAAATTTAAATAAGATATTTGAAAAATTGCTGCCTGTACTGTGAACAATGTACATGTTTACATGGACGGACAGCCAAACAGACGGGACGGGCAAACATTGTTAAATCGACTCAGTAAGTGATTCTGAATCGAACGGTATACTTTAAGGTGGGGGTACGATAATTTTTTCTGTGCATTACAAACATCAGCATAAACGCATTATGCCCTAACCACTTATGGTGGTGTAGGGTAAAAAAATACTTTGTCTTAAATTTACATGAAAAATGTATTGGTTATCTTTAAAAAATGTTTAATAATTTTTTTAGTTTTTAATCGATTTTAAAAAATGATAAACAAGATAGTATTTAAAACTTTATATAATAAGAGGGTTGGTCTCAAAGAAAAAAATTAAAAAATTATATCAAATTCGAAATTTTGTAAAAGAAAAAGGAAAATAATAAATTAATAATGTTAGGTCAGTCATTATTTTTACCAAATATATAAACGATTTTAATATAATTAAAAAGCTTCATTCTTCTGCTTTCTAAATCAATTTGAAAATTTATAAAATCTTAAGAAATATCTCAAAATTTAGAGGGTTTTTTGAAAATTTTGAAAATTTTTAATGATGTCCTCAAAAAGATCTACATACCGTATTAAGTCGTAAAAATAAAAAGTGTCGCTTTAGCAAAGTGTAATTAACTATTAATATAATTACAGTAGTAGGTAATAAAAATTGTAAAAATATGAGATAATTATTAGTCTAGATTAGTTTAAAAATTTTCTGTTAGTTTTTAAGATTTTTATTTTAATATATAAAATCAGTAAGTCAAAAATATTCAACAAAACACGTTTTTTCGTTAAAAAAAGTAGTCATAATAATAAAAAGGGAACATTTTATAATATTTAGTTTTACAAAAAAAAAAAAAAAAAAAAATCCTACAAAAATCTAAAATACACATAAAATAAATAATTTAATAAAAGTCAATGAAAGAAAAAAAAAATTGCTTACCAAATTTAATAAAAAGAATTATCATAAAAAAAAACTTAATTTTTTGTGTAAATACTATGTTTTTTCCTCTGCTCTGTTTTAATAAATATTATTTTTATTAATTCTGCTACTCACGCCTACAATACAATATAATTTACTGTAAAATAATTACATATCAAATAAATAAATTATAGCTGCAAAGAAAAAAAGTTTATTTTCATGCTCAGCTCATCATTTAAAATTACTAAGCAAAATCAAAAACTGTAGACAATAAAAACAATTTCATACTTAGACAAAAAAAAATAAAAAAATAAAACAGATTTGCTAAACAAAAAACTCAAAATCAACAGTTGGTTTTTTTATTTTATTATGAATAAACTTATTTATTTTTTTCTATTATTTTGTTTTTATTTTAAAGTGACGTATTAATTAAAAGTGACGACAACAACATATCTAAATGCTACATCACTTATAAACACTAAACAACTACAACAACATCGCATATACAAAAAAATACTACCGGCAAATTAAATAAAAACATAAAACAAAGAAAAAATAAATATAAACAACGACAACGAATCCCTAGACAGCTGCAACAACAATTACTATAGTCATTATTACCATATCAACAAAATCCAAAAAAATCTCTGCAATATGTTGGAAATTGATAAGATTTTAGAAAAATGCGGTGATTGTCATCGTTTACAGGCCATCATGTTGTTGTTGTTTTGTATTATCAATTTACTCTCATCAATGCATTATTACTCACAGACAATTATTAGTTTTACACCTAAGTATTGGTGAGTATGTATGTGTATTTTACTAAGTGATTGGGGGAGGGGAGTGAATAAAACAAATTATGAGATTGAGTTATTTACTTTGAGGTGAGAATGAGAGAGAGAGAGAGAGAGAGATATGAAATGTTGTTTACAAAGGTAGATAAACACTCTTAAAAACAAATGCATTTATTATGCACATGATATAAAAAAGAAATTGCAAGTAAAATGTAAATAATAAGGAAAATTACGAGGGTGGCTTTTAAAATTACTAGGTGAAATTAAAAAAAAGAAATTAATACACAGAGAAAATAAATAGTTGTAGTAACCACAATCTAAGAGCAATATATTATGATTGGAACGTATGATCAAAGCTAAAAATAGATATCATTATAAATAATAATTGTTGTGATTCCATTTTATCATATTGTGTCCGATTTTATGGTTCATTTTTTCATGTTGTGGTTCGAGTTTTTCATATTATCCAATTATATTATTATTCCATCTTATCATATTATTACCTTATATTATCATCTTAGCCTACCCTCCTGGAGGCGTTCTGGTAGCCCCAGATCCAGGATCGGATGCCCAATCAGCTATCCGTCTTAAACAAAATGATTACCGTAACGAATGAGAACCGGTCGATTAACCTGATGACGATCTTTAGCCTTGAACAACGGACACGATTTATATCATGGAATGTACGATTGCTCCTGGAACAGGCAAAATTGGCCCATCTTTGTAATGTAATGGTAAACTACAAACTGCTTTTTATGGGGCTGAGCGAAACCAGATGGGCCGATAGTGCCTTATTTATTCAGGAAAACCGTCAATCCAGTCCCGATCAAGTGGAGTTGCATTTTTGCTTTTACAAGACAAGGGCAGGGCTCTTATTGACTGGAAACCACATTCCGATCGAATCATGACTGCTAGATTCCGCACAAGAGACAGGAACATGACGTGTGTGCAATACTATATACCGACGGAAACCTCGGATCCGGCATTGAAGGATGATTTCTATAGCAGCCATTCAAGAGTAATATCTAGTATACATCGCGGCAATATCGTTATATTAATTGGCGATTTCAACGCTCAGCTGGGTGTAGGCAACACCAACAGGGAGAGCACTAAAGGTCGCCATGCACTTGGACGATCGTTTGAAAATGTTGAAATGCTTACGGAGATGTATATGTCAAACAATCTGGTCATCGGGGGAACGCTTTTTCCTTATAGAAAGGTGAACAAAATCACGTGAGTATCCCCTGTAAGGCAACTCAGAAGCAGTTTAATCAGAGCCGACTGTAACGGTCATCATCACCTGATTCTTGGAACAGTCAAGGTGAAAGTTGACGCAATAAAGAATCACAATCTGCTGCAGAGAAGAATAACCCTGCTATCCACAGAGGTTATATCAACGCTATTCAGTCATCTTTGGTGACAGAACGCTACCAGGTAGGAGTGACTGGATGATTCGAAACAGTTTTATAAACGCTGTAATAGATAATTTCGGTTACAGAAGATCAGGACGCAAGGAATGGATTTCAGACGAAACATGGGACCTAATATCTGAAAGAATTAAGTAAGTAAGGCCGATATCAATAAGTCCAAAACTCGAAATGAGCAAATAAATCTACAAAGCATATACTATCGCTTGGAAAAGAACGTCAAGCGTAGTGCCCGTCGAGACAAAAGTCACTGGATTGATGACCTTGCCAAATATAGCCCAATTAGCCTCGGAGTCCTACGGAAGTCGAAACTCGTATAAAATCACAAAACATCTGAGTCGAAAAATGTTTGCCCCCACCAAGTCGATAAAAGACTGCAATGGGGAGTTGAAAACATCAAAAACTGGAGAACTGGATGTATGGGTGGATAACTATTCAAAAATACTGAACGCCTCAATACTACATAGCACACCGCCACATCGAAAGGCATTACATACATACCTGTAACCCCACATTCTCTGAAATCGAGTATGCTATTAAAGTTCTAAAAAACAACAAAGCGCCTGGTATCGATAACATATCTCCCGAACTGTTGAAGGTAGATCTAAACGTAAGTGCCCGAATCATACGACATATTATGGACAATTTTTGGTGCACCAACAATCTTAGCGTTAAACTGAAGGTAGGCATAACAGTTAAGATTCTTAAGAAAGAAGACCTCACTGCATGCTGGAATTAGAGAGGCATAACACTCCTTAACAAACGACTGGCGGACGCTCTTGCACACGACATTCGTAACGAACAAGTTAGTTTCCACCCAAATAAATCTGGTATCGATCACATAAATAGCCAATGGATAATTACGGATCAATCTGTCGATCACCTCTGTACCTTGTTTTTATCGACTTTGAGAAGGCGCTTGATACCTTACATCATTAAGCTATTTGGAATACTCTTAAATGCAAGGGCACACAAGAGAAACTAATATCTCTCACCGATACCCTGTACAATAAGTTGTCCTATAAATATCGATGTAGGAGTCCGCCAGGGATGTTAACTGTATCCTTTGTTTTCAACGTGATCATCAATACCAAGAAGTATTACATGGCGTTTGAACGATCGCCTTGAGGACCAGGACTACGCAGACATATGTTTGCTATCTCATAAATTCTATGACATGCACTGAGCGATATAGAAGTCGAGGCAGCACCGTGTGATTTTAAAATAAATATATCTTAAAGCAAAGACATGGGAATCATTGCGTCGAACATGAATAATTTCATCCTGCTTTAACAGCAAATAGAATATATCCAGTCGTTCTGCTATCTGGGAAACATAATAACAAAAGGGACGTAGAATACATCATAAACAAGTCCCGACAAGCCAATTAAACTATGTGTGGAATTCCCAGCATATCTCCAGAAGAACTAAGTTCAGTATTTTTAACAGTTCCATTAAATCAGTTGACCTGTATGGATGCGAATCGTGAAATGCAGCCCGATGTGACCTCAGAGCACTAGAGGTCCTTATAAACCGTTGCCTCTGCCGAATTCTGAAAGTATACTGGCCAAATACTATCAGCACTGAGGAACTTTGGGCACAGACTGAAAAGATACCAGTTGAAAATGAAATTAGAAAGCTAAAAAACGATGTATTGGACACAGTTCATTATCTGACATTACCAGAAATGCAATAGACTGGAATCCGCAAGGCTGTTGTAACAGGAGCGGGACAACCATATATGGCGCCCACAACTTGGTACGGAAATTGATCTTGAATAGATCATGGAGTGAGCTAAAAATCATTACGGAATACAAACGAGAATGGAATGCAATCGTTGATGCCCTATTTTATTATTTTATTCCATCTAATCATATTATTATCCAATCTTGTCATATCATGATTTCATTTTATCATATTATTATTCCATTTTACAATATATTAAAATAAAACACATTATTTCAAAATTAATCTATATATATAAAAGAAAGTGATGTTAGTTACTATTGTTATAACTCAAGAACGACTAGACCGATTTTGATGATTCTCACCAATTCGGACCGGTCACCGGCCAGAAAAGGATAATACGAAAAAAAATTCGCGAAAAATCCGCGATAAAAAAAAACTCTTTTTTGTCATAATTTCTTTGCCTTAATAATCATTAAAAATATTTTTTTTAATACAAATTATAACAATTACTGTTTCTGTTTCTATCGAAACGCTTACTTTTTTGTGCAATTTGTTTTCTGGTGGTGGTGTAGAATTCTATTTCCAAACGGTAAGTTCCAAGTAAAGCTCATCATTTAGTGAGGTTGTGATATTTAAAACCATTTGTTGTATTTTTGGCATTCGTTATTAAGTGTTATTCACAATGCCGCGACCCCGGAGATCTAATATTTCGCGTCGAACACGTAATGCAAGTACTTATCGTAATATCGTCAATCAATTGAATATATATGAACGAGAAATCGCACGAGAACAACCCCGTATTAGTTTGGCCCGACTTCGTACATCACAAACGCAGGAAGAAAGGCAGGCGAGAAATGAAACGGCTCGGTTAGCAATGAGAAATCGTCGAGCAAATGTAGCAATTCAACAACTTTAAAATTTTTAATCAACGCATAAGAAGAATTGCTTCAAGTTCTGATTTGAATCAAGCAGCGTTCCATTACAACTGCAATTTCGACTACAGCTCTCATCATTCCGTTCAAAAAAAAGACATTGTCTATCCGCTAACCTTAAGATGAAGTAATAAATAAATATAAATTCAAATTTGCCTTAAATACATGCGTATATTTTTTGATTGAGCCCACATCTACATCATATTTAAATTCTTCTGTAAAAAACACTTTATAATAGGTATTCCTTAGATTTTTATTTAAAGGTCGTAAATTTCGTTAAAATATCAATTTAAATCGTTCAGTAATACAACACTAATGTTTGCTTAGGGCCAGCAACGCGGCTCGGGTCATCGTTCAGTAATACAACACTAATGTTTGCTTAGGGCCAGCAACGCGGCTCGGATCAGCTTCTACATCATATTTAAATTCTTCTGTAAAAAACACTTTATAATAGGTATTCCTTAGATTTTTATTTAAAGGTCGTAAATTTCGTTAAAATATCAATTTAAATCGTTCAGTAATACAACATTAATGTTTGCTTAGGGCCAGCAACGCGGCTCGGGTCAGCTAGTATTTTTATAAATTGTTTAGTTAATCCATTACATTTGTTTCAAAATAATAGATAAAATTGCTTATTAATCTGAAAAAATTATTTACATATTATTTGTTCATGTATTAATTTTATTTATTTTTACCATCATATGTTCTGCAAGATAATACAAGATATTTTTTATTAACTAAACCCTTTAATAGTAGTTAATTAATATTTTATATATCTTGAATCTGACCAAATATAACAAAACCTACTTATACTAGTTTCTGTATAAACTAAATGAGAATTATAATGAAGGTGGAAAACAAACGTAAAAAACAAAATATATTCACAAACAAAAAAGTTATTAAGTTTTTTAACCATATTGATAAAAAGCATTTTTTTGTAACATTTTTTTTTTATGTGGATAATATTAATATGGTTTAAAAACAAAAAATATGATTTAAGAATAAGGAAAAAGATTTATAATATTAATAACGTATTAAAAAAATTTTGTTTCTGATAAAAATATTCAAAAACATAAAATTTTTGTAATCAACTATATTCAAATTTTGATTGAATGTAAACATTGAAACAAAAACATTGTTATCATGAACACAGTATTATTAAAATCAATGAAAATTAATATTGTTGTAGTGATAATACCGTAACTAAGTTTTTTCTCAGCGTGTAGATTTTATATAAATATTGAAATGATAAGAATAATTCTCCAGATATTGTTAAAGAAATAATAGTGATAGGAAAAGCACGCAGTTTCCGCCTACTATGTATTATTATCCCTCTTATTTATTCATTATACTGAAAATAAATAAATAAAAAAAAAATAATAATAATAAAATAAAGCGACTTCAATATATTAAACTCTTTTCACTATTTTTATTTCCTACAGATCGCCGAAATTAATAAAATATACTAGAGTTTTCTTTTACCGGTCTTTTACCCCTCCCGGGAAACAAACAATTACAAATTTAAAAAATATTTACAAAATAATTCCCAGCAAAAAAAAGAACATCCAAGAAAATCAATAAGATCCTGAACTTGTGATCCAGAAGTAGTGAAAATTCGGATCATTTCCAATGAATTTAACACAGGCTTGTCATTGGAAGATATTCTCTTTTTTGGATACCTATTCACTGAGTAAGAAGTCGTGTTCACGATGTCATGTAAATTTGATTTCTTTCCTGTTCTTTATTATCAATTCAAGGAAATCACTTTTAATTTCTCCAAATATTTTTTATTAAAAAAAAAGGAATGCATAAAGATATTTTTCATGTAATTAAAACAGTTATTATCAAATAACAAGTACTTGTAAATTCTTAACGTTTTATATTAGAAAAATCTATCTGAATTGCTTTTTAATAACATCTTTGGATGGAGTTTATATAACTTCCTAAACACATGAAACTGTACACTTATTAGGGGTAATGAAAAAGTACTTCCTTAAAAACTATTTCTATTTATTTTTGCTGGGCAGTTAAATGAAGGATAAACAATTTTAAAATAAACTACTTAATCATAAAACCATAAAATATTTTACTCCTTTTTAAAATATTTACATTTTGAAAATAAAATGAAAACATTTTATTATATATATATATACGACTCATCTGAAAGTCATATTGTCCTGTGAGCAAAACTTGCCCCGATCGCTTTTCTCATACAAAAATATAATTAAGTCTCTTCCATTTTTATGATAGACTATTAATCCATAGCTAAGGATATCTTGAACTCAAAAATTAATTTACATCATATTCAGGTCTTATAAATGAACATTGTGTTATTTATCTGATAAAAAATCCATATATAGTTAATAGTTTAGGCCCACGTTTTTAATGTTGCTCTAAAAATGATAATTGTTGTTTAAGGATTCTACATATTTTAAAAAGATTCCTTTTAAAATTTACACACGCAATTTGCATATTTTCTAATCGTTTAATATAAATACACTGCCTGACACTTGAATAAGGAATCACATTTTTTTAACTTTAATTAAGTCTATCTCCTAAACTAAAGTTCAGAAAAAAATAATTTTTTGCGCAACCAAATTTCAAAGTGTTTGCTTTAAGTTTCCTGAAGAAATAAAAAATATACATATTTTGTTATACTAAAATTATGCATTTATTTAAAGGCATGTATTTCTGTGGTACTTTTTCGTGTGTCACTTGAATAAGGAATATTTTAAAACTAAGCAAACAGTAATTTATTTTTAAATTTTATGTTATAAAAATGAAAGTTATTATCTTCTAGCATTCAATTAACAATGAGTACTGCCACCATTTTTAGAAATAACATCAAAAATGCGATTTGGCAACGACTTGTATAATGACTCTAAGTAATTTAGCGAAATTGAACTTCATGCTTCCGTTATTGCATACTTTAAGGATTCTATCAAATTATTTTCCTCCTTCATAAACTTTTCTTGCAAGCCAAGCCCAGACATTTTTCATTGAATTCAGGTCTGGTGAATATGGGGGACAATCCAAAAGTTGAACATCTTGTTGATTAATCCATTGTTTTACTGCTCTGGCGGTATGAATCGGAGCGTTGTCGTGTTGGTACGTCTAAGGTATGGGTCCAAAGAAATCATTAAATTTTGGAAATGCTTCCTCCAGAATGTTTTTGTAAGTCGTTGCAGTCATTTTGTTGGATACAAAATCCAATTTTATGGAACCATAATACGAAATGGCACTCCATACCATTATTCCGCCCTCTCGGCTGTGTCTGCGGCTCAAAAATAATTCCTCCTTATTTAGGTCATGGAAGTAATAGTTATACCCGTCGGGACCATCAACATTAAACTCTTTTTCATCGGAAAATATAACTTTAAACCATTTGTTGGACCATGTCATTGTATTTTTGGCAAACTGTAGACGTTGTGATTTGCGTTTTTCATTAAGTGGTGGTTTTTTGCGGTTTTCGCCGGACTATGTATGGGCACGACTTTAAAATACGGTGCACTGTTCTTAGACTGGCACTGACTCCACTTTTTTCACGTATTTCTGATACCGACATGGCAGAATTTGATGCAATTCTAAGAATTTTTCGTCTTTCTTTTGGATTTGTTGTCATTTTCTTCCGCCCTTTCATGTTTCTTCCATATCTTTCCACGTTATTTAAATAATTGTACACAATTGTCTTTCCTCTATTAAAGTTTTGGCTATTTGGACCGGATTCTGACTCTGAGATTTCAAAATCAGGATTTTTTTCTTTTTCAGATTTATTAAGAGCCTTACCACGTCCCATTTTGAATAAAAACTATTTATAAACTATCAAATTAAAAATTCTCTAGTCGTTTATATTGAAATAAATTCAAATCATAGCCTTCCTGATTAATATTAAAAGAATTCCTTATTCAAGTGACACACGAAATAGTACCACAGGAAACTAAAGCCAACACTTTGAAATTTGGTTGCGCAAAAACTTATTTTTTTCTGAACTTTAGTTTAGGAGATGTACTTAATTAAAGTTAAAAAAATGTGATTCCTTATTCAAGTGGCAGGCTGTGTATATAACTTTCAAATGTTTAAATTTACTACTTACTTTTTTAATATTCCCATAAATAGAATTATTTTATTTTCCATAAATTATACAAAAATGCATGAAAGTCTCAGAAACTATTAAATATATTTAGATATTTACGTAAACATATTTAAACTCAACATAAAATAAAATAAAATAAAATAAAATAAAAACGAATGTTAAAACACTTTATCTACTAAAATAATCATATATGAGTTAGAAAATGTAAATATTTTGCATATACAAGAAATCCCGAGAATTATCGCATGATTTCCCGGGATTACGGAACTAAAAATTGTGCTGAATTCCCGTCCCGGGATTTCCCGTGAAAAACTCTTATACTAACATATATTGTGCTAATCTGTAAATGCCCACCTTTCAAATGATATATTTTTTTCTTTCAAAATCGGTAAACGCAAAAATTGTATTAAAAAGTCGCCTTAACTATTAATATTATGTAGATATAAAATATATGTAAATCATTAAAATCCAATATCTAGAATTTACTACAGTAGAATTTTATTTTAATAATGAATTATATAAAGAATTTTGAAGCTCTAACGTGAAAATGGAGCTAATAATGTAAATAGGGAAAAACTTATTATATTACGATCAAAAATATGTTATATACATTTAGTAAGTCCTTAATATATGTATTATTCTATAAATATATGCACTAGTGTGGGTAATTTTTTTTTTCTCGACCAAGCGGTTGTTAAAATCGTAATCTACGACGAAATCTAAGAAGGTTTATCCAAGAAAACGTGGGTCTTAAATCAAAATCGAGTTTCCCGTTTTGAACGAAAAACTTTTCTTTTATTATTTTATATTTATATTTATATTTATATTTATATTTATATTTATATTTATATTTATATTTATATTTATATTTATAAGCTCATATTTAGATAACTAAACAATTTTGATGTTTAGATTAACTTTAAAAAAGCTTTTAATGAAAATTGACATTAAATCATGGGAAAAAGCAAAACTTGTCATTAAATGGTACAAAAAAAAATTTAAAGAACGTTGTGATCTTTAAAAATAATTTAGATATTTATAAAATTTTTGTATTTAAAAAGAGTTTTAAAAAGCTCTCTTTTGAAATGCAGAAAAAATGGGATTAAAAATTTTTATTAGCAAAAATTAAGATAGTGACCTAAAATTATTAAAAAAATCCCTAATAAAAAAATAACAGTTTCTGTTATATATGCAATCGATTTTTATTCCATTTTAATTTTATTTTATACTATCGTGATTAAGAACATACAAAAAGTCTACTATAAATTTTAACTGCACTAATTATGTTGACATGATAAACTTAGATAACGATAGCTTTATATCGGAGCCGCCGCACACTGCAAACATACCCTACTACCATTTGCTCGAATACATAGAATTCGACGATCCACCGCTCCCGGATCCACAAATTTCTCCACACATTCAAGGAACCGAGCGATTTATGCAACTATTGACTAGCGTTTCACGTCGAACTATTGAAAAAAATCGCGATGGTGTTATGACAGTCACGGTTGAAAATCGCAAAGCAATACCTAGGATGGACAGCAAACAAGACCTTAAAAATAAGTAATTCTGAAATAAAAAGTGTATTATTTTTTTCCTTTTTCGCCCTTAAGAATTAAGTTTCTGTTTTGAATTTAGACATAAAATAATTTTGTTTACTACAATATGATTTGACGAAAGATGAAAGTAATTAAAGTTTGATATTTTGCAACATCGCAAAATTGTTTATTTTAATGTTTATGATGGGATAGGTAACATAACTTAACATAAAAAGCATTCCAATTTTTCTTTTTTTATCATTTTGAATATATATATATATATATATATATATATATATATATATTTTTTTTTTAAACATATATATATATATATATATATATATATATATATATGGTTTCCCGGATTACGATTTTGATAGCCGCTTGGTGATTTTTTAATATGTACAAATTGACCCACCTCTAATATGCACTCATACATACATATACGAGTATATATATATATATATATATATATATATATATATATATATATATGGAGCCTGGTCGCGTCACCAGATCTGGCAGACGTTGGTAAGAAAAGGGTTAAGATAGTTAACGGACAGAACATTCACGACGGAGCTAGTGACGAGTCACGTACGCAACAGACAAAATATGGACGAGACATCTTATAACGTAGAACGAATATTCCAAACGACGTTCTTTAATTTTATAAACGGACTTACCATGGACAGGAAAGGGACAAATATAGGTTTCGCTCGCCAAGAAGTTTCTGGAGCTTTAGGGAAATAGCGATTAATAGTGGATAGGATATATAAGTAGGAATAAAAGAGAATATTTAGTTAGTTGCAGAAGAGTTTTATAAAGTTGAAGTAAATTGCAGTTGAAAATAGTTGCCGAATAGTTGTGCAAAAGTATAAGTGAGTTGCTCTAAAGTTGAAGTTAAAAGTTGTAATTGAGTTAAAACCAGCAGTAGCCAAACTCTAATAAATTGTAAAACTAAAGTGAAATGAATATTTTAATTTTAAGTTTGATAATTTAAAATAAACTGTGTACACTATAATTTATTAATCAAAATATATTGTGTTTTAATTGATTAAGCCATCAAGCTTAATCAATTACTAATATAAAAATAAATATATATATATATATATATATATATATATATATATATATATATATATATATATATATATATATATATATATATATATATTTAACAGATAACTGCTGTTAACATAAACGGAAATGTCTGGAATTTTGGAATTTCGTAACAATATTATATGGTTAATCTGTATTGATATTTCAATTTTAGAGTTAATATTAATTATTATTACAAGTTTTACACACAATCTTTGTTAATATACAAATATTTTATTTCCATATTTTTAAAAATTAAAAATTTTCTAGCAAAAAATTCCAGAAAGGTTTTAGAAATTACTGTCGGTGCGAAAGGTTTTTGTCCCAAAATGACTTATTATTTCTTATATCACTACAGTATTGTCCGAAAAAATGTAATTGTATTCTACATAAATTATTGAAAAATTTAAAAATTTTCAACTTATTAAATTTGGCCTGCAACCAACACACCTAACATAAAGAATGTTTTAACTTTTTGTAAAATGAATAATTAAATTTGTATAATTGAACTATAAACATTTAAAATTTATATGTATAAAATGGTCATTCTAAAGAATTAATTTTTAAATATAATTTTCTACTGATAATTTTCGACACATTTTACCTTATAACCGATAATAAAAAATTTGATCACAGCGAAAAATGGAAATGATTATATGTAATAAGTATTAGATTACATTTTGTCCGATTTTATGGTTTGTTTTTTCATGTTATGATTCTGGTTTTATATTATCCCCTTTTTTCTTATAATGATTAGATGTTGTTATATTATTATTCTATTTTATTATATTATTAAACCACATTGTCATATTATGATTCTACTTTATAATATTATTATACATTACAATATTTAATTTTATCATATTATTATTCCATCTTATCATATATTAAAATAAAACGTATTAATAAAAACTTACTATTTTTATAAATTGTTTATTCAAAATAATAAAGAAAGTGTTCATTAACCAAAAAAAGAAAATATTGACATATTATTTGTTCATTAATTATATACATTTGTACCACCATATGAGGTTCATATGCAAGATATGTTCTTTAACTAAACCCTTTAATGTTAGTTAATCAATATCTTATATTGCTTGAATCATATCGACTATAATCAAACCTGGTCTATTTATATTTACTCATATATAAACTAAATGAGAATTATAATGAAGTTGAAAAATAAACATTAAAAACAAAATATAATTAAAAAACAAACAAGTAGTGAATTTTTCCAATAACTTTGTGAATTATATTTATTTGAAACATTTTATTGTCATGGGAATATTAATATGGTTTACTAAGTGCCCCGATGGCCTAGTTGGTAGTGAGCTAGTCTGTCAGTCTGGGAAGACTCTGTTCTGTTTCACTACAACGAGCTATGGTCTTCGTTACTGCGCTCGGTTAGAATTAGAATATAATTTGTAATTGTATTGTAATTATAAAATAAATAAAAAATAATATGGCTTAAAAACAGAATATGGTTTAAGCACAAGGAAACAGTTTACAAATATTTAATGGCTGTGGAAGTAATGATATTTTTCATATTAATAAAACTTTGTTTCTAGTAAAAATATTTAAAAGCGTATAATTTTTGCAGTCAACCATATTAACACTTTTATTGAGTGCAAATATTAAATCACAAAATTTAAACAAAAACATTGTTATCACACAGAGTTATTAGAATTCAAGAAAATTAATAATGAGAACATAATATTATTGTAGTGAGAATGCTGTAACCATGTTTTTTCTCTGCGAATATAGAAAATTTTTACAACTTACTTGTTCCCTCTCTCTCTATTTCTCACTCTTAATCTTCCCCTTTCTCAAATTACAATTCCTCTTACAATTACAATTCCTCTTACACAGGTGTGCTTCAGATACTCCCGAAAATTTCTCACAACCCTCGAAAGCTCCCTTAACATCTTCTTGTCTGCCTATAGAAAATTCCAATACAAATTCTTGCTCCAATTACAAATATGAACTTTATATGGGTTATGAAAGTTTTACTAGTGAATTGGATTGGATCTGTGATAATGCCTGGAAATTGACATTGGGTCAAAGTATGTTTTTTGTGGGATCGGTAGTGGGATCTTTGGTGTTTGGCATTATGGCAGATATAGTGGGTGAGTAAGAAAAATTAAAAATAATAAGGGTATTCATTTAAGTTCTTAAGTTTCCCTTTTGTGCAATTGTGCAAATTTGTGCGACATGTTTCATGAATCCCCTTTTCAAATCTTGTACAATATTAAGTAAATTATAATGTAGTAATGAGTTTATTATAATTAACGAAACTATAATTTTTTACATCACTTTTATTAATAATTTTTAAATATAAACAAAAAACAGCTGATTTATAAATGCACAATTAAATAGCTCAAGTTTGCGAGACTAAATAGTCGTGCAAATTTATGTCTTATGCAAATGATTTTCCATACAATTTTTCACAGTTCATTTGCGCATATGAAAACTTGCACACATTACACTGTTTGCGAAGATTTTGCGCGTTTTCATGAGGACCCTTAATAAGTATTTAAAGAAAATATTAATAATAAATTCTTATTTTAAATTTAGGACGTTTACCTATTCTTATAGTGGCGAATGTGGTAGCCATGATGGGCAATATTTTGACCATATTCGGCACTGATTTGATAACATTTGCTTTGTTCAGATTTATATCGGGTCTAGCCACGGATAGTAATTTTGTAATGATGTATATATTGGGTAAGTAGGTTAAAAATAAAATAAAGTATTTTGATTGCTATATATTTTCTTCTTTTTTTTTCTTACAGTTATGGAATATCTCAGACCTTCTTTGCGCACTGTGGGTCTTAGCATTTGCATAGGTTTCTTTTATTGCCTAGGCTCTATGGCAGCTCCCTGGATAGCAGTATTAATGCAATCTTGGCGTGGTTTCCTATTGGTTACTTCCATACCCCTGATCACTGTGCCTCTATTCTACTTTGTGGTACCCGAAAGTGTACAATGGTTAATATCTAAGCAAAAATATGACAAAGCTGTACAGAATTTACAACGTGTTGCCAAAATAAATGGCAAAGTTGTGGATGAATCAGTCTATAGAGAATTTATAGAGGAATGTAAACGTAGTCAAATACATACAAAAGTTAAGCCCAATTTATGGGGTTTATTTACCACACCACGTCTAAGGCGTAATACTTTGATATTATTTTTTAAATCGTAAGTATTGCGTTCGTAAGTCATGACATCTTAAGACTATAATGAGTTTAATATTAATGTTCAATTAATTTGGCATTTTGTTCATTATTTAATTCTTGGTTTGATGTCTGGTTGTTTGTTTGTTTTTTTGGTTGCATGGTTACTTGTTTTTGTGTTGCATAGAATGGTAATTACTTTATGCTACGATGCTGTTTCACGTAATGTACAAGGTCTTGGCATTTCACCATTTGTCATGTTTACGTTGAGTGCCACCAGTATATTGCCAGCTTGTTTACTTCTAATTGCTCTGCAAGATCGTATCGGCCGTAAAGCCATGGCATCAATGTCTCTGCTACTGAGTGGAATATTTATATCATGTACTGGTATAATTCTCTTTAAAAATGTGGAAAGTTCATCAGAGCAAAGTAGGTGGAATAATTTTGTTTCTTTTACCAAAAAAAAAAAAAAACTAATAATGTTTTTTTCCAGGTGTGGCTTTGGTGGTAGCCCTTTCTGTGATAGGACGTTTTGGTGTAACAGTGGCCTATAACTCTGGAGCTCAATATGCCACTGAATTAATACCCACTTGTGTACGTGGTCAGGGTGTTGCTGCTGTCCATGTTATGGGTTATGCTTTTACCTTTTTTAGTTCTTATATTCTACATACCCGACAGTATTTTTCTCCTTTACCTGAAATTATCTTGGGTTTAATTTCTCTTTTGGGTGGAGGTCTATGTCTTTTGCTGCCCGAGACCTTAAATCGGTAGGTATTTTTAAAGTTTATCAAAGAATTGTAATTCTATATGTTCAATCTTCTATAGGACTTTGCCCTCTTCTTTGGAGGATGGTGAGAATTTTGGCAAAAATGAACGCTGGTTTATGTTTAGTTTTATGGAAAAACGCTCTCAATCGGTGGACACTTTAGCACCTTCAACATCTACAAATCATAATCCCGATAGTGCTTCCTATTTTTGAAAAATCATTTTATAAAAGATTTTATTATGTTTAAGGTTTTAGGGTATTTATATGAGCTTAAAATGAGTTTAAAATATTTTTTTATTAATTTATGGAAACTTTACCAAAGAAATAAAATATTTAGCGTATTTACAAATAAATCTGCATTTGTATTTTTTATAACGTTCTCATAAAATTTTTATAAGAAAAATTTTAAAAGAAAATTTGTATAAGAAATTTTCTACAGAAAAATTTTTAAAGTTTTCTATAATAAATTTTCTCTAAGAACATTTATAAACGATTTTATTTTAAAACAATTATTTACAAGAAAATTTTCTGAAGAAAAATTTTGTCTTCGAAAATTTTCTATAAAAAACTTTTATCTTCGAAAATTATCTATATGAAATTTTCGTGTTCGAAAATTTTTTTTAGGAAATTATTTGTATAAGAAAAATTCTTTTTTCTATTAGTATAATTTTGTCTGAAAATTTTCTATAAGAAAAACTGTCTTTTTTGTGATAAGAACATTTTCTATAAAAAAAATCTTACTTTTGATAAATTTCCAGAAAAAAATGTTTGTTTCCGAAATTTCCTATAAACAATTTAGTGTCTGAAATTTTCTATAATAAAATTGTATTCTTGAGCATTTTGTGCCTCCGAAATTTTTCCAAATATTTATTCGAAAATTTTCAATAAGACAATTTTGTCTGTCAAATTTTTTTTTTGTAAAAAATTTTCTGCAAAAGTTGCTTCAAGTAAATATTGAGTTCGAAAATTTTCATAGAAAATTTTTTATAAAAATATTTTATAGAAGATATTTTCTAGAAGATGAAGTGTTTTCGAAAATTTCCTATAGCAAAATTTTCATTAATATCCATTATATCAAATCAAATTTTTACTGAGAAAATTCTGAAAAAGGAATAATTTCTTTCTGAAAATATTTATTTAATATTTTCTTAAAAAAGAAATTCATTTTCTCTTGGTAATTTTCCTAAAGTAAATTTTCTCTTAGACAATTTTTAATTAAAAATGTTCTTTTAGAAAATTTTGAATTGAAAAATGTTCTTTGAGAAAATTTTAAATGGAAAAATTTTCTCTTATAAAATTTTGAACTGGAAAATTTTCTCAATGAAAAATTTTAATAAAATTTTAATAAAATTGTTCTTAGTAAATTTTTAATAAATTCTTTAATTTAAAAATTTTCTGTTAGAAAATTTTAAATAAAAGAATTTTAGAAATTTTCTCTAAAAATTTTGAGTAGAAATTTCGTTAAAATTATGGTATAAGATATTTTTCTCTCAGAAAATAAAAATTTTCTCATAAAAAATTTTTGCTTTCTCTTAGAAAATTTTTAATAAATTTTCTCTTAGAAAATTTTTAATACATTTTCTCTTAGAAAATTTTTAATACATTTTCTCTTAGAAATTCTTTATTATATTTTCTATTAGAAAATTTTTATTAAATTTTCTATTAGAAAATTTTTGATAAATTTTCTATTAGAAAATTTTTAATAAATTTTCTGTTAGAAAATTTTTAATAAATTTTCTCTTACAAAACTTTTAATAAATTTTCTATTAGAAAATTTTTAATAAATTTTCTATTAGAAAATTTTTAATAAAATTTTTAATAAATTTTCTATTAGAAAATTTTTTATAAATTTACTCTTAGAAAATTTTTAATAAATTTTCTATTAGAAAATTTTTGATAAATTTTCTAATTTAATTTATTAGACAATTTTTAATAAATTTTCTATTAGAAAATTTTAATAAATTTTTATTTTTAAAAAATCATACAATTTTTATATCAAATAATTAAATGAATTTTATTTTATATTGAATATTTTTTATTTGTTTATTAATGTTATTTAATATTTATATATATGTTCAGGATCTTGTTGATTTTCTGTATTTAATCACGAATATGTAACACTCATTCGTGATTTGAAATAAGATTTCTACTCAATATGTAAGTATGTTTCAGTTGTCTTTGGACAATTTTTGTTCCGTAAAGTATTTTAAAATCGCATGATTTTTATGCTAAATCACATCATTAACAACGTTTAGCACCTGTGGTTAAACGAATAGTTAAGGTAATAAATTTTCGAAAAATTATTGAAAAAAAAAAAAAATAAAAAATAACGTCACACAGTTAACAATAGAAACACAATTACCAGTAAAGTACAATTACCAATGGCTTGAATTGTGTTACCTACGATAGACAATTGCGTTTGAAAAAATATTCTGTTACTTTTTTTTATTATTTAGACCATAAACATGTAAAGGTTACTTTACAATCAACATATAGAAAATTGTATCGCAACGATCCATTTAAAGATCCAAAAAAACAAGACTTGACTGAGATAAAAAGAATATAAAAAAAATAACGCATATCCACGATTTAAAATTCAATACATGTCACTAAATGTTTAATACGAATAATTGAAGTTTTTTCGCTTCAGTTCTTTACACATGCATATATTTTCAATAAATAGAATCACAATGTTGGCGACAGGCGACGAAGACCATTTATATGTTATTAAAAAATAATTTTCCAAGTATTCCAAATTATATCTACTTTAATTGAAAAAATATTTACTAAAGATTCTTCAAATATGTGCTCAATTTGCTGATCTAACAACTTTAATTTAAAAAAATCTCTTGTCTCTGTTATTATATTCTAATTAATATCTATCTATCTATTAATTATCGCTTTAATTGTAATTCTTCTGCTATTAGATTTTCCTCATAGAAAAGGTCAAGAAGCATAAGTTTTAATATTTTTTTTTTCATACAAATCGGAGATTGTTTCTACATTTAACATTATGATCACATAAACGTTTTAAAACTTCATTCATACATACATGTGTCGTTTTTTTAAAAACAATGCACAGTGGGGTCAAATGAAAAATTTTTGTCAATTTTTCTGTATCTACTAAACTGCTGCATGGCTCGAATTGAATTGTATAGAAGAGTTGTGGAGTAGGACCTAAGCTTTTAGAAAAATCATCTTTTAGACACGCTGTGATAACACGAGATAAGCTACAGGGTGTCAAAGTTGACTCTTTCCAGTATATAAAAATTTCAAAAAGTTGTAACTTCTACAAATAAAGTCCGATTTCTAAAACTTTTATATTTTTATAAAATGCTTGGCAAGATAAAGAGAAAATAAGCTTACTCATTTCTAGTTAAAAATTTTTTTGTTTATCATTATGTAATTTGTAATATATTTCTAAATAATATGCTGAAAACTTTTTTAGATTATTTCAATTCGTTTAGACGTGAAAAATGTTCAAAATCAGCACTCTGTAATTAGAATGAAAATGGCTATTTTTTTTTAATAATAAATTCTTTTTCTTTACATATTTCAAAAAAGGAAGCTTCATAAATGATTAATAAAGCAATGTTAAATTTATTTAGGTTTGCACCCTACATCCAAAATTGGTCGAAAATGGTGAATAAAAAAAATCATTTTTAACGATTAATAAAAGATATGCCACACGATTTTTTTTTAAATTTTTTTGACGACATTTATTCCTAAAATAGATTTAGATCGATTTGAGACTAAATTGATTCCCGCCCGGCTAAAACCGAATGCAGGAGTGTAGATTTTATGAGAAAAGAAAATTTTTTAAGAGACTTTTTTAAATTGCATAAAAATATGCGTATTTACAATAATATGTTCACTATTATTTCTTATGTGGTGTAAAAAATTAATATCAGTCTTTCATTTCTTTAAAAATCTTTCAAATAGCCTCAACAACCAATTTTGTCAATTTTTTAAAAATAAGCAAAACGAAAAAATAAAAAAAAAAAATAAAAACCAAAAAAATTATATTTTCTTTAAAGCAAAATTTCGTCTATTTTTCAAAAACTTATAAAATATTACAAGAATATAAAAATAGACTTACAAGAATATAAAAATAGACTTATTCAATGATATATAATATGAATATATAAATCGTTTTGAACACATAATGTAATGGCTTAAAAATAGACAACTCAAGTCAATTCTCATTAAATTTATTATTTTATAATATTTTACAGTGCATTTCTATATGTGCGTATGCGTAAAGCTATGTTCACATTTGGTAAATATTTGATCAGAATTGCGTGACCACTAGTTTTACATAAAAATTATTTGCCGTTGTTTGATCTTGCAAATGTTATGTAAGAGCGTCAAAAAGAATTCAATAAAACGTCAGCTGTGATTTACGATAAGTAATTGAAAGAAGAAATTAAGAGCTATTTTATTTAGTGGTTACGTCTTTTTCGTCAAATATTTGACCAGTCTTAACATGGCTTAACACACAATTGTACTGGCGCATGTTGTTTGTATAACGAGATAACATTCGTAATAATCGATTAAATTTGTTAAATATTGTTTATTTTTGAAAAATTGCCAAAAATTGATATGTAAAGCTTTTTAAATGATTTTTCACAGAAATGAAAGATCTATATCTATTTCATATAAGAAATAATAGTGTAAATATCATGATAATATGCTTTTTTATGCAATTAAAAAAAAAGTAGTTAAAAAAAGTCTATTTTAATAAAATTTGCACTTCTGTATTCGTTTTTGGTCGGGTGGAAAGCAGTTTAGTGTCAAATCGATCTAAATCTATTTTAAGAATAAATATCGTCAAAAAATTAAAAAAAAATCTTACGAGATATTTTTTTATTGATCGAAAAAATTAAATTTTTTTTCAAAAATTTACCTTTTTACCAATGCTGGATGTAGGGTGCAAAGCTAAATCAAATTACAATTTTTTTATTAACCATTTATAAAGCCTTGTGTTTCGAAATATGTAAAGAAAAACATTTTTTATTAACAAAATTTGACAAATAGTACCATATTTTTTTTTAATAAATATTTTTTATACTAATTTCAAAGTGCTGATTTTGAACATTTTTCATGTCTAAATGAATTGAGATAATCCAAAAATTTTTTCAGCATATTATTTTGAAATATATTACAAATTAAAGAATATTTTTAAAAATAATTTTCTCTCATACACCTTAGGACTTATTCTCGAAAAATGAAATAAAGTCGAGGCAAAAGTTAAAAAAATTCAAAATTCTATCGTAATTTTTTTTTTAAATGTAAGTGAGTAAGCCTATTTTTACTTTATCTTGTCAAGCACTTTACAGAAATATAAAAATATTTGAAATTGGACTTGATTTGTAGAAGTTATGATTTTTTGAAATTTATCTCGTGTTACTACCGAGTAACTACTACATGATTTTTGAGGAATATTAGGTCCTTCTCCACAACTCTTCCATGCATTTCAATTCGATCTGACCAATAGTTTAGGAAATACAGAGTTATTACCAAAAATTTTGCATTTGATCCCACTGTGCAACGTTAAATCTCACTTGGAGTTTAAGTTTATTATGCAAAAATCGAAAGAAAGAAAAAAGACGTTTATTTTTCATTCAATTTTTATAATTTAATTTATTTGCCATCAAATGCTTGAGCGGCGGAAAATACTAACTAATGGAAACGTTGACATGTCTCACATCAGCATCTAAAAAAAAAAAAAAATAAAGAATAAGTTTTAATCTCAAAATGATCTTGTATTAAATGTTTCTTATTTTGTCTGTAACGTTAAGCAGAGAAAAAATCTATGAACTCAGTACTTTACAGCTGAATTTAAGTTTAAAACAATAGAGACATATTTCGCATTTGCTTTTTCTTTTTTTTTTTTTCGTTTTATTATAAGGTTAAGAGATGTAAATCAATGACAATTACAAGACAATTGAAAGTTTACAGTTGATTTTTTGTTTGATTTTTTTTCTCACTTTTGATTTAGTTTAATTTCTAGGAAATCTTGTGCAAATTTAAGTTTTTTCACTTTTTTTTGTAGTTGACCTAAAGACCAATTTTTAAAAGGTGAGAGTGTACCCTACAATGAATTGATAAATATATACATAGATATGACAATGACTTGCAAAAAGTTTTTTCTGATATCATAAAACCTATATTACTCATGTAGGGAATTTTTTATTTCTATTTTGTATATTTGTCTATCCGTTTAAATTTTTTAATAATAATCCGAGATTCATAAAATATTCCTATGTTTTATGTATTTAATTTTTTTACTGCTTAAATATATGTAGTTCAGTTAAACGATGTCTGTCCGTCCGTCTGTTAAAATTAATTTTTTCAAGACTCCAAATAACAAATATCACAACAAAATAAATTTGTAAGGCTCAGTTGTAAGCAAAAACCTGAAACAATTTTTGAAAAAAAATACCTGTAAAATATTCCACTTAATTTATAACTTCGTTCTAATCGGGTAGTAAGCAGCTGAAATATTAAAGAGAATTAAAAAAATAATAAATATTTTTTTCCGGTTTTAAATTTAAGCTACAGTAATATATAAAATCGGACTTATTTGGTTAATGCACTGATTTTAGGATAAACCAAACTTTAGTTGTTTTTTTGAACGAAAAAAAAAAAAAAATTTAATATCGTAAATAGTTTTACATCGTCAAATTTTTTAAAAGAAAATATATCTGTTTTTATAAAAATGTTAATATCGTTAACATTTAACTTAAAATTTTAAATTTTCTACAAAAATTTTTATATCGTAAGTTTTTTCCGCTATAAATATAATACAAATTAATTTTAATAATTAAAATAATATCGTAAATTTTTCCAATAAAAAATCTAAAAAAAAAAAATCTATCTAAATCGTATTTTTTCCTATTTTCAAAAATAAATTACATGAATTATATTCCTAAAAATTCTTTAATCATAAACTTTCTCATAAAAACTTCCAAAATCGAAATTTTTTCTAATATCGTATATTTTGTACATATAAATATTATTGTTACACAAACATTTTTTTAATATTATATAGTAAATTTTTTTTGATCAAAAGTAATACCAAAAATGTTTTCTATAAACTATTTTAATGAATAAAATTAAATTATTGTAAATTTTAATATCGTAATTTTTCCATACCAAAATTAAAAACGTTAATTTGTATATCATAAATTTTAAATAAAATATAACGTAAATTTTACATTTTGTGGAAACAAATTAAGTTTTATTTTCATAAGTAAAATTTAAATATCCAAAATATTTGATGAAAAAAATTAATATCGTAAATTTAAAAATATATATTATTAAGTTCTTCTAAACAAAATTTTATATCCTAAATTTTTTTATAAAATATTCTAAATAAAATTTAAATATTAAGATTACTGTTGTTAAATCTTAAATTTTTTTAAAAAATTTTTATCGTAAAATTTTTCAATGGAAAAATTTAATGTTAAAAATGTTCTGTAAAAAATGTCTCAGAACTGATTTTGTGTGTAAAACCTAAGATTTTTTAAAGAAATTTAATATCGTTAAATTTCTCAATTAAAAATTTTTTATAATAAAAAAAAAATAAAATCGTACATTTTTAAAAAATTTAAATTTTAAATTTTCTACACATATTTATATCGTAAGTTTTTTCCGCTATAAATATAATACAAATTAATATTAATGTAAATTTTTTCTCCAAAAAATTTAAAAAAATTAATATCGTAAATCTTTCCTGTAAAAAATTTCCTATCTAAATTGTATTAAAAAAAAATTTTGTCATCTTATTTAATAAAAATTTGATATCGTAAATTTTTCTGAAATATGTTGTATATTTTTCTTGCAAAAAAAACTAATATCGTAATTTAAAAGGTATTTTTATATAAAATATCGTAAATATTTTCTGTAAAAAATATTCACAATGTAAGTTTTCTAAATAAAATATTGCAAATTTTCATCAAGTATGTATATCGTAAATTATTTCTATACAAATGTTAAATCGTAAACTTTTTATTTTCGAAAATTTGATGTCGTAAATATTCTCTATAAAAAATTTGTTATGGTGATATTTTTCTATAAAGTGAGTTTATAAAAATATTTATATATCAATATCAAAAAATGTACATCCTAAATTTTCAAATTTCCATAAAAAAATATATATATATATATATATATTGTTAATTTTTTCCAAAAGAATTTAATATCGTAAGTGTTTTCTATAAGAAATGTTTATGTTTGAAAGATTCTCTACAAAAAATTTTATATGGTAATATTTTTCTATAAGGTAACATAAATTTCTTTCTTATTACATTAAATTTTACAAAAAAAAACTATATATCGAAGTTTTTTTTTAATTTAATATCGTAAAATTTAAGTTAATATCGTAAAATGTTTCTAAAAATAATTTAATATTAAATTTTTTCTATAATGAAATTTTATGTCGTAAAAAAATTAATTTCATGATATATGTATATCGTCACATAAAATGCAAAAAGCCGTAACCACTGAAAAATCAAATGTTGGTTTTTGACTGCATTATAATCTACACAAAAAATCTCATATTCATATCTTTATAAGTTACATCAATATTAACAAAAGTCAAAAGGTCGTAACATCAACATCATAAACGAAATAGTCGTTAAATTTGTTCCTTTTAAGAAAAGTTTCTTGGCTTTTGCTTTAAGTGAACGTTTGAAAACTGTTATTTAATTACTTAATTTTAAAGCAAAAAATTAAAAAAATTAATTAATTAAAATTAGCATTTTCATAATGTTTTTGCTTCTACTGTACAAAATCAAAAAGTGTGGCTATGTCCTTTTGCATTTTCGATGACGATATGTAGTTTTAAAACTATTTTAATGAGATTTTTCTCTATCATACTCTCTCTATTCTATTGTAATTTTCAAAACCTTAACATTACAACATATTAAAGAAACTCTATTAGGGATTTGGAACACCAACTCAGTTCGACTCATGCTGAGCAACTCTCTATACTCTGTTTAAATTGTCGGTATTTTATATGTTTGTAGCCATTCCGGCTTATCCTCATTCGCCCAAGTCCAACCCTAAAAAGTAAATTAAATTTCTATCGTTGTCCAAAATAAATAATTGTCCCTGTTCTGCAAAACTCAGTGATAACCTTTTCTATTTCACTTCAGTTCTTGTTTTTTTAAATATCGTAATTTTTCCTAATTTTTTTATACAAAATTTTAATATCGTAAATTTTTTCTATAGAAAATATGAACATCGCAAAAGTTTTTTATAAAAATCTTAATATCGTAAAATTCATCTATGAAAAATTTAACATCTTAATATTTTTATATAAAATATCGTAAAGAATTTTTATAAAAAAATCTTATTCTATAATATTTTAAAATTTTTTTCATTTTTAAAATCATAATTATTTATAATAAGTATTTTTTACCCTTTTTTTTTTGGTTAAGTATATTAATATCGTAAATTTATAGACAAGTTAATTTAATATCGTATTATTTTCTTTTCTTTTTATATCGTATATTTTTTATAAAAAAATTTTATATCGTATATTTTTTATAAAAAAATTTTAATAAGAAAAAATTAATTTCGTTTATAATTGTGAAATTTTGTACAAAATCTTAATATAGTGAATTATTATACAAATTATAATGTAGTAAATTTAGGTGGAAGAAAAATTAAGTATCGTAAATTTTTAAAACTTATATATTTTTGGTAGACGATTTAATATTGTAAATATTTCCTATTAGTATTTTAATATCGTAATTTTTTATATAAAATATGTTTTCCTTTTTTTCCAATTTTATAAAAAATAATTAATATCGTAAATTATTTCTTTAGAAAATTAAAAGAAAAGAAGAAAAATAATTTTTTTTTAATATCGTAAATTTTATCTACTTTTTTTATAAAAAATTTTAAGTTTTTTTCTATAAAAAGATATCTAATATGAGAATTTTAATACCAAAATTGGTCCATAAAAATTCAATATCAATTCATACTATTAATATTGTGAATATTTTTTGTAAAAAATTAAATATTGCAATTTATAAAATCGAAGTCAATATTTAAATTTTTATTTAATGTCCATTATAACTCCTTTAATGTTGGCTTATATTTCAGCTATAATTTTTATTTGTAAGCAATATATTGCGCAATTTTAGTTTTCCAAACACCTTAAAATGAAAGAAAAAATTTTAAAGTAAAGTATAACCCTTTTACCTAATTTTATTTACTTTTTTTTTAATTTGGCCAAAAACTAACCTTTTGCTATTTAATCGCTTTTTTTCGATTGGCTTTTTTGTACAATTTCAAACAAATGTTGGAATACAAATGATTTTCTGTTTTAATCCCTAAAGAGTTGAAAAGTTTTTTTTTTGGGCAAAATTTTCTTTCTACACATTTATACTTAAACAGAAATACACATTCAAACAAAATACCCTGCAGTTCTGATGAAGTCAATAAAGGAAATTTATTGCGAGATATATACACGTATATATTTTTGTACATAATTATGTGATCTTTGGAATGCAACCATATGACAATTGTTTCCTTTTCTATCCCTAAGTAATCTAGAGTGTAATTGTTTGAACTTTCGCTTAAAACTACTAAATAGGCTTTTTTGAGATTTAATCAATTTATCTCTTATTACGATGAGTATATTAAATAAACTAGTTTAATTGATATTGTTAAACAAAAGTCACCCTTAATGTTCCAAGGAGCAATCAACAGAACTTCAGGGTACAATTGAAATATTGCAAACAAAACTTTACATAGGGTCTATACTAGAGAAATTTTCAAATTTTTGCCTAAATTACAGATAATTTTTTATCTCCATCAATTATAGGGGAAAACGTATATCATAATACACCATGTAAAAACAATCAATAAAAATCAAAATGGCGTCTTTTCTCAAGCAACTTCAAGACAAAATTGTCAATGCTCGAGCGCTGACTATTTTGTTTTAGCGCTGCAATAATACTGACAAATTCAGTCTATAAAAATTCTGATAAAAATTTCTCTAGTATAGACTCGACATTAAGACGTGAAGATTTAAGTTGCACTTAAATTGGTGATTATTTCTATTAGCGTTTATTTCTTTTTTGGACATTTTGTACTTAGAGTGTTTGAATGTTTGTGGTGTTTGGTTTCTAAAGATTTGTTACTTAAATTAGCGCATTATTTTGTTGTTACAATGAACAACTTAAAATTCCTCTAAAAATAATAAACATTTGTTCAATACAAAAAATAACAATGTTCCTATAATACGAATATGAATCTAAAATAGCAGCCACAAAAAATAAAGTGTTCATTCAATAAGACAAACTTTATGCCCCCTCATTTGAAATATGTTAGATAGATGCATGTTGTTAGTATTGTTGTTAGTCTAACCCTGCAGTTTTAACCCAAATACTTTTTTTCCAAAAAAGTTTATTTATAATTGTTATTTGATACTATCACGTCTTTGTTTTAAGGAAAAAATATTAACCTCAATAAATTATTAAGAACTTTTTCAGTAGGCAATTTAAAACATAAACTAACTACATTCTAGATTATTTGGAGACAATAAAGTAACCAACAAGCTTCCCTTTGTTTACCGTGGAAAACATACGTATTAATTAAATTGGAGATAAACAAATATTTATATTTAAGGAAAATTTATTATAATTACCACCAGCAGAGCTGCAGGGTTGTAGCATGTAGTTTTTATACTCATAAGTAGAAATAGAAAAAGTTAGTGGTCGTCGTGTTGGTTGCATGTGAAGCTGGCGACATTTAAACAGTTTTGTGATTTAAACTTCTTTCAGCGTTTATTTATTTATTTTTTTTATTTTTCATTTATTTATTTTTTTCCTTCTTCTCCCCAATCAGCATCATTTTCTAAGTTCATTGTGTTGTTTGTGTTAGACTATAAAAGTTAAGAATTGTTCAGGCAAATGTCTCAGTAATTGTTAACGCTTTGCAAAGTCTCGTTGTTGTTCGCCTATCAATTATACGGTTTCAATCAAAAAACTTTTTTGCGAAAATATCAAACGCCACCAAAAAAGGAAGTCGCGTTTTTAAGCGACTTTTTCATAGAAGAATTGGTGTAAAACGAAATATTTTAAAGGATATGTTAATGTTAAAGGTGTGTAAAAAAACAAAAAAGTGATAATAAAAATCCTGCGACTCTAAAAGTGAAACTAATTGTGAATATATATCTAAAAAAATATTACAAGATATAAATTTTAAATCCTCTAAAAGAATATTCGAAATTATTGATAAAATTTTTAACCTTTATGGAAAATACTATTTTTTTAAAAAT
The DNA here is from genome assembly GCA_932274085.1 of Protocalliphora azurea. Lineage (NCBI taxonomy): Eukaryota > Metazoa > Arthropoda > Insecta > Diptera > Calliphoridae > Protocalliphora > Protocalliphora azurea. Next base: position 54,402,856 of record OW026519.1, read on the forward strand.
TAGGTCTAAATAAAAAGCTACCTACATATGAAAAGTCACCAAACATTTAATTCGAAAATTTATAATACATATCAAAAGTTTTCAAAATAAACATTTTCGCATTAAAAATTTTCTGTAGAAAATTTTTAAAGTAAATTTTCACTAAAAATTTCCAAATATTTATTATATAGATAATTTTGAAAAATTTTCTTATAGAAATTTTGTACAAAAATTTCAGAAAGATAAACTTACCTGGAAATTTTAATTTTTATAAGAAAATTTTCATCGAACTTTTTTCTATTAGAAAATAATTCTGTAAAAATATATTGTTCGAAATTTGTTTAAAAGAAAACTGTACGAAAATTTTCTATAAGAAAATTTAATTCGAAAATTTTCTACAAGAAAATTTAGTTCGAAAATTTTCTATATGAAAATTTAGTTCGAAAATTTTTTATATGAAAATTTAGTTCGAAAATTTTATATATAAAAATTTAGGTCGAAAATTTTCTATGTGAAAATTTAGTTGGAAAATATTGTACATGAAAATTTATTTCGAAAATTTTTTATATGAAAATTTAGTTCGAAAATTTTCTATAAGAAAATTATATTCAAAAATTTTCAAAATGAAACTCTTCATCAAAAATTTTTTAAGAGAAACTCTTGTTGGAAATTTTCTATAAAAAAATCTGGTTTGAAAATTTTCTATAAGAAAATCTAGTTCGAAATGTTTCTGTAAAATAATTTCGAAAAAAATTGTTTTGAAAGCTTTGTTCGAAAATCTTATGAAAATTGTCAATAGGAAACTTGTTCGAATTTTTTTTATAAGAAATATAGTTCGAAAAATTTTCTATAAGGAAATTTAGTTTGGAAATTCTTCATAAAAAATTATGTTTGAAACTGTATTTTCATAAGAAAATTTTCAAACCAAATTGTCGTACAGAAAATTTAAGAACTAAATTTTCGTACAAAAAATTTTTGATTTTCATTTTCATATAGAAAATTTTCGAACTAAATTTTGTTCTAGATAATTTTCGAAAAAAATTTTCTTAAGAAAATTTTCGAACAAACTTTTTTTATAAAAAAATTTTCGAATTTAATTTTATTATAGATAATTTCCGAAGTAAAATAAATCTCTTATAAAAGATTTTGAAACAGAAAATTTTCGATGTAAATTTTTTTATACGAGATCTTTAATGTAAATTTTCTTATAGAACATTTTCGCTGTAAATTTGCTTATAGAAAAATTTCGATGTAAATTTTCTTATAAAAAATTTTCTAACTAATTTTTTAATTTTTTCTTTAGAATAGGTCTTATTTTAAATTTTATTACTTTTTTATTACAGATACTCTTTTTTACATTTTGCATAGCTTTGGCTAATTGTGGTGTTATTGGTCCCTATGGACCCCATTATGCCCCAGAGGGTCCATTACACTATGGACCTTATGCACCGCATGCTCCTGTAGCCTATGCTCCAGGTAAAATATTATAAAATCTTTAAGCCTTAATAAGTTTTAAAACAAATGTCTTTTCTAGCTCCCAAACCTGCTGCACCTGAACCTTATGATCCCGCCCCTAAATACAGTTTCGGTTACGATATACAAGATGGTTATACTGGCGACTCAAAGAGTCAACATGAAACTCGTCATGGTGATGTAGTCAAGGGCAGTTATTCTGTAGTGGATCCAGATGGTACCAAACGTACTGTTGATTACACGGCCGATCCTCATAATGGTTTCAATGCTGTGGTGCGTAAAGAACCTTTGGCCTATAAGGCTCATGCTCCCGTTTCCGTAGTGCCAGTACCGGCTCCAGCACCACCATTACCACCAGTGCCTAAAGCTCCAGCACCTATACCTGTAGCTTTACCTTTATCTATACATGCTGGACCAGCTCCAGGGCATGCTCCCGGTCCTTTGCCAGGTCCCCATTATGCTGCTTATCCGGCTTTACATTATGGTCCTTATGGTCCTGGACCTGCTGGACCAGATGGTCACCATTTGGGTGCTTATTATCATAAATGAATATATTTTCTTTTCTCTCGACTTTAAACAGCATACGGCGACTTTTTTCCAACTACTTTTCATTCACTTTCATAAGCTTAAGTGTCTTAATCTCTAGTTTAAACATTCTGTTTGTATATTTTTAAACTTTTAACTTTATTTTTGTTATTCTCTTTGTGTATATGTATGTCTCTTTAATTGCTATTTATTTTACTCTTACTATTTATATTTACTACCTCTTTAATTTTGTTTTACTTATGATGTTGCTATATTCATTCAGTCCATTATCCCCGATACTGATTATAAATATGGTTCATTCAGTTCAGTGCTATAAGTTGTACTTTTATATTTAATTGTTCCACACTTTTTTTGATTTAATTTTCTTTATTTTTCTTCTACAAAACTGTTGCTTACTTTTAATTAAAGAAAATCTTTTGTATAAAATATTTATAATTTAATAAAGACAATGTGTGTGTTGTTGTTTTCAAATAATTTTTTTATTTTGTTTTAATAATCGTTTGATCGTAAAATTTCAATATGAAAAATTCTATTAGAAAATTTAGTTTGAAAAATATATAATATAAATTTTCTATAAGAAAATTTACTTCGAAAATTTTCTATAAGAAAATTTACTTCGAAAATTTTCTATAAGAAAATTTACTTCGAAAATTTTCTATAAGAAAATTTACTTCGAAAATTTTCTATAAGAAAATTTACTTCGAAAATTTTCTATAAGAAAATTTACTTCGAAAATTTTCTATAAGAAAATTTACTTCGAAAATTTTCTATAAGAAAATTTACTTCGAAAATTTTCTATAAGAAAATTTACTTCGAAAATTTTCTATAAGAAAATTTTCTATAAGAAAATTTACTTCGAAAATTTTCTATAAGAAAATTTACTTCGAAAATTTTCTATAAGAAAATTTACTTCGAAAATTTTCTATAAGAAAATTTACTTCGAAAATTTTCTATAAGAAAATTTACTTCGAAAATTTTCTATAAGAAAATTTACTTCGAAAATTTTCTATAAGAAAATTTACTTCGAAAATTTTCTATAAGAAAATTTACTTCGAAAATTTTCTATAAGAAAATTTACTTCGAAAATTTTCTATAAGAAAATTTACTTCGAAAATTTTCTATAAGAAAATTTACTTCGAAAATTTTCTATAAGAAAATTTACTTCGAAAATTTTCTATAAGAAAATTTACTTCGAAAATTTTCTATAAGAAAATTTACTTCGAAAATTTTCTATAAGAAAATTTACTTCGAAAATTTTCTATAAGAAAATTTACTTCGAAAATTTTCTATAAGAAAATTTACTTCGAAAATTTTCTATAAGAAAATTTACTTCGAAAATTTTCTATAAGAAAATTTACTTCGAAAATTTTCTATAAGAAAATTTACTTCGAAAATTTTCTATAAGAAAATTTATTTCTAAAACTGTTTATAAAAAAATTTAGTTCGAAAATTTTTTATACGAAATATTTGAAAATTTTCTGTAAGAAAATTTAGTTCGAAAATTTTTTATAAGGAAATTTATTTCGAACATTAAAAAAAATTGAGTTCGAAAATATTCTATAAGCCGATTTATTTCGAAAATTTCGTATAAGATATTTCATTCTAAAATTTTCTATAGAAAAATTTACAACGAAAATTGTATATAAGAGAATTTACTTCAAAAATTTTTTCAAAGAAAATTTAGTTCAAAAATTTCCTATAACTAAATTTAATTTGAAAATTTCCTACAGCAAAATTTAATTCAAAAATTTTGTATACAAAAATTATGTTCGAAAATTTAAAACTTAAAAAAATTTAAAACTTTTGATTAAAGAAAATCTTTTGTATAAAATATTTGCAATTTGATAAAGCCAATGTGTTTTTTGTTGTCTTCAAATAATTTTATTTTGTTTTAATAATCGTTTAATCGATAAACTTCGGTATGAAAAATTTTATTATAAAATTTAGTTTGAAAATTATATATAAGAAAATATAGTTTGAAATTTTAATAAAAGAATATTTTGTTCGCAAAGTTTCTATAAGAAAATTAAAATCGAAAATTTTCTATAAGAAAATTTTGTTCGAAAATTTTATACAAGAAAATTCAATGGAAATTTTCTATAAGGATATTTCATTCGACATTTTTCTGTAAGAATTGATAAGAAATTTTAGTTCGAAAATTTTCTATATAGAAATTTTAGTTCGAAAATTTTCTATATAGAAAATTTACATCGAAAATTTTCTATATAAGAAAATTTACATCGAAACTTTTCTATATAAGAAAAGTTACATCGAAAATTTTCTATATAAGAAAATTTACATCGAAAATTTTCTATATAAGAAAAGTTACATCGAACATTTTCTATATAAGATAAGTTACATCGAAAATTTTCTATATAAGAAAAGTTACATCGAAAATTTTCTATATAAGAAAAGTTACATCGAAAATTTTCTATATAAGAAAATTTACATCGAAAATTTTCTATATAAGAAAATTTACATCGAAAATTTTCTATATAAGAAAATTTACATCGAAAATTTTCTATATAAGAAAATTTACATCGAAAATTTTCTATATAAGAAAATTTACATCCAAAACTTTCTATATAAGAAAATTTACATCGAAAATTTTCTATATAGGAAAATTTACATCGAAAATTTTCTATATAGGAAAATTTACATCGAAAATTTTCTGTACAGGAATATTTACATCGAAAATTTTCTATAAGAAAATTTTATTCCAAGAATTAAAACACTTTTCCGATTTTATTTTTTAATATTTAACGATTTTTTATTATATATTTATTGTATAAACTTTCTTTATATTAATATTATTTTTTTATTTTTGATATAATCATATAGTAAATTATATATTTTTTTTTATATATTTTATAATATATGAATGATTAATTTAATATGTATGTTTATAATATTATTTTAGAATTTAATATTTTAGATTTAATATAATTTATTTATAATAATATTTAGACGATATGAGTATATAAATATGTGTGAATTTCGTTTGGTTTTTTTTTAATTTGTCCCATTGTGAAATAATATTTTGAGTTAGGATCTTAAAAAGGAATTAACCTAAGTTTTATGTATAAATATAAATATGTATTTTTTGTATATAAAGTTATAATTTAGTTTAATTAATTTAAGTCATTTATTGATAGTTTTAATCAGTGGTATCAAAAAGATATACAAGTTTTAAAAATAAAAAGAGAGGCCGTTATAAAGAGATAAATCATAAAGGGATAACTTATAAAGAGATAAATTAATAAGAGTTTATAAGAAGAGAGCCTAATGGATAAAGAGATGTTAAGTAATGAAAATAACATAGTTTTAATATATATATAATAAATATATAATAAATAAAAACTGTTAATAATTTTTTGGTGGTCTTATTATAAAATAAAGCCTTTTATATAAATTTTTGTAGAGTTTTTTAAGATTTAATTTTAAATATTAATTTAACTAAATGTTTACATTAAGTGGTCGGGAGTTTATCATTAATTTTCTCTTAATTTCTTTAGTTGTTATCATTTGTTTGATAAAACTTAATAGCTTTCTATTTATTATTATGTTTCATTCATGCAAATATAAAAAATGAATAAACTTGTGTTTTTGTTTACATCAAATGCAATTCTGTTTCTTGTTGTTGTTTTTCTTTTTGTTTTTATTAATTGTTGGTGCTTTTGTTTTTAATATTGAATAATGAGTACAAGAGTATGCTTTATAATTGCAAGCTTTGTATTTGGTTACTTATGTTTTGTTAATGTTTTTTTACTATTTGTGTTTTTGTTATTGTAGTTAATGTTTTTAAATAAAATAAGATTTTCTTCCTTTCTTTTAATTAGTCAGTGTTAAGAACTCATCGAAGGAGGATAAGATAAATTAAATTGAGACAGTATTGTTTTCACGCTTGTCAATTTGTGTTAGTTTAAATAAAAGTGTTTTTTTATAATTACAAGCCAATATTAAACCTTATGTTTTGTAAACAATTAAATAAAAATTTATAATAATTTTGAAACCTGTGTTATATTTTTATATATATAAAAAAATACATGTTTAAATCTTAATTGTTTTATAAGAATTGTTCTAAGTGTAGTTCAGATTAATGGTAAGCAAAAGAAGAGAGCCTTTATAAAAACAGGTGGTTACTGTGCAGTTCGATTTGAAAAATTGTAATTTTCAAAAATTTATCATAAAAAAATTTTAAACTTAAATCTTAAATTTTTAAAATTTCATTAAAATTTAATTCCAAATAATCTTTATAATAGCATTTAACTTGAAAAAATAATAAATAAAATGAAAATTTAAAAAAATTTAAAAATTCCTATAAAGAAATAATCCCAAAGTTTTTATCACAAACTTCAAACTAGATCAAACTTTGAAAAAATTTTTACAAAGAATTTAATAACAGAAAACATTAAATTTAGATTATTTTAATAACACAATTTATGATCGCAAAATTTTTGTTTTCGTAATTTTTTTATAGAAAAAAAATTTGTCTATAAGTTTTGCTATATTTGCGATATTTTTCTTAGAAAAGTTTTAGGTACGAAAATATTTTTAAAAAACTGTTTAATTCCAAACTCTATAGTTTTAAATATTTTTACAAGATTAAATTTCTAAAAGTTGGAATTATTTCTTATGTATATTTTAAATTCGAAATTATTCCATAAAAAAATTTTGTGTTAGAAATTTTTCTATTCAAAAATATTCTAACAGAAAATTTTAAATTTAGAAAATTTCCATGAACAAAATTTTAATATAAAAAATTTCATGTTCGAAAATGTTTCCATAGAAAATATATATATATGTATGTTCGAAACTTTATCTATAGACAAACTTTATGTTCGAACTTTTGTATAGACAAATTTTATATTCGAACTTCTTCTATTGACAAAATTTTATGTTCGAAATTTTTTTTATAAAAAAATTATATCTTCGAAATATTTTCTTTAGGCAAATTTTATGTTCGAACTTTTGTATAGAAAAATTTTATGTTCGGATTTCTTCTACACACAAATTTTACGTTCGAATTTAAAATTCGATTGCTTTTTTATAAAAAATTTTATGTTCTTATGTAGAGAAATTTCTATGCAAAATTTTTTATATAGAAAAAAAATGTTATATTCGATTCTTTTTATAAGAAAATTTAATGTTCAAAATGATTTTTTTTTCAATTTTAAAAGTTTTGAATATGAAAGCTTTTTCTATTGACATTTTATTTTTGAATTTTTTTTCGAACTTAAATTTTGGGTTCGATTATTTCATTATAAAAATGGTATGTTCGAATTTTTTTCTAAACGAAAATTATAACTTCGAATTTCTTTGTATTCTATTGATATATACATATTTATGTCCAATATTTATTCTATTTAAAAATTTCTATAGAATAGTTCGAATTTTGTTGTGTATAGAAAAATTTTATGGCCGAAATAAAACTATGTCCGAAATAAAATTTTTTATATATAAAAATTTTATTTTGAAACTTTCTTTATTGAAAATTTTTAAGTTCGAAACTTTTTATACAGAAAAATTTTATATTCGAACATTTTTCCATTCAAACGTTTTACGCTTGTAGTTTTTTCTTTAGAAAAATTTTATATTCTAAATTTCTGTTATTTCTATTATTTTTTTCTTTGACAAAAATTTAGTATGATTTTTTCTGTAGAAAAAAAGCCTGCAATATTTTTAACTGAAAATCTTCAATAGAAAAATGTGTCGGAATTTTTTAAAAAATAAAAAATTCCAAAATCTTGAATAACAAAAAATACAAAAATCCATAATAAAAATAAAAACATTTTCTTCGAAAATTTCAAATAAAACATTTTGTCCGCGAAAATTAACTAGAAAAAATTTTATCTTTTTTTGTGTAGAAAAATTTGCTCTTACGAAAATTTAAGTTCAACATTTTTCTACCTAAAAAAATTATGTTCGAAAATGTTTCTAGAGATATTTTTTTCTTTAAATATTTTTCTTCAGTAGCAAAAATTTTTTCTATTGAACATTTTCGCATTGAAAATTTTCCTTCGAATAATTCATTCATTTTCAACAATTTTTTTTTGACAGACAATTTTCAATAAAAAAAAATTTGTTCGATAATTTTCTATAAAAAATTTCGAAACCGAACATTTTTAAAGGAAGTTTGTTTTTTATAGAAAAAAATTGCTCAATTTTTTTTTTAATATTATCATTGCTCGAAAATTTTCAGATGACAAATATTTCAAGGTTTTCTATAACAAAATTTTTTCTATAACAAAAACTAAGTTTTTTATAAAAAAAAGTATCTAAAGATTTTTGTTCGAAATTTTTTATTCGAACATTTTTATGTTCAGCTTAAATTAAGTTCACCGCCCCACTTGTTAAAAAAAATCTAATGATTCAGTGGTACTTTTACTTATGATTAAAGTTCGCCCTTAGTTTACGAGTTATGGGCCTCTAAAGTTTTAATATATTTTTCTGAATATCTTTATTAATACACATGCGATTTAAATTACATGGATACCATTTAAAAGTGCGTTCAAATATCTTTCTAGTGTTATATAATAAAACTTTGAGAGGAAAAATTGCATTTTTTTTTTTTTTTTGTATACCGGAACTTACTTTTCAATAAAAGTGTATTCAGCGAAGCCGTTGTTCATTCAACATACACAAAGGAGAAAGTTCCTGAAAAACTTTTTTTTAACATTAAAAAGAAAATATATTTTTTTCATCTTAGCTGGTGATCTTAATTTGTTTCTTATGTTCAAAAATTTTCTCAAAATTCTCAAAAAATTATATATTTGAAAAAATTAATTGTAATAATTTTGTATACAAAATTGTTTTCTACATTATTTTTTATACAAAATATTCTTTAAAAACTTATTTTAAATTAAGAAATTGTTTAAAAAGAAATTTGAGCTTAAATTTTAATTCTGCCGTAATCTTGCTTAATTTCCTCTTCTTTTGCTTTCCAGCAAATCTCTTGTGTTTTAGTGTAAAAGTGTAAAAGTGTTTTTCAGTTTTTTTTTTGCCTTTAATTTTTATTTATTTTGCTTTAGCTACATTTAACAATTAATTAAGGTAAGTGATATTATTTATTTATTATATTTTATTTTTTATTTCTATATATATAAATTTTAATTTAATATTAATTTTCTAAAAAAATCGTTGTTAGAAGACTATTTTCCTTTTGTTTTCTTTTGGGGGATATGTTTTAAGTTCCATATTATGGCAATTATGTTGTTTTAAAGAGTTTTTATTCTTCTTTTTTTTTGGTTGGCAGTTAAATAAGGAATATTTATTTACTCATTTAAATTAAAAAAATAAGCATAAATTTGCTTTTGTTTTTGAAAAACAAAAAATACAAATTTTTAAAAAAGTGAGCTTAATTTTTTTACTAATAATAATATTATTTTTTTAATAAATCTTTATCATAGATATGTTTATTCTATATGCATGTTGGTTAATTACTTTTTGAAACATTCTAAAATTTAGGTTTTGAATATTTGATAATTTTTCTCTGTTTTTAAAAATGTGTTTTTTCTTCTTGGTTTAAATTCGTTTTTATCTAAATTTTTATTTTTAAATATTTTTATTAGTTTGTATTGTAATTTATCTAAAAGAAAAGATTTTTATTATTATATTGTCACCATGTTTTGTTTTTGTTTTTTTTTTTTAATAAATTTGTTCTTTTTTTTAATAATTTGTTTAATTTGTGGGTTTTTGTTATAAGAAAACATTTAATTATATTTTGCTTTTGTTGTATTCGCAATTTATTTTAATTTTCTTATTGTTGTATTTGCTAGATCAATAGGTTTTCTTGTTGCGTTTTGTATAATTTTGTTTGTTTTGATTTATTGATTGATTTATTTTGTTTTGTTGTTTTGCTTTTTGTGTTTGAATAGAAAGTTATAATTACAGCTCTCTTTAAAGATAAATGTTCTTTAAAGAGTAAAATTATCTCTAGTTTTGGTATCACACAGGGAAATTTTATTTTTCAAGTTATATTTTTCTTGTTTTCCAGAATTTAGAGAGTAGTTGTACTCTCATTATTTGTAACTATTACTACTCGAGTAATAGTTTCTCTTATTTTGCTTTTGCACAGAGAGCAGTTTATTAAATAATGATAATATTGTTGTTATATGAATAAAAAAGCTTTAAGTAATAATTTGAAATATTTATAAGGGGTTTTAGAAACTATTAAAACGGGAAATAAAGTTCAAACATTTTGTATAAAAATATATATATAAAAATTTATTAAACAAATAATTCGTAATATAAATTTTTTAAACTTAAAATTTCTTTGCAAAAATTAAAAAAATATTAATTTAAAAATTTAATAGCAACAACGTATTAACAATATTAATATTTTTAATATAAAAATTCATATTTTTTTATTTGTAATTCTCAGGAAAGCTTTGCAAAAAAAAACCTATTGATCCTTTTAAAAAAAAGTTGATGTATTTGTATAGATATTTAGACATCGATAAAAATGTTTATAATATTTTTCATATACCATATATATATATATATATATATGTATATATATATATTTAATTTGTTATTTTTTATATGTATCTAGAAAGTGAGAGGATTATAATTTTTTATAAATTATTCATTTAATATTTATCCTTTATTTAAGGTAATTTTCGTTAAATGTTCAATTTCTGTCTTTTTTTTATAATTTTGAGTTTGTGTGATGGTTTTAAATATTTTCCGTTTCTGCTAGAACTTGTTATGAATACTATTTTGAGTTATATTTTTTATTTGCTTAAATAATGAAAAATTTCTATCTTTTTATTTATGTATTTGATTTGATATTTATTTTGTTTAATATTTTACTTTTGTTCTAAGAAAAAAATTAAATTTAAATTAGTTGCTATAGTTAGATTTACTTTTTAAATTTTTATTTTTAAGTAGAAAAAGGTGGTCCATTTAATGATCGTTTTCGTCAGCGTATTGATTTGAGTTTTTTTAAGTTTCTTTTTAAATTGTTTCTTTCATCTTTATTTATTTTTTTTGGTTTTAAATATTAATTAAATAGGAGATTTTTTTTATTAAAGGATTTAGAAAACAAAGGCTTTTATGAAAAGGCAAAAATTTGATGTAATTCAAAAGAAAATAATAATAATAAAAATAATAATAACAATAATAATAATAATAATAAAAATAATAATAATAATAATAATAATAATAATAATAATAATAATAACAATAATAATAATAATAATAATAATAATAATAATAAAAATATTAATAACAATAATAATAAATATTTAATATTAAATATTTATTAAAGTAATAAACAAGTAATTTGATTGACAAATTAAGAAAACTTAATTTAGTTTTATTATTTAGAATTGATTTCATTTTTACAGATTTAAAAAAAAAATCATCAAAATCAAAAAAAATTGAATTTTTTTTAAACAAAATGCTTCTTTTTCATACCCTGTAGCGCCGCACATAAACTATGAAATACCTCTTCTATGCTTCTATAAAATACCAAGTCATTTGGTTGAATCAAATTGCAAAATGTTTTATTTACAAAGTATTTTTATTCTGTTTAAACGTATCCGAACTGGTCCAACCGTGGTGGCCGCTTCTGAAAACTATTTAAAGTTTATATTAAAAACTAAAATTCAGCAACATCTCAGCTATTTCCATGAAAATCCTAGAGTCAATCGTATTAACCATTTCAGAGAATGATTGATTTATTTACAGAATTATTTAAATTCTGAGCCATAGTAGAATTTTTGCATCTATGCTGAAATTGAAAAAGTTGAAAGTCTATAATCTAGTGCACTGTCTGGTCTATAGCATAACTTATAACATATATTATCCAGTCTTTTAAATAAGCTAGTCTATGGTCTGGTCTAGCTTAATATTTAATCTATAATCAAGAATATAGTCTACCCTATAATTAAATTTATAGTCTATAGTTTTTTATATAGTTCAGTTTATATACTAGTCTATAGCAGGCGAGGATCCTGTCAAAGCATTTGGAGAGAGGGAGGTGAAAAAAAATTTTGTTCTGAAAAATTATGTACATGATTTTAGCGGCTAAAAATTTAAGTTACTACGTGGCGATCAAATTTTATACAATATTTTTATAAATAACTTTTGAACTTTTTGTGCCACCAAAAAACTGGATATTTTACTTCGTTATTCCTTTTTAGTTTTTGAAATACAAACGCAAATTTTTATGATTTTTTATGAATCTATGGTTTGTAAATTTCAAGGAATATTGAATAGATTTTAAAAATTTTAGGTGTGTTTTTATTAAATATATTAAAGATATCAATTTTTAAGTACAATTTTATTTACAATAAAATGAAACCTTAATCTTTAAAATCATTTAAATATTAAACAATTATTTAAAATTTTCAAAACTTTATCAAATTATTTTTAATATATTTTTAAGTAAATCCTTTATAGGTCTGTTTGCTTGCATACTAATTTTACTAGTTTTACTAATTTTACAAGTATTTTACTCCAAAAACGCTTCTGTGCACATAAAAATAGTAGAAATTATAAACATTTCAAGAGAAAATATTTTTCTCTTTAGCTATATTTTACTTGAATATTTTGCATGAACAAAACTAGTAAAAAAGTTTTATTTTCAAATTCTTCTTGAATTTTGTTTGCAAAAAGAATAATTAGAAAATACATAAAAATAAAATAAATTTTTTTATTTTTTGGGACCTGATGTCAATTTTAGATACATTTTTGCAAAAAATTGTATTTTGATACTAATTTATGTACTTTTAAGTGGTTTTAGAAAATTGCCTATTTATGATAGCTGTGGTCAATTATGGACTGATACTTTTTAAATTTCCTACATTGATTTGTATTTAAATAACTTGTTCCCCATTCTTCTACATTTGTCCACACATTGATATTTTCAGAAAGTTATGATATGGTCAATTATAGATCAATCTTAAAATAATTCGATCTGATGTTTGAGGTTTTATAAGATTTATTTTTGCTGAATACAGTCATATTTAAGAGATTTATAGTAGTCAAAGCTATCTTGGGAGGGTGTTTGTATGCAAACTAGGTGAAAAAATATATCGGTTTTGATCAATACCAGTCTTATGTACCCAATTGCATTGAACTCCCTTCTCAGACAAAGTTAAATCAATTCAGTTGATGATTCTAGCCGATTGGTATATTTAATCAATATTATGACACTGGGTATCATCTACAATGGATAGATGAAGCAGATCAAGAAACTGATCTACTGATGATATCTAACTAGGCTAAAAACCATAAATATTTGTCTTGTTCACAAATTGTAATAACAGATATCCATGGATAAAATAAATTCTATAAAGGAATATATGAAAAAATATCTGAAAAGGAACATATGTTCGTATTTGTGAAATGTTTCCAATTTTCCATTTAGTATATACATATACGTATATAAAAAATTAAATAAAAATTTTATTTTCTTTATGAATTTTTTAAATTAAAATTTAAATTTCTCTTTGTTTTACTAGTTTTGCTAGAATTTCAAACAAACAAACCTTATGCCATAGAATACAACTAGAAGTTTATGTGAGAGGCAGTTCAAACTAAATTTTCAAAAAAATTTACTCATTTATTTCAAAACACAAAATGAAAACATATGTGACTACATGTATTTTGTTGTTGCATGACTTAGGTTTTTGACAACTGAATTAGGTTTTTGTTTCTCACATAAACTGTTTAGTTTTATTATATGCCTTATGCCATAGAATACAACTTTTTTTCAAAACACAAAAACAAATTATATGTGACTACATGTATTTTATTGTTGCATGAATCAGGTTTTTGACAAATGAATCAGGTTTTTTTTTCTCTCATATAAATATCTACTTATTAATCTATGCCTTATTCTTTATTTGAAACATACCTAGGCTAAAATTAAAAACGTATAAAAAGTTTAAGTAAATCATTTCATATAAAATCGAATAAGTTCTAAAATTTTTGTCCAATTTAAAAGAAAATAAAAGCAAAAAAATAAATATGCTTTAAAAGATTTATAATAAATTGATTAGAACTAGAAAAATTTAATTTCTTTAAATGTTTAAAAATTTTCTTTCAATATTTGACCAAGCCATATACAAATGTATATGGATAACAAGGTTGATTCTTCTACTTTCCAATAATAGAATTTATCCATAATTTAGAATGTTTAAAGATTTTTAGCTACAAAATTATGCATAATTTTAATTAAACTTTTTCTTAAAATTTTACTTCAAAAATTACAATTTTTAGACATTTGTCATTGTCTCAAAATTCTCATTATGTATAATTTAATAATATTGAGGATAAATATTATATTTTGTATGATTTAGGGAAAATCTTTTCTGTGTTGTTAGGGGTAGATTTTACTTCAGCAATTTTCACATTAATTGCCTTGATTTGATTTTGTTTTGAAGTACGAAAATGAGAAGCAAAACGAATTTCGAAGTACTGGCAAGTTTGTACCCTTTCATATTTCCTCTCGCTCGATCTCACACAATGTGTATTTCCTACAATTTTTAATAGACAAATTCCATTTTTAAAAATCTTGATTTACTTAAAATTTTCGAAAGAAGATGCAAATTTTTGTATAGACAATATTGAATATAAATTCATCATTCCTTTTTCTATTTATGACAGACTAATTTTTTTCACAAAATAATTTCATTTTTTTTCTTTTTCCTATTGTAAATTTTTCTGAGTTGAAAAATTCATTTTGGGGGGAAATTCCTTTACCACCACTCTCCGTGAATCGCCGCCAGACTTATGGTCTAAGCAAAATTCTACTTTATGGTCTAGTCCGTGGTCTTGTCTATAGTTTATTGTATGGCCCTGCTTATAGTCTAGTCTATACACATGATTATATAATACTTTATTGTCTACTCTATGGTCTTGCCTATAGTCTAGTTTACATTACGGACTAAAGCCTCGTTTAATCTATAGTATAGAGTACGGTCTAGACGATAGTCAAGACTATAGCTATATTTTAATCTATAGTCCAGACTATAGTCTAAACTAAAATCTAAACTATAATCTAATCTATAGTCCAGACTATAGTTTAGTTTATAGAACAGCTTATAGGCCAAGCTATAGTTCCAATTTATAGTTCATACTATAGCGTAATCTATAGACTTTAGTTTAGTCTATAGTCCAGTCTATAATATATAGTGCAGACTGTATAATAATCTATAGTTCAGACTATAGTTTAGACTATAGTGCAGCCTATAGTCTAATACATACTCCAGATTATAGACTACTCTATAGTCCAGACCATAGTTTCATCTGTAGTCCAGACTATAGTCTGATCTATTGCCCAGACTATAGTATAATCTAAAGTCGAGACTATAGTCCATACTATAGAATAATCTATAGTCCATACCATATTCCATTCTATAATACAGACTATAGTATAATATAAAGTCCAGACTATAGTCTATTCTATAGTTTAATCTGTAGTCCAAACTATAATATAATCTAAAGTCCAGACTATACTCTAATACATAGTCCAGACTGTAGTCTCATATATAGTCCAGACTATAGTCCACACTATAGAATAATCTATAGTCCATACAATATTCTATTCTATAATACAGACTATAGTTTAATCTATAGCCCAAACTATAATATAATCTAAAGTCCAGACTATACTCTAATACATAGTCCAGACTGTAGTCTCATATATAGTCCAGACTATAGTCCACACTATAGAATAATCTATAGTCCATACCATATTCCATTCTATAATACAGACTATAGTATAATATAAAGTCCAGACTATAGTCTATTCTATAGTTTAATCTATAGTCCAAACTATAATATAATCTAAAGTCCAGACTATACTGTAATACATAGACCAGACTATGGTCTCATATATAGTCCAGACTATAGTCTAATTTGTAGCCAGTTTATAGTCTAATCTAAAGCCCAAACTATAGTTTAGTTTATAGTATCTAATCTATAGTCTAGTCTTAGTACATTTTTCAGTCCAAACTATATTCTATTTTTAGTACAGACTATAGTCTATAGTCCAGTATATATATTCCATAGTTTAGTCTTGTCCATAATACAGATAATAGACTTGTCTATAGTCGAGACAATAGTTTTGTCTATAATCTAGACTCCAGTCCATAGCCCAGACTCTAGTCAAGTCTATAGTCCAGGCTACAGTATAGTCTATAGTCCATACTATAGCTTAGTCTAGTCTATAGTCCAGACTATAGTCTAGTCTATCGTAGTCCAGACTACACTTTAGTTTAAAGTCCATACCATAGTCTACAAAGCTTATAGTCTAGACTATAATCTAGTATATTGTCCAGGCTACAGTACACTGTAAAAAATTTTATAAAATTCTTAAAATCAATTTTTTGTAATTATATAAATGAAATAAATAAAATAAGAAAAAACACATATTTCGATTAAAATTAAATTAAAAACTTTATTTAAAACTTAAAAAAAAAAATAAAATAAAATATTTTTCTGTTTTTTTTATATTTCAAGAAAAATTACAACTATAATTTATGTGTGTTCTTTTAATTTTTAAATTTAAACAAATAAAAGAAGAAAACAATAATAAAACAATAAATTTTTTAGAGAAATTAAAAGTAATAAAAATGGTATAGATAAGAAAGAAAAAAAGAATATTTCAAAAATTAATGCTTAAAAATTAAAATAGAATTCAATTCTGTTTTGTTTTAATTTTTTTTTTTTTAACATATTTGTAGGTAAATACAATGTGTAAAATAATATTATTTAGATATTTTATATTTTTTCACATTTTATTTAAGTTATTTTTTTTTTAAGATATTTTAAGTTTCTCTTTTTTTCAGAATTGCTTATTTCATAAATATTGCAATGTTTTATTTTTTCATTTATTTTTAAAGGGTGATTGATTTTCTTCTTTTTTATATATATAATATTACACATTTCTTTTTTTCTGTTTTTATACAACAATTAATGACTATATTAAATACAAATACAAGTACTTTTTTTTCTTTTGTTTTAAATTTATATTAATTAAGATATTTTGTGTTTTTTTGTGTGGGTTTTTGTTTTTGTTTTTTTTAATAAAAAAATTTCGTTCTCGGTTTTTTTTTTTTGAAAATTTTCGGTGTTAATCGGAACCTTTTTGTTTATATTTTTTTAATTTTCTTTTAAAAAATTAATTTTTAAAACCATATGGTGTCGATGAGGCATTAGGTGTTTTTAATGCTTTATTTGTATTTAGGGCTGATATTGTGCTTTTATTATTTTCTTCTTCTTGCTCATCTTGTTCTTCCACTTCCTCAAGATCTTGTTCCAAGGTTTGCTCAATTTCTTGCTCCGTAATTACAGTAACCAATTCCTCCACCGCTTTGCCTATGGCCGCTTTAGATTAAAGAAAATACATAAATTATGAAAAATTAGTCAAATAGTTAAAAATCAAAAACTTAACACCAACAAAACAAATAAAAAAAAATTGCAAATAACATTGGTCATGCTTTATATAATAGAATTAAAATTTTTTTAAATTTCTATTAAAAAACTTATAATAATAAAAAAATTTACAACATTTTACAACACCTAAAGATTTTTGTAATAAATTATATATAAATTACCCTTATTGTGTTTTTTTTGTTTTAAATATCATATAAAATTTCCTCTACTTTTTATTTAGTGGCTGTTTTTTTTCTTTTTTGTAATTAATTATGATCTGATATTTTTTTTATTTATTAATTAGATAATATGTTTCCAAGTTTAGCAGTTGTATAAAATGAAAGAAAACAAGAAGAAAATTTTATTAATTTAGTTATTTTTAAAATGCGTAAAAAATTGAAAGAAACGCTTTCAAAATTTTAGCAATAATAAACTGAATAAAATTAAACTTTAAATATTAAAAAACAAAAAGAAAAAAAATAAATTCAAACAAACTATAAAACTTATAAAGTAAAAAACAAAAACTTATAGAATTAAAAGCAGCAGAATAAAAATAAACATTAACTGTCCAGACTATAATTTATATTTCAGACTATGGTCTAGTTTATAGTTCAAACTATAGCACAGTTTATATTCCGGACTATATTCCAGTTTATAGTCCAGACTATAGCCTAGTTTATATTCCAGTTTATAGTCCACTCTATAGCCTAGTTTATATTCCAGTTTATAGTCCAGACTATAGCCTAGTTTATATTCCAGTTTATAGTCCAGAATATACCATAGTTTATACTCCAGGCTATAGTCTAGCTTATAGTCCAGATTGTAGTCAAGTTTATAGTCTAGACCATAGCCTAGTTTATTGTTCACACTATAATCTAGTTTATAGTTCAGATTATAGTCTAGTTTATAACTCAGACTAAAGCCTAATTTATAGTTAAGACTATGGAACTGTTTATATTTAAGGCAATCGACCAGTTATTAGTCCAGACTATATTCCAATTTATAGTCCAGATTAAAGTCTAGTATATAGTCCAGTTTATAGTACAAATTATAAAATAGTTAATAGTTCATACTATAGTCTACTTTATAGTCCAGGATATAGTCTACTTTGTTGTCCAGACAGAAAATTAAGCTTAATCTCTTTAGAAAAATGCAAGAATTCATAAGAAACACAAATTAAATAAAAACTTGAAACAAATTTTAAAATAATTGCTTCAACAACTTTAGATTCATTCATTCAATCAAACATTCCTACCACTTTGATTATGTTGCATTAAACTGCTGTGTGGCGGTGGTGGTGGTCTTCCGTCATCCGTTAAATATGCACTCATTATACCTCCAGGATTTCCGGTTGCCGTTTGTATATCCATGCCACCATTGCCACTTAATATATTACGTTGGTGTTGCTGTTGTTGTTGCAAACTATGTAAATTAGCTGCAGGATTACCGGCATTAGACATTAAATGATGTTTTCCTATAACTGCACCGCCGCCGGCTGCCACAGCTGCTGCAGCAGCATGATGATCATTCATACTGGGCAACATAAGACCCACTTTTGAGTCATTTTGTTAATATTTTTAATTTTATATAAATTATGTTTTTTTTTAAGTTTAAATGATGTGTTTGGTGTTGGATGATGTTAAAATAAGGACGTAGGAGCAACGTTGATGTTTTTTGAAACATATGTTTGCAATAAAAACAATTATAAAAACAAATGCAGGAAGAAAGAAAACAAATGGAATACAACAATAAAATGTTGTTTATTTAAAAAACAAATTTTTCTTGTAAGCAGTTTGAAAAAAAAATAATAATAATATGACTTAAGTTAAACAACGAACCTAATCTGTGAAAACCAATGTTATAAGGAATCAGAAGATTTTTAAAACTCTGACATTCTAAAAACTTATTAAGAGTTGTATATACATTCTAAGCATTCCCAATTAGTCTACTTTAAAATCTATTTTATATTTTAAAGTCTAAGCTTTAGTATTGACTATAAAAATGTAGTATATTGACCATACTATAGTCAATGCTACGAGTATAGTCTAGTCTATTGACTATAATACAATATAATCGAGACTATAGTTTAGTCTATTGACTTTAATATATTCGAAACTATAACTATTGTCCAAGTCAAGAATAATATACTATAGTTAATACTATAGTCTAGTCTATTGACTATTCAATAGTCTAGTCTATTGACTCTAATACAATATCGTCGAGACTATAATTTATCCTACCGACTATACTACAGTTAATACTATAGTCTAGTCTATTGACTATTCAATACTCAATAGTCTAGTCTGTTGACTGTACTATAGTCAAGACTATATTCTAGTGTACGAGTATTGACTTTAATACAATATAGTCAACACCATAATTTAGAGTATCGACTTTAACATAGTCGAAACTATAGTCCAGTCTATTAACTATAATATAGTCGAGACCATAGGCTATAGTCAAGTGTATAGCCTAATCTATAGTTTCGTTTATAGTCTAATCTTTAGCCCAGTCTCAAGTGTATTCTAATTTTAATTTTTATTCTCTTTGTAAAATTATTTTTAATTAGAAAAAAAATTTTCAATAAAATATTCAAAATCTTTCTGAAGAAATAGGTTTAATTTCCCTAATATTTATAAAAATCCCTTTGAAATAAATAATTCTTAATCTTTTCCGAGGTAATATTAAAAAAAAAAAAAAAAAAAAAATACATACGATTTTAAATAAATGACAGAATGATGGAAATGATAACATGACACATCAATTCATTGTAACATTTATTTAGGGATTTAAGACACACAAAACACTCCTCAAATGGCTCATGAAAAATGTGTTTTTGTATTTTATGGATTCATTAATTGATTTATATTACGAACAATTTTACAAAATTCCAATTCAATGATAACTTATCATCGGAAGATATAAATCGAGTAAAATAAATTGGAATAAAAGTAAAGAAAGATAAATCCATAACATTGTAGTTTTCTTCGCTCTTACTATTTCAAAGTAAAATACAAAATATTTTAAATATTCAATACTCACTTGAATTTTGGTCATAATGGCCATTTTGTTGATTCATTTTGGCTGGTGAATCGGTATTTAATTGTGAAGCTGTCACTGAACGGGTTTGTAAGGTATTCGGTTTGGAGTTTAAAGCCGAACCGGGTGTAGCACCATTATTGGGATCATTTAACAATTGGCGTAAACGTTGTAATTGAGCCTCCAATTGACGATTATGATCTTCTAAAATTTGCATGCGTGATTCAAGGCGTCCTTTGTGTTGTCTTAGCAATTTAGCTTCGGCCATCATATCCTAAGAAAAAAAGACCATAAGTTTTTCTTGGGAAGGTCTATATGAAAAAAAAGAAAACTTACTTGACCATGTTCTCCTGAAGCATTGGCACCCTGCGCTAAACCACCCACTGAAGAATTGGAATGTTGCATACCACTCGCTTCATCTGGTGTTGTACTCTGTTTAGTTAATAGCTGTTGATATTCAGCTTGTAAATTAGTATTCTCTTCTTCCAAATCACGAATAATAGCTTCCAATTCTTCTCTTTGTTCAGCATCCATAGCAGCCATTACTTGAACGGGAGACTTAGGAGCAGCACCATTATTTGTGGGCAAAGCCATACAATATTGGGCTATTAATTGATGTTCATCATCACTATCGGGTGTAGAGTTAGAACCAGTACCACCACCATATTCTACTTGAGCCAAACGTGTAGCATACATTTCCAGTCTTGAGTGCATATCATTTTGTAGAGTGTGAGTAGTATGTTGGGGACTGGGGGCAGGTGATTCTAAGGCATCACCCTCTAAAACACTTTGTACAGGTAAATAGCCAACACGAGGATGTTTTTTGAAGTATTTGCGTGATTTGAATTTATTTTTCAAGGCGCGAGTAAAGTCTCTAACATCTTCAGTGGATGTGGTCTGTTATAAAAAAGGAAAATTAATTTCATGATAAAAAGTTGGTCTCCTTTTTTTAATTTTTAATTTAAACTTACCGTTGTACAATATTCATGCATGGGATGACTAAGTTTATGATTTTTGGCATTACGTCCAAAGAAGAAACACTTTTGGCACATGTCGAAATTGAAACACTTAAGGCAGCGATAACGGAAGCCAACAATGGGATACTCTTTGCAAATGTTACACTTCGCCTGATGAAGAAAAACAAAATAAAAGTTACAGAAATTTATATATTGCACTTAAAAGTGTTAATTAAGTGCCAAGTTAATATGTGAGTCATTTTTAAAAATAATATTTACCGCGGGAAATAAATCTAAGGCCTTTTATCAAGAGATTCATATTTGCTTACTTAAATAACGATTTCTAATAATGCCTTAATACGATTTTATAAAAGATCTTATAAATTGCTTTTTTCATTTAGTTCCGGAAAAGGTTTTCTCCAGAACTTCTTCCACTACATCTATAGAATGTCTACTTTTAAAGATGATTTCTTTAGAATTCTTAAAGAAAACCTGGGCATTCTTTTTACATCTATAAATGCTTTTTGGAACCTTTTGGACCTTTTTGCCTTTTTAAAGTCTTCAAAAAAACCCTTAACTTACTTTTAATAAGATCTACTAAACATACTTATGTTGTTCCTTTTGTTATGACTTCATTCTCTATTTCTCTAGAAGGCTTTCAGGTTGCTTAAAAAAAAGCTTTTTCATTTTGAAAATCTGAATTCTTAAACAAAGTCTTGGGAAGAGTTTCTGTAAGACCTTTAGATTTTTTTTAATAAATAAATAAAGTAATTCTGTAGGATCCCCTATCTGTAAAATAAGGCTCTTTTTGAAAGGCTACTATATTTCCCGCTGTATATCTAGATTTGTGCCAGCTTATGCTGCAATTTAATTTTTGGCTTTCACTTACCTGATGCTTAGCTGTCTCAGCAGCTGCCAAACGATGTAATACTGGTAGCCACACTAAACTTTGTGGTTCGTGCTGTAGCCAAGCAAGGAAGTGATGTAATTCAATCGTAAGTTCTTGATTAGAATCAATTGCTACAAACGAGAAGAACAGGAAATGTGTAAAGAAATTGTGTTTGTTTAATAATTAAGACTAAGTTAAGTTTTTGGAAATAAAATGTAACTAGTAGAAAAGTAATAAAATTGTTTGGAAGAGAAAACATGTTTAAAACTTATGTTAAGAAGAAAATTTAGGCTGAAGAAAAAAGATTTGTTAAAGCAGATTAAATTAAAATATTTTTAAAGAGGAAATGAAATTTTTATTTTATAAAATGATATAAAATAGTCCAGGAGAGAACTAGTTGAAAGAAATCTTTTAATAATTTAGCATTGAATTTCATTAAAATTTCCTTTTAAAGGAACTGTTTTAGTGAACTAGTTAGATATTTAAATTAATTAACGTCTCTTAAAATTTATTGAATGCAAATTTGTAACAAGTGCGTAATTTTTATATTTTTTAATTTTCTCATTCAAAATTTTACAAACACTTGCTTATCTATATTTTCAAAATCATTTGTTATTCAGCTAGTTAGATTACCTTCTTGAGAAATACCAGCTCTCTCTAAGCAGGAACGTACAGAAGGTTCTATATTTGAACCACCAAAAGCTGCCACCTCACCCAATTGACGGGGAACCTTAAGAAAATAAACAAAATTCCAATAATAATATTAAGAAACTAACTCCAAACCAAATCAAAACTCACCTGTATACAATCATGCAATAACAAACCCAATTTTCTTTGATCCACTTTCCTTTCAGGATCAGCAATTAAACGGAATAAATAACGATATTTTTCCTCTAAATGGCCGCGACACAGTAAAACCAAACCCACCTAAAAATAAAACAAAATTATTTTAAATTAGTTTCAATACTTATTCATTCATATTAAGAAATAAAATACACAAACCTTAAAACTCAATACTCTGATCTGACCCGTACGCTGAGAATCATACACATTTAAAATCCAATTAATAGCCAAATCCAATGATTTTGTTAAATCGATTTTATCCAATGTTACATACAGTGAATGTAAAACTGTAGTCATATCGGGTATGTCAATAAGTTTATCATTTTGTGCCCTTAAGCCGTGATTATCAAAAGATTCAATAGCTGCTGACATGGGTATACGATCTAGAGCTAAAGATTTTTGTACCGATCTCAATTTCATGGCAGTACGATAGGCTGAAAAACGTATTTCATTAAGATCAGCTAAACTTTTCATTAGTTCAATCATATCGGGATGATCCCAGTGTGTAGTTTCACGTTCGTGGCTGGAAAAAGGAGACAAGAAAAATAAATTATAAAATTTTATTTCTCTTATAAAACGCAATATAATTTTTAAATAAAGGAAATAAAACTGCTTTTAACCGACTAATCCTTATTAAAGTTAAAAAAAAACTATTGAAAATCTTAGCTTCTTATAATATTTTTCTGTGAGAAAAGCAGATAAAGCTTTTCATATACAATTATATAAAAAAATGTTTTTAAAAAAAAAAAAAAAAAAAAAAAAAAAACTTAAGAAAGATTCTTAAATCTTAAAACAGTATTTTGTCAAAACGCATTAAAAAATATTACCACGTGAAGAGCTTATTGTATAAAAATATATTCACAAAAATATACAAAACACTTTATAAAATATCTTTCTATGCAAAATGCTCTATGAAGAAGGAAGCAAACTTTTATATACAAAAGCTAAATTAATAAAAACATAATAAAATACTGATTATAATAAGTTTTAAAAAAGCTTTTTATACTTTAAATTACCATTAACAATTAATTAACAATATAACAATTTATTTTTTTAATTAAAATTCTTATAAAAGATCATTTTTAAAAATCTACACACAAGATTTTTAAAAACTTTTCCATAAATTTATTAAAAACTTTTAAAATGTGGTACAAATTTTTTCACAAATATATATTTCATTGAAATGCTTAAAATTTTTTTTAAACTCTTTAAAATTTTTTTATTGAAGGAAGAAAAGCAAAAAAGTTGGAAAATATTATATAAAGCTTTACAATTTTTTTTTATAGGAAATCTATAAAAAAAAATGTACAAATAACTATAAAATTTGGAATATTATATAAAGCTTAAACAAAACTTTATCGAGAAGATGAAAAAAACTTTTCATTAAAAAAGAAAAGCTTCAAAAAAGCTATTTATCGAAAATCTTCAACAAGTTTTTATCAAAACAGTTTCAGAAGGCTTTTTAACAACAAGTTATAATAAAGCTGTATGAAAACTTTTAAGATCGTTTTTACAGCTTTTTAAAAAAATTTTAAAAATATTTTTTATCGAAAAAATAATAGATTTTTAACAGAAAAATTTCAAAAAAAAAAAAAAAAAAGATTTTTATCGAAAATCTTAATTTTTTTATCAAAACAATATCATAAGGCTTTTTAACAACAAGCTATATAAAGCTTTAGGTAAACTTTCTTTTTAAAGAGTTTTCATAGCTTTTTTTTTTTAAAAAAACTTTTAAAGATTTTTTATCAAAAAAATGTTTAAATAAATTGACAAGGGAAATACCAAAAGAACAGATTATATACAAAGCTTTAAATTAAATGCAAAATCCTATTTTTTCAAAAAAGTCTTTTAAGAAAGTTCTTTTACTTAAACCTTAAAATGTATTTATCGAAAAATTAAAAAGCTCTTTATTGAAACATTTAAAAATAAAATGATGTACGACGATCTAAAAGCTTTGAAAAACTTTTTATTAAAAAGCATTCAAAAGTCTATTAAAAAAATAAGATTTAAGAATAGTTTCAATTTTTTTTTTTAAGTTTCCAGTTTTAAAAAGCTTCTTTTAGCATAAAAAAAAAATATTATTATTTATTAGATAAGCTCTAAAAAGATTTTGATTGACAAAAGAAAAAATATTATTTTTATTACACAAGTTTATAAAAGGTTTATAAAGACTTGTATTATAAAAATTAAAAAAGTTTTTTATTATAAAGGAACTTAAAAAGCTTTTTATTTGCTTCTTATTAATAAGGCTTTAGGTTTTTATTACAAAAACTTTAAAAGGATTTTTACTTTAAAATCATTAAAGAGCTTTTTATTACAAATAGTTTTAAGCTTTTAATTGCAAAAACTTTAGTTTTTATTCAAAAATCTTTTTGCATATTAAAAATTATCTCCAAAAAGCTTTTTATAACAAAACTTTAGAAGGCTTTTTTTTATTTAAAAAAAGTCTAAAGAAGCTTTTTATAAAAAAAAAGAACTTCCAAAAGTTTTTATAAAAAATTGAAACGCTTTTTTTTATTAAAAAGGCTTCAAAAATCTTTTTATTAAAAAAAGCTTTCAAAATTATTTTATTTGAAAAGCTTTTTATTAAAAAAGGATTTTTAGTAAAACAATCTTAAATAATTTTCTCAAAAAAGCTTTTTATAACAAAATTTTAGAAGGTTTTTTCTTATTCAAAAGAAGCTTTTTATCAAAAAAAAAAGAACTTCCAAAAGTTTTTATAAAAAATCGAAACGCTTTTTTTATTAAAAAGGCTTCAAAAATCTTTTTATTAAAAAAGCTTCCAAAATTATTTTATTCGAAAAGCTTTAAAGGATTTTTAGTAAAACAATCTTAAATAATTTTAAATAAAAAAGCTTTTCACTTACTCTATATAATAAGGCACATTGGCTGCTGTGGTAGCTCTTTCCCATGGTGGTTTTACACTTTGTCCTAGATTTGGTATTGGTCCAATTGTGCCGCTATTCGAAGTACAACGACCATCTTCACCATTCTCCAATGATTGATTGCCGCCAGCATTCAATAAAACTTTTTGTCTCTCATCCATAGCAATTTGTAAGAGTTTCATTCTAAAGAAATTATAACAATAATTAAATTTGAGTCTATTTTTTTTTTGCTTCAACAATAGAAAAAAAAAAACTCACCTAGTATTCAAATCTTCTAATTTGGAGAGACAATTAGCTGGCACCAACACTTGATTGGCGGTGAAAAATGACTGTTGTTCATTGCAGTCATCTAGCAGTGCACCGGCAGTGGTCATTTTATCTCTGAGACGTTGTAAATGCTGTAATTGTTCACTGGCTTCCGAACTAGTAGGTGGTACAACCCAAGAATTTTTGGTAGCTTCGGCTGAGGCTACGCGAGAACTTAAATCTTCCAACACCTTTTGGAATTGACGCATTTTCTGTAAAGAATAAAAAATAATTGAAAATATAGAAAAGTAGTATTTCGAATTTTTAAACAAAAATGTAAAATAAATTGTTGCAAATTTCTTTTAAAGGATTGCCATTTCTTATATCACTCTCATATTGCTATTTTATATTGAATTCATATTACAGTTTTCATATTAAATTCGGGATATAAATTCATGCTTCGTAGGAAAATAATTTATAAATTTAAATTATGTTTACTGTTTAATTTAAATAAAATTCTACTTAAAATATGTAAATACACTTGATTAACCACAAAAACCACAATAAATATTAACAATGTACTAGCGTTTTCCACACCATTCACTCAGTCATAGCTATAGTTAAGGGGGCGTTGTTGAAAGTACTTTATAAGCTCCTCTCTTTTCTTCCCCACATTAACCATTTAATATTGATGCATATTTCTTCTTATTGCTATTGAAGTTCCAAAGTAAATAACACATAAACTGACAATAATTTATTACATTTACATGTAATTTAATGATAGCAAAAAAAAAAAAAACTCATAATTGTATAAATTTCATACATAAAATAATATTTTATTGTGCCAAGTAGTCCATTTAATAAGCCCACACACATACAATCATAAATTTATAAAGAGACAACACTCACACAATTGTGAGGATAATAAACACATTGTTGCAATTGTGTAAATGTCACTTAATAATAAAACTTGGCTGAATGAATTTTTTTGTGTTATTTTGTCAGTTTTTATTTTATATAAAATATATAACTGTGAGGATATAAATAAAAAAAAAAAAATAATATGTAAAAAATAAAACTGTAACTTAATTCTTTGTTGAAATAAAAATTGCAACAATAACAATTTACAACTCCACTTAACAAAAAACAAAGACAATTAAGTTCCAAGTATTTATTTTATATTTTGTTAACTATAAAAGGAGTTTTTTTTCCTCTTTTTTTTAATGGAAAACATACATATACTTAAAATGTATTATGAAAATCCTTGTTTTACACTTATGTCAACAACGAACTTTTATTTAAATAAATGAGATAATTTGCGAAAAAAAAGCCCAGTCAATTTTATTTATAATAATGAATAAATGTAGTTAATGGTAATTGTGTTCAAACATTTTAAAAGGCAGCTACAGAAAAAAAAAATTGCAATAATTTTTACTTTGGCAACATCAATTCTGTGTAGAGGACAATGCTCTATAAAAGCTATATTAAACATTTAAAATAATATGAATTAAGAAAGTTTTGTGGAGCTCATGTTTGTGAGAAATTATAAAGGAATTTATTTAAAAGAAAAAGAAAATTTTTATGCAAAGCCTTGCTATTAAAATTAAAAAATAACTTTCGTGCGCAGTTTTTTCCTTCAATATTGGTAAAAAAGCTTTTTTTTTTATCATTCAAAGCATTTTTAAGTTATTCTCAGTTCTATGAAAACTTTTTTAAAAATGTTTAGATTTTATTATAGTTTTTCTGTTCTATAAAAAGCTCATCAAGAGCTTTTCTTTTCCGTTAAAATATTTTTTAAATGCTTTTATACTCCGCAAAGATTTATTTGTAAAAATATTTTCTTAAAGCTTATTTTACAAAAACTTTTGTTAAAGCCTTTTCAAGTTTTATAATTTTTTCTAGGATTTGTCACAGCTTTATATCTGGTCTTTCAAAAAGTTATGTTTAAAGCTTTTCTCTTGATTTCTGTTTATAAATAAACTTACCAGTAAAAGCTGTTTAATAAAAGCTTTTTTCAAAAAAGTTTTTCAATCACAAACTTTTCAACAAATATTCTTGCAATAAAGAATTTTTTTAAGCTTTTTTCTTGAAAGCTTTTTATAAAAAAAAACTTTTCCTCTAGCAGCCTTTTCATAAATAAACTTAACTAACAAAAAATTGTTCATAAATCAACTTTTCTATTAAAAACTTTTTCATAAATAAACTTTTATGTTAAAAGCTTTTCAACAAAGAAACTTTTTAAAAGCTCCAATTAACCTCTTCTATAAATGGCTTATTTTTTGAAGAAAGTCTTAATTAAATCGTTTTTATAAAAAGCTTTGTTGAAGTTTTCAAAACTCTTATTCACATTTCATATTTTAATATGATTAATTAATTATTTATTTAATTAATTAATAAAATAGAGTAAAAATAATAAAACTGATTTTTTAAATTGTCTTTTTAAGCTTACCAGTAAAAGCTGTTTAATAAAAGCTTTTTCAAAAAAAGTCCTTTTATCAAAATTAAATAATAAAATAATTAATAAAAAAGAGTAAAAATAATACAACTGATATTTTAAATTGTTCATAAAAATCTTTATTAAAGCTTTCTTAAAGTTTTTTTTTCACATAAAGCTTTCTTAAAGATCTTTTATAAAAAAACTTTCTTAAAGCTTTTCCATAAAAAGTTTTCTATTCGTCATTGAAAGCTTTTTCACAAATAAGTTTTCTAGTAAAAAATACTTTTTTAAAGCCTTCTTAAGGTCTTTTTGTTCAAGAAAGGTTTGGTTAAATCGTTTCCATAAAAAGCTTTGTAAATCTAATATGAATATATTAAAACTTTTATTAAAGCTTGATTATACTGTTCATAAAAATCTTTTTTTAAATCTTCTTTAAATCTCTTTCATAAATAGCTTTCTTAAAGTTTTTCCATAAAAAAATTAGAGCATTTTAATAAAAAGCTCTCCTAAATAATTTTCATAAAAAGCTTTCTTAAAAGCTTTTTTAAACAAATTTTTTTCTCACATCATTTTCACAAAAGCTTTCCTAACAGCGATTTAATTTTTTCATTCAAGCTTTTTCAAAACTTTTTCTTTAAAAGCTTTTTTTTTCATAAAATATTTTATTAAAGCTTTAAATTAAAAAGCTTTGTTAAAGCTCTTTTATATTATTTATACTTGAGCTTTTTCCAAGTTGTGTTATTTTTGGTTTTTTAAATTTTATCTTTTATGTCTATATTACCGGGAGTAGCCTTCACTTTTTACTTTTACACGATAATTTAATCTTTTAAAAAAATTATACGAAAACGAATACAATGGATAAATTAACAATGGATGAGTGGCATAAACTGAAGATGAACAAATTGCATAAGATAAAATTGCAACTTTTAAGGAAATTATTTATTTTACTTAAATACGAAAGAATTTAAATATAATTTAATTTGTGGAAAAAAGAAAAACTTTAATTTTAATATAAAAATTAATTTGAATAATGAGAATAGAGGAACTAATCTAATAAATAATTCAAAACAGAATTAAAATTAAAAGTTTTAATAAAGTTCAATATGCTTCTTTTGAAGGAAATTATTTAAACAATTTAATTTTGTTATTTAAAAAAATTCCAATACTTATTTTGAATTTATAATTAAAATTTTGTAATAAAATTTAGTGTTTCTAGTCGTTTAAAAACTTAAAGCTTTTTCATATAATTTTTTTTTTTATTAAACTATTAATTAGATCAATTGAAATCTTTCCATATTGTTTTATTATATATCGATAAGTTGTTATTTTATTATTAGCAATAATCTCTCTTTGCATATTATTTCATTTTATTTTCATATTGTTTTTCTTCTCCAAATTATAAAATATGATTTGCATTTAAACTTTGAATTACATAGCGATTACCCCCTAAATAGATTATTAACTTTATGTATGATTCGTCTTCTCTTGTGGAATTAAAATATATATATATATATAAATTTCAGCTCTTTTTCCTTCCTCACCTCTCCTCTAATTTTATCTGTTGTTGCAATGACTAAACAAAAAAGTTTATCCTCTAGATAAAACTTTGAAGTAAAACACAAAAATAGTTTTATGGTATCCCTACGTACATATGTACAGATGTATGTTTGCAGCAGACAGTCAGGTAAATTTTCAATGAGTACACTCTTCAACGTTTTAAGTATCTATTGAGTAAAACTCTAAACAACAGACATAATATTAAACAAGCTTATTAAAAACTTTTTTTTACATGTTGAGCAAAAATAAGCTATTAAAGGCAGCTACAACATTGCAAAAGGTTTATTTTTGGTTTCAATTTGTTGGTAGCTTCAAAAAATATAGTTATTTATGTATTAGAAATTCTATATTATAAAGAGTCAACAAAAAAACAGTAAAATACATAAATATGAAATAAGAAGGCTTCTTTCTAGTTTGCTGCAGTGGAAAAATCCTTGCAACCTGAAACCACAAAATGAGAAGAGAAAAATGAACTTAACAAAAAGAAGACTCTGCCATAAGTAATATTAACCACTAGCACCACATAGTTAAAAGTAATAGTTAATACAAATAAATTTTTAATAATAGTTATTAAAAAAAAGGCAACTAGTAAGGAGAGAAAAGCTTTGAAATATAATATTTTAACATGAAAAAAAACCTTGAAGCATATAAGAAATTTTAAGAAGATTTAAGAAAATCCAACAAAACAGAAAGCTTTAGAAGCTTTGGATTATTATAGGTATTATTTGTAATTAATTTTAAAAGTTTTTTTGAACTTTTGTTTAAGCTTTTTCTTAAACTTTAAAAGGGATAAAAAGCTTATACAAAGAAATAAAACTTTAAAAATTGATTTACATTCAAACTATTTTGTAACTATTTTTGATTTTGTAATGCATTATGAAAAGCTTTTATTAAAATTTATTAAATTGACTAGTTCTCTTTTTAAACTTACTACACAGCAAAATATTTTTGGTTTTCAGTAATGACAACTACTTATTAAAGTAGTTTCTTGGTAATGAGGCGTCATTATTATTTGCCTACTCTGTATTACATTAATAAGTACTCCATAGTATAATAGCACAGTAATACTGCAATCACGTGGATGAGTTGGCTAGAGCGTTGGATTAGCAACCAGAAGGTTGTTGGTTCAACCCCATTCTGAAGCTGTTGGTTTTTTATAACAAAATGTCTAAAAAGATATTTTAAACTAAAAATAGTTTTTGTCGCTTAGGAAGCTATGTGCGAGATGGTGTAATGAGTAAGACGTTAGTCATTAAAAACGAATGCTTAGTTTGTGTCCAAGTTCGAATCTCACTGACGGCAAAATTTTTTTGTTTTTTTTACATTTGTTTTCGTTTAGGTACATATTTTTCAGTACCCCTAGAGTCAAAAAATAACTACATGAATTTGTGGACAACTCGAACAAAAATAACTAGTCATTCAGGCAAAAAATAAGTAGTTTATTTTTGTTTCCAATTATACCTGCTAGCTTACCAGCAAAGCAAAGTTTTTGCTGGGTAAGTCTTGTTGTCTTGTTGTCCTATTTTTATATTTTGAAATAAATTTAATTTATAATTTAATAAATTTAAATATTATTTAAATATTAAATTAAATATTTTATTTTTAATTCTTCTTTTGTTTTAGTCTATAGAAAATCTAAAAACTTGATTCAATTATTTTCTACATATTTTCCTTTTTACGCTACTAATTAGTTACTCAAAGACTTTTCTTCTCCTTATACCAAATATTTTCATTTTACCTTTTAAAACAATATTAAGGATATTTTTGTTTCCTCTTTTTTCTCACTTTTTTTTTTTATTTAATAACTAGTCTGACTAAATGTAACTGCTGGCAGGACATCCCCTCATGAAAACATAAAAATAATTCTTTATTGCATTTTACTATTCTCTTACCTATAAATTTCATAAATATTTATGTTATTTGTTTTTTCTTCACTTGTTTTTACATCAAGAAATTGTTGTCAAGTTTGAAATACTTTTGTAAATGTAAAATAAGTAAAAAATAAGTTTTACTAAAAGGTTTAATTTATAGTTAGACTGCTGCAGAGAAACGTTAAAAATGCTAATTAGTAAAGAAAATAACAAGAAGTTACTTTAACATAAATAGAAATTTTTAGCAGCTACTGCTACTTGCAAATGTTGTACTGTGCATATATGAATATAAATAATGAAAATAGTTAAAATAGAAAGATTTAAAAACTAAAAAGAAGCTGAGAATAAAGAATCTAGAACTAAGAATATTCTTTAAAAAAAATCTAAAGATTTAAATTAAAATTAAATTGTCTATAAAAAAAATTTTTGGAAAAGGGAAATCTTTGAAAAGGAACTTTATGGAAAATTTTCTATAAAAAAGAAATTTAACGAAAATTTGCTAAGAAAAAGAAATTTATCGAATATTTCCTACAAAAAGGAAATTTATCAATAATTTTCTATAAAAAGGAAATTTATCAAAAATTTCCTGTAAAGAGAAAATTTATCAATCATTTTCCATAAGAAGGAAATTTACTGACAATTTTCTATAAAAAGAAATTTATCGAAAACATTATATATAGAGGAAAATTATCGAATATTTTCTATAAAAAGAAAATTTAACGAATATTATCTACAAGAGGAAGAAATTTATCCAAAATTTCCTATAAAATCCTTTTATAGGAAACTTAACGAAAATGTGCTATAAAGAGGAAATTTATTGAAAATTTCTTATAAGAAGAAAATGATTGAAAAAGTTATTGAAAATTTCCTGCAAAGAGAAAATTTATGAAAAATTTCCTATAAAAAGGAAATTCTAGAAAATTTCTTTTAAAAAGGATATATATCGAAAATTTATTAAAAATTTCCTGTAAAAAGGAAATTTATTAAAAATTTCCTATAAAAAGGAAATTTATTAAAAATTTCCTATAAAAAGGAAATTTATTAAAAATTTCCTATAAATAGGAAAGTTATTAAAGATTTCCTAAAAAGGAAATTTATCAAAAAAAGTTTTATGAAAAGGAAATTTATCAAAAAATTTTTTATAAAAAGAAAATCTAACGCAGATTTTCTACAAGAGGGAATTTATAGAAGATTTCTATTAAAAGAGAAATTTGTCAAAACTTCGTTAGAAAAATGACATATTTTTTAATTTCCTACAAAAAGCCTATTTATCAAAAATTTGCTATAAAATCCCTTTTATAGAAAATTTATCGAAAAAGCCATATAAAAAGAAAGTTTATTGAAAATTTCTATAAAAAGGAAATTTATTGAAAATTTCTGATTAAAAATAAATTTATTGAAAATTTTCTACGAAAAGAAAATTTATTGAAAATTTCCTATGAAAAGGATATTTATGGAAAAAATTTCTATAAAAAGGAATTTATGGAAAAATTTCCCATAAAAAGAAAACATCGAAAATTTCCTTTTAAAAATGATATTTTTTGAAAATTTCCTATCAGAAGGAAATTTGTTAAAAATTCCCTATAAAAAGGAAATTTATTAAAAATTTCTTATAGAAAGAAAATTAAAAAAATCTATAAAAAGGAAATTTATCGATATATTTCTATATATTAAGGAAAATTACTGAATTTTTTATTGAAAATATCCTATAACAAGTAAATTTATTGAAAATTTCATATAAACATCTACGAAAAGAAAATTTATGGAAAATGGAAAACTTTCTTTATAAATTATATTTATCAAAAATTTCACAAATAAGAAATTTTACGAAATTCAAAGAAAAATTATAGAAAATTTCCTATAAAAGGAAAATTTATTGAAAATATCATTAATCAAAAGGAAATGTTTTGTAAATTTATTTCCTATAAATTCGAAATTTATAGGAAATTTTATATACAAAGGAAATATTATTAATTTTCTGTAGAAATTTATCGAAAATTTTCTATAAAAAGTAAATTTATCGAAAATTCTCTATAAAAAGACAATTTATCGAAAATTTTCTATAAAAATTAAGTTTATCGAAAATTTCCTACAAAAAGGAAATTCTTGGAAAATTTGCTATAGAAAGGAAATTCTTGATAAATTTCCTATAAAAACGATATTTATCGAAAATTTTCTATAAATTAATCAAAAATTTCCTATAAAAATTAAATTTATCGAAAATTTTCTATAAAAAGGAAACATGAAAAGAATACTATAAAAAGAAATTTTTCGCATATTTCCTGTAAAAAAAAAGAAATTTATCAAAAAATTTTCCACAAGAAGGAAATTTATTGAAAATCTCTTTTAAAAGAAAGTAAAAATAAACTATACTTATTTTTTGCCCGAATAACTAGTTATTTTTGTTCGAGTTGTCCTCAAATTCATGTATGTAAAAAAAAAAAAAAAAAATAAATGAAAAAATTTTGCTGTCAGTGAGATTTGAACTTAGGCAAAACTTAAACACTCGTTTCTAATGGCTAACGTCTTACTCAGCACACCATTTCGCATTTCATTTTCTAAGTGACAAAAACTTTTTTAGTATAAAATATCTTTTTAACCATTTTGTTAAAAAAGTTAGCTCTAGCTGCTCCATGTTATACTATTGAGTACTTATTTATGTAATATAGAGTAGGCAATAATAATGACGCCTTATTACCAAGAAACTACTTTAATAAATAGTTGTCATTACCAAGAAGCAAAAAGTTTTTGCTGGGGTTATAAAAAATTTGTTCTGAAATGGAATTGTGTATTTCAAAAAATTCCTATAAAAAAGGATATTTATCGAAAATTGTCTTTAAATATAAATATTTAATTCTTTAATTTCTTTATTTAAATTTTTTTCTAACTAAAGCCTTGACTGCCAAGTTTTATCCTCAGATTTTATCTGTCTTTTTTTTTTTTTTTTGTTCCATTTCCATTCACCCCATAAAATAATTAAATTCATGAAAAATGTTATTTTTTTATTTCAAAAACAATTGTTTAACTCGAGTGGTAAAAGATAAACTAAAAAAAAAAAATAATATGCAACTTGTCTAGAGCATGAAGTAGCAGAGGCAGCAAATAATAAAAAAACTAAAATAT
The DNA here is from genome assembly GCA_932274085.1 of Protocalliphora azurea. Lineage (NCBI taxonomy): Eukaryota > Metazoa > Arthropoda > Insecta > Diptera > Calliphoridae > Protocalliphora > Protocalliphora azurea. The sequence goes on from OW026519.1 coordinate 54,438,090, forward strand.
TACAAACTATAAGAACATTTAATTTACATTTTACTATTGTTTTTGTTGTAAGTAGTTCTAGTTCTCTTCTTCTTATTATTGTTCATGAATTCAGCGCATTTCCTTATTAAAAGCACCACAATCCTTTTTAACTGCATCTATTTACTTGCAAAAACTGTATAAAAGTTTTCTTATGTTTATGTGTTTAACTTCAGGCTGTTGAATGAGATAACAACAAGAAGAAGAACTGCAGCAACAAAAAAAAAAAAAAAAAAAAAATTACTGCAACTTTAACCACGAATAGAGTAAAAGTTAAAAAATATTCTAACGCCCAAAGCGCGGCAACGAAATCATAGCAACAAAATGAGCATGCTACACGACATTAAAACTTTAAAAAGTAAATATTTAGTTCGTTCTCTAATTAATAGACTATAGTGTACGCAAAACTGTATAAAAAACATTGCTAAACTTTGACTGAAAAAGTTTTTCCCTCAAAAATAGCTTTCTTCTCTTCTGGATGTTTCGTATTGTGGAAAAAACTAAGCATATGATCCTTTCTTTTGGTTTCTTTTCACGCTATAGCCTCTAGGATACACAAACAAGTGTTGGTGGTTAAGTAAATGTAAAAGATATTTACTTTTTTAGTTTTCTCACTTCAACAGCTTGTATTTCTCTTTTTTTCTTCTTTATCTCTTTGTATTTACATTTCATATAATTAAGCACAGTCTTTTTAATGTCTCATAGATGTCTTAAATTTCTTTTATTTTATTCTCTTTTTTGACAAAACTACAAAAAGTTAAGGGCAGATAATTTGTGGGGAATAGAAATAGCAAGACGAATAGAAATTGCAAGGTTTGTGTCTGTAATCAAGGATTTTTTTTTAATGAAATGTTTAAATAAAATGACTTTATCTTTGGTAAAGAGTGAAATAAAAAAATAATGAATTAAGAAATAAATTTTCATAAATATTATTTTAAGGAATGGAAATGAAATGAAGAAATAAATTAAAGATAAATTAGAAGGCAAAGCAAAGAGAAGAAAAAGAAAAGTAATAAATAATTAAAATTAAATTACAAGACTAGAAGAGAAGTAGAAGCTTAACATTGCACACTAGTCAAAAATTCACTTTTTCTGGTATAAATTCAAAAAGCATTGTTTGTGTATTTTTGAATTTGTATCGAAGTCATTTTATCAAAAATTATCAGTAACATATATTAAAACCGATTTTAAGTACATTTGCTTAAACCTCCGTCTATAATACATAATTTGATAACAGTAGACATATTTTTCAAATATGACATTTATTTGTTTGCTTTTGGTTTTATAATAATTTTTCTTTTTAGTTTTTACATTTTTGTTGATTAGTAAAACTACTCAATAGGATAAAACTTAAAATTTTCTTCTACTTGTTAGTGAAAACCAAGAAATTTCCGCTCAGGTTTACCAAAATTTAACTGAAAGAAAATTGAAGAGTTTGCCGAAAAATGCCGAGATTATCTAAACTGTTATATAAAACAGACGCTTCGGCTAATACTTTCACGTTTTTACATTCGTGCAAGTTCATGCCCAAACATAACTTTTCGTCCTTCAAAGTCATATGTTATCTTGATGAACAACCCATCTAACCACAAAACTTAAAAATAACAACAAATGCATGACTAATGTAAAATTTTAAATAAGGGTCTTAAAATACATCTCCTAGGCTGTAATTTTCATTACATAACATTGTTGTATATTTTTCTGATAATGAGGTACAGCCTTTATAATACCAACTCTATTTAAACAAAAATTCTAAAAATAATACTAAACTATAAATCTTAATGCCATGTCAAACATTAAATTTATTAATATATATTCTTGACCACTTGGTCCGTTCTAATTTACAAAATACATTTACTTTTTCCAATTTCTTAAATTATTATTTTGGAATTTCTGCCAAAAAAGTTGGATCTTTGACCAGTGTGCATTTAGTTTTACGGAATTTTTAATAAATTTCCATTTTACAGAATTTCTTTTTATAAAATTCCCTTTTATAGGATATTCTTGAAAAATGTCCTTTTTGTTAGAAATTTTTAATAATTTTACTTTTTATAAGAACTTTTAGATAAACTTCTTTATTTATTTTAACTTTTTATAGAAAATTTTCAATAATTTTCGATAAATTTACTTTTTGTAGAATAAATTTGCCTTTTATAGGAAATTTTCGTTAATTTACTTTTTGTAGAATAAATTTGTCTTTTGTAGGAGATTTTCGTTAAATTTCCTTTTTATAGGAAATTTTCTATAAATTTCTTTTTATAGGAAATTTTCTATAAATTTCTTTTTATAGGAGATTTTCGTTAAATTTCCTTTTTATAGGAAATTTTCGATAAATTTCCTTTTTATAGGAAATTTTCGGTAAATTTCCTTTTTATAGGAAATTTTCGGTAAATTTCGTTTTTATAGGAAATTTTCGATAAATTTCGTTTTTATAGGAAATTTTCGATAAATTTCCTTTTTATAGGAAATTTTCGATAAATTTCCTTTTTATAGGAAATTTTCGATAAATTTCCTTTTTATAGGAAATTTTCGATAAATTTCCTTTTTATAGGAAATTTTCGATAAATTTCCTTTTTATAGGAAATTTTCGATAAATTTCCTTTTTATAGGAAATTTTCGATAAATTTCCTTTTTATAGGAAATTTTCGATAAATTTCCTTTTTATAGGAAATTTTCGATAAATTTCCTTTTTATAGGAAATTTTCGATAAATTTCCTTTTTATAGAAAATTTTCGATAAATTTCCTTTTTATAGAAAATTTTCGATAAATTTCCTTTTTATAGGAAATTTTCGAAAATTTTTCTTTTTATAGGAAATTTTCGAAAAATTTTCTTTTTATAGAAAATGTTTGATAAATTTCTTTTTAAAGAAAAATTTCGATAAATTTAAATTTCCATTTTTTAGGAAACTTTCGATAAATTTCCTTTTTATAGGAAATTTTCGATAAATTTCCGTTTTACAGGAAATTTTTTATAAATTTTCCTTTTATAGGAAATTTTTTATAAAGTTTTTATTTATAGGAACTTTTTAACGATTATGTTTTTATAGAAAATATTCAATAAATTTCCTTTTTTATGATAAATTTCTCTTTTAAAGAAATTTTTCGATAAAAAGGATTTTATAGGATATTTTCGATAAATTTCGTTTTTGTATAAAATTTTCGTTAATTTTACTTTTTAAAGAAAATTTTCGATAAATTTTCTGTTTAGAGGAAATTGTTGATGAATTTTCGATAAATTTACCTTTTTATAGAAAATTTTTGATAAATTTTCTTTTTATAGAAAATTTTCGATAAATTCGTTTTATAGAAATTATTTTTCATAAATTTCCTTTTTATATACAATTTTCAATAAATTCAGTTTTTACAGGAAGGAAATGCTGCTTTTACAGGAAATTATTGATAAATTTTCCTTTCATAACAAATTTTCTATAATTTTTTTTATAGAAAATTTGCGATAAATTTCCTTTTTGCAAAAAATTTTCGATAAGTTTTCTTTTTATGAAAAAAATCGATAAATACCATTTTTATGGGAAATTATGTTTTTTATAGCAAATTATCGTTAAATTTCCCTTTTATAGCGAACTTTCAATAAATTTTCTTTTTATACGAAATTTGATAATTTTTGATAAGTTTCCTTTTTATAGGAATTTTTCGATAAACTTATTTTTTGCAGGAAATTTTCGATAAATCTCATTTTTATAGGAAATGGTGTTTTTTATAGCAAATTAGAGGTAAATTTCCCTTTTGCAGAAAAATTTCAATAAATATCCTTTTTATAGAAAATTTTTGATCAATTTTCTTTTTATAGGAAATTTTTGATAAATTTTCTTTTTATAGCAAATTTTTGATAAATTTTCTTTTTATAGAAATTTTTTGATATATTTCCATTTTATAGGAAATTTTTAATAATTTTCTTTTTATAGTAAAATTTTGATAAATTTCTTCTCAATAGAAAATTTCTGATAAACTTCATTTTTATAAAAAAAAATTTTCGAAAAATTTCCTTTCTATATGCTTCTTCATAAATTTTCGTTTTATAGAAAAATTTCTACGCATTTTTTTTATATTAAATTTTGGACAAACATTTTTTTATACGAGATTTTCGATAAATTTCTTTTTTACAGAAAATTTTCGACATTTTTATAGAAAAATTTTTTTCCATAGAAAACTTTTGATAAATTTCCTTTTAATAGAAAATTTTCGATAAACTTCATTTTTATAAGAAAAATTTTCGATAAATTTCCTTTTTATGGGAAATTTTCTATAAATTTTTTTAATATTAAATTTTGGACAAATTTCTATTTTGTACGAGATTTTCGATAAATTTCGTTTTTATACAAAATTTTCGTTAAATTTAATATTTATTGAAAATTTTCGATAAATTTAATTTTTATTGAAAAATTTCGATAAATTTCATTTTTATTGAATATTTTCGATAAATTTCATTTGTATTGAAAATTTTCTATAAATTTCATTTTTATTGAATATTTTCGATAAATTTCATTTGTATTGAAAATTTTCGATAAATTTCATTTGTATTAAAAATTTTCAATAAATTTTCGTTATAATAGAAAATATTTTTATATAAAATTTTATTAAAAATTAGCTTTTTAATATTAATAATTTAATTTCCTTCTTATGAGAGTTTTCAATCAATTTCGCTTTTTTATTTTCAATAAATTTCCTCTTATAGGTAATTTTTTCTTCTTCAACATAGATTTTTTTAAAAGACTTGAAAAATTTATTGCTACATTATATATATTTTTTATTTTTATTTTTATTTTTATTTTTATTTTTATTTCAATTAGTTTCAACTTGTTACTTTTCTTTTAGTCAATATGTTTTTGTTCGTATTTTTTTTTTTTCCAAAGAAATCTCGAAATTCTCTTAAAATTTTCAATTAATCGTCAAATTTAATTAAATTTTGTTAAAAACAAAGTTTTAACTTTTTACTATTTTGTTCGCTGCATATACTTTGTTCCTCTGTTTTTAAGCTTTTTGTATTGTTTTTAAACTTTTGTAAAGTTTGTATTTTTGCAGAAAAAAAAATGTTACATTTCTTTCGTTCAATTTTATGATTGAACTATTTGCATTTTACATTAATCAGTTGGCATCTAGTATATTTCCGTTGTGTTTTACGTTTGTATGCAAAAAAAACTTTTTAGCCTTGTTAACATGGAAAAAAAGTTATGTGAGTCTGTTTGGTTAAAAGGGGAAAAGGGGTGGAGAAAAGTAGTGATAGTTGAAATTTATCAAAATGAAACTTGCGCTAGAATATTTGAATAAAAAAAAAAAAAAAAACAAATGGTGGTTGTTTTTTAATTTATTTAATCTACCTGCAGATTATGAGAGTTTTTGCTGTAGAAGATAGTTTGTTCAAAGTTTTGTTTTTTTTATCTGGCTCAAAAGTTTTTTCAATGTAATTAAAATTATAGAGAAAAGGAAAATAAAATAATAAATTGTAGCTGGAAGAAAAAATATCTTAAAGCATTTAGTTTATTAATCTATTTTTTTATTAAATATTTTTTAACTTTTTTTGCAAAAAAAATTGTTTTTATAACCTTCTTAATTTGTTTTCTTAATACCCACCTCTTTCTCATCCCTTAAAATTCCCACCACTTGCAAAAACATACGTTCAGCATCATTTTCGGGATCATAATTTGAGTAGGTGTCATCGACCAGTGTTATATTGCCACAATAAAAATCATCCGAAGAAAATACCGAATCTCTATAATGTTGTTGATCAACAACAACAAGTTTATTATTTATTGCATCACATTCTCCATCTTCTTCTTCTCCTCCTCCTCCTCCTACGGTATTGTTAAAATTTACTTCTCTTGAGTGTGTTGGTTGAGTTGCTATTGCTGTTGCCTTAGCAACATGTTGATAATCAATATTAACATGTTGCTTATTCAGTTCAATGTCATCGTCTTCATTATGATCATCATCGTGATCATTATGTTCATGATTATTTTGTTGTTGATCATTATCATCATGTAGCTGATCGTGGTCATGATGATGATCTATGTGTATGGAGGAAACATTTGAGCGAGAATGAGTATTTGAATGACTCATTTTTGATTGTTTGGAGAGACTATGCGTACTAGAGGCACTACTCAACTGAGAATAACTCAAACTAAGTTGACTACTTTCTGCTGCTGAGGTACGACTACAATCTTGTTCAAGTTCAGTGCCACCCGTACCACTATCACCACTCTGAGAACTGGCTGAATTGCCCAAATGTTTAGTGGTTGTTTTAAGACAATTAAGATTTGTATTTGACTTTTGTTGTTCCATTATATGCTGTTGCATGGGTCCTGGTATTTTAAGAGGTGGTAGCATTAATTGAAAATTAACTTCTCTCGAATCACAATGAGAACGACTACCACTACTGCTGATACTGCTACGACTGCGTCTTTTCATGGATACAAAAGGTGAGAGCAAACGTCTGCGTTGTGTGGAGAGAGAAGGTGTTAAAGTTCTTCTAGCTGCTGCATAAATTTCATCTTCATCATCTCCATCTTCTTCATGATTATCAAGAGCAGCACATGCTTGTGCAGCCAAGGTATGTGGTGGTTTGGCATAACGTTCCAACGACCTTGATTTATATTCTTCACTATGTCGTTCTGCAGCATGTCGTTCTCTACTTCTGCCGGAATTTGTTGTATCAAAATTATTGGTTTTATGTTTTTTATTACTGCCACTCGTTGTTGAAGCCGATGATGCTGTACGAAACATTTTTCCATTTAACTGATGACCATCACTTTTGCCTAGATCACGTCTTATAATGTGTGTGTTTTCTATAATGTTGCCTCCCTGATCCATGGCTTGCATGTTGTTTTTGGCTATAATGGCATTTGCATGTTCTGTTGCTGGTGATGACGATGATGTGGACGATGAGGAAAATAAACGCATTGTGTCATAAGGTGGGGTTTGTTTTAAAAAAAGAAGCTCCTGCTGTTGCTGATGATGACTTTTATGTTATTAAGCCTTAAGCTGATTTGTTTTTGCTGATGAGTTGTTTTTTGTTGCTTCTTGTGTTGAATACTTTTTTTTTGCTATTTTTAATCACTGTATTTATTCTTTTGTGTTATTATTGTTGCTTTATATTGTAATTATTTATAAGACCTTTCAGGCATTTAAAAGCATCAGCTCAGGTTTAAAACACTTTTTTGCAAATATTTTTAAATGTTTAATCATTGGGGTATAATATTTTTTTTTTTTAACTACTGGTTTTTAAAGTTTAAAATTCTATATTTATCAAATAATAGAGTTAAAACTTAAACACAGTTTTCTGGCACAAAAATATCTTTTTTTTATATAAAAAAATCGTAAAATATATTTTTTCTTTATTATAAATTTATATTTTATTACGTTATACTATTTGTAACTGAATTTGTCTTTTATTGAATTATTTTATATTTTGTTTTCGATTTTGCAAATCTTTTATTATTATTTTTCCATCAAGCATATTGACCTTCTTCAATATTTCACTTTTGATTTTAATTTATTATTGTAATTTAACTGCTTTTATTTATTTCTATATTTAGCAATTATTATTCCCTAAAACATTTAATTTTATTTAAAATTTATATTCCATATAAGTTTACACTTCTATTTATCTGTCGTCTTTTTCTTTCCTTTATGGAAATTTATCTACTTTAAAATCTTTACAGCAAAATAAAAGTTGTTTTCTTTATGTCATTTTAAATTCAATTATAGTTTTTGCATACAAATATTCAATTTATCAATACAACGAATTTCTACTCGTGTTTCCTACAAAATTTTATCTTTTCTTTTGAATTTTTTTTTTTTTTAAAGAAATGAAAGTGAAATTGAAATCTTTAATAAATTTTAAATATTTTTGGCACGTTTATGTTTTTTTTTTTTTGGATATTTTTAAAAAATCATGTAATTGTTAAAAAATATCAGGTGGCATAATGTTAATAAGAAAATATTTTAAAAGTTTAAAAATTACAATAAAATAAAGATAGAAAAAATTTTTGGCAGCACTAACAACAAAGACCTTGAAATAAATTGAAAATTCGAAATTAAAAAAAATCATACAAATTATTACAAAAAACAAAAATTACTAAAATTTGTGCAAAATTTCCTAGAAATATAATAATTGTCGAAAATTTTCAGTAAATAGCAAATTTATCAAAAATTTTATAAAAAAATATCAAAACTGTCTATAAATTTATAAAATAGCAAAATTGTTCACAATTTTAAATTTATGAAAAAATTACCAAAATGGGAATTTACTAAAAATAGCAACTTTATCAAAAAAAAAAAAAAAATATTTAAAGTATCAACAAATTCATCAAAAATTTACTATAAAGAAAAATTTATTTAAAATTTACTATAAATAGCCATTTATAGAAAATTTACTGTAAATAGAAAATTTATTGAATATTTGCTTTAGATAAGAAATTTATACAAATTTGCTAAAACTAGTAAATTTATCAAAAATTTGCTTATAAAATTTTGTTGAAAATTTACTATAAATACCAAATTTACTGAAAATCGCAAATTTATTAAAAATTTACTAAACAGCAAATTTATAAATATTTAGTATTAAAAATTTATTGAAAATTTACTACAAATTTTAATATAAATAGCAAAACTAATTGAAAATTTATTATAATTAGCAAATTTAGCTAATAGCTAATTTAAGTAAAATTTACTACAAATAGCAAATTTACGTAATATTTGCTATAAATAGCAAACTTATACGAAATTTGCTATAAATAGCAATTTTATTTAAAATTTAATTTTAGTAACAAATTTATAGAAAATTGAATTTACTGTAAATAAAAAATTATTGAAAATAGCAAATTTATCAAAAATAGCTAATTCAAGTAAAATGTGCTATAAATAGCAAACTTATTGGAAATTTGCTATAAATAGCAATTTTATTTAAAATTTAATTTTAGTCGCAAATTTATAGAATATTTATTTAAAATAGCAAATTTATCAAAAATTTACTAAAAATAGTAAATTTATCAAAAAGTTGTATACAAAATTTTGTTGAAAATTTACTGTAAATAGCAAATTTATTAAAAATAGCAGATTTACTACAAAAAGCACTTATTGAAAATTTAGTAAACAAAAAATTTATAGACAATTTTATATAAGTAGAAATTTATTGAAAATTTGTTGCAAAACGCAAGTTTATAGAATTTTCCAAAAAAAAAAAAAAAAAATAATAATAAAATTAATTGAAAATTTATTACAAATAGAAATTTTGTTGAAAATTTACGATAAATAACTAATTTAAGTAAAATTTGTTATAAATAGCAAATGTAAGTAAAATTTCCCATAAATAATAAACAAGTAAAGTTTATTATAAATAGAAAACTTAAGTAAAATTTACCATAAATAGCAAATTCATCAAAAATTTACTAAAAATACTAAAACTTTATTAAAGATAAACCATTTATCAAAAATTTACTATAAAAGAAAATTTATTACTAATTTACTACAAATAGCAAATTTATTGAAAATTTACAATAAATAGCATATTAATTAAAAATTTACTTAAAATAACCAATTTATTTAAAATTTACTAAAAATAGCAAATTTATTGGAAATTTACTACAAATGGCAAGTTTATCAAGAATTTATAAAGAATAGTAAATTTAGTAAAAATTTGTAAAAATAAAAATTTGTTAAAAATTTACCATAAACAGTAAATTTATTAAAATTTTACTAAAAATAGCAAATTTATAAAAACATTTACTAAAAATAGCAATCTTTTCAATAAATAGTAAATTTTTTAATAATTTATTATTGTAATAGCAAATTTATGAAAATTTTACTAAAAATAGCAAATTTATAAAAACATTTACTAAAAATAGCAATCTTTTCAATAAATAGTAAATTTTTTAATAATTTATTAATGTAATAGCAAATTTATCAAAATTTTACTATAAATAGCAAATTTATAAAAAATTAGTATAAGTAGAAAATTTATTAAAAATTTATTATAAAAAGTAAATTTATTGAAAATTTACTACAAAAAGTGAGTTAATCGAAAATTTACTACAAATATCAAATTTATCGAGAATTTACTATAATTAGCATATTAGTTGAAAATATATTATAAATAGTAAACTTATTAAAAAATTTACTATAAATAGAAAGTTTATTGAAAATTTTGCTTAAAATAATAAATTTATCAAAAAATTACTAAAAGAAATGCAAATTCATTGAAAAATTACTAAAAATAGCAAATTTATCTAAAATCTACTTAAAATAACCAATTTGTCAAAAATTTACTAAAAATAGCAAATTTATCAAAAGTTTAGAAAATTGGTTGGAATTTTACTATAAATAATGTTATTAAAAAATTTACTAAAAAATAGTAGATTAAATAAAAATTTCTATAAATAGCAAATTTTTGTTTGTTGTACTAATAAATATCAAATTTATGGAAAATTAGCGATAAATTTTATTAAAAATTTACTATGAAGAGCAAATTTATGGAAAATTTAAGCAAATTTATCGTTAATTTATTAAAAGCAGAAAATCTATTTAAAATAACCAATTTATCAAAAATTTACTAAAAGAGCAAATTTATAAAAAAATATAAGTAGCAGATTTATCAAAAATTTGCTAAAAATATAAAATTTATTTAAAATTTACTTAAAAATTGGAATTTACTTAAAAAGTGGAAATCTATTGATAATTTCCTATGAAAAGGAAATTAATGGAAAAATTACTAAAAAATGGAAATGTAACTATAATTTCTTATAAAAAGGAACAATTTTTAATAAATAGACAAAACTTCTATACAAAAAAAAAAAAAAAAAAAATAAATAAATAAATAAAAAATAAAAAAAAAATTATAAAAAATAGCTTAAATAGTTTTTGATTTTAAAATTTCGTAATATTTCATGTTTAAGCTTAAGTTTACTTGTTATGCTAATTATCTGATTTAAATTATGCAACTAAAACTTACAAAAATTTCGTAAATGTCACATTCCTTGGTTTTCTTCATTACTGGCAAAAATGTAACTAATTAACCACAAGTTTAAATGATTAAAAAAATTTCATAATAACTACATTTAATAACAACAATTATTTAACCTTATTTAACCTAAAGTAAGGCAAATACTTATTACAATTTCATTATTGTCAAGTCATTAACACAAATAAAAGAAAGAAAAATATATTTAAATTAAAAAAAAAAAAAAAAAAATTTGTCTTTCATTATTTTCAATTTTTAATACGAATGAATGAACGTACATATGAAAGAAAGAAAAAAAAATGTCACAAAATAATACAACTCTGCATATTTAATGAGTTACATTGTTTAAAAAAATTAAGTAATTCTTTATGTAAAGTTGCTGTTGTTGACATGTTCCATTATACGAAAACATACAACAACAAATACAACATTCTTAAAACATGAGAAAGAATGACGAAAAAATAATAAAAATGACACCAAAAAATAACAAAACAAAATGTAAAATAAAGAAGAGCAACACAAAAATTAAAGATTACAATTTCAAGTCAAAACACTTAAGAATTTTTAAGGTAAGTAAAAATAAATTTCCCTTTTCTCTTTTTCTCTCATATGCTTTCTCAAATATTTAAAGGAGTAATTGAAGAAAGAAGTATTTTTTTTGTTACTTTGTTTACAAATATTTACATGCTTGCATACAGATGTGCGTTGCATTAAGTATGTGTGTTAATTAGTTTGTCAGGTTGTGCTTGTAGACAGACCCATATGTACATAAGTTTTATTTGTTTAGTATATCATATTTAAAAGGTGCTGCTACTCTCTTTTTTTTAAAGATGTTTTTATTTTGTAATGACATCTGTCAAAATGTTATAAATATTGTATGTGTATGTGTTCTTTGCTGACAACAAGTAAATATATTTTGGGTGTTTTTTGTTTCATTCTTTTTAAGAGTAATTAAAAAGTTTCTCTTCCAAGTGAAATAATCATATTTGAGTTGCAAAAAGCTAATAAAAATGGCAACAAAATTACGTTAATTGTTAACAAATATTTATTACTTGAAAAAGAAAGAAAAAGAATAACTCTAATTAAAGTTTATAGAAGTCATGATGTAATAGTAAGTAAAAAAAAAAAAAAATTTCTATGTTTATGGATAACTAAGGCCATGTGAATTATAAAAAAAAACTATATGTTTATTCATGTAGCTCACTAGTTTTACTCCCTCTCATACTTACGACTTTTCCTATGAAATTTAAAATATTAACATAAAGAAAGTTTAGAGTTTTTTGAACTAGACCATAATTAGAATATTTCAAGTTAATACATTAACACCTTTTATCCCAATGTAAATTAACCCATAAATAAATTTTGAGGTAGTTGTCGCGTCTTACATTTTCATTGTATTTACTTAAAAAATTTACACTTTGTTTGACCTTTTGTACAAAAAAAAAAAAAAAGGAAAGAAAATCAATAAATTATATAGAAAAATTTGTTATTTACAAAAAATACCCAAAATCATTGTATTAATAATAACTTAACATTCAATTATGTTTTCTTTAAATGCTACATTTAACAAATATTTTAAATGAACCAGGTACTTTCTATATGGAAAAGTATTTCAAATTATTTAATTTTGTAAACAATTTCCCAAAATGTTATTATTTTTAATTTTAAAGGTAAATAATCTTAGATGTAAAAAACTCTCTATATAAATAAAAGCCAATGACTATTTGTGGCTAAAGAAAAATCTTTTCGTTAAGCTGATTAAGATGATGACAATAACAAAATAAATTTTTTTTTTAAAGAAGAAAAAAAAATTAAAGTTAGAAGTATTTTATTTGTCAAACATTTGTGGTGAACCATGATTAACAACCATCAAACAATTGCTTTCTTTAGACCTTGTTTGCTGTAAATGTTAGTGAAACATTTTGTGGCAGCCCAGTCAGTTAGTGTGTCGTGTCTCAACAATGTGTGAATAATTATGTTGATGATGATGACAACGATGACGATAATAATAAAAAGTCGTTTGTCATTCTCAAGTATCCTCTAATCTCCTCAAACTTAAAATTATATTTATATTGAACTTGCGATGTATAAGCTATTTGTATAAAATGTTCAATATATTTGCTATTTTTAGTAAATTTTCAATGAATTTTTTACTTTTAGTGAATTTTTTAAAAAATTGATATTTATAGTAAATTTTTGACATATTTGCAGCAAATTTTAAAAATTTGTGGAAAATTTGCTAATTATAGTATTTCTTTTTCTATAAATTTGCTATTTGGATTAAATTTTCCGTAAATTTGCTATTTACAGTAAATCTTTAATAAATTTGCTATTTATTAATTTTTTTTTTTTTAACAGGTAATAAATTTTTAAACTTGTAAATTATAGCAAATTCGCAATGAATTTGGTGTATAGTGAACTTTTCTATAAATTTCCTATATATTGTAAAATTTTTTTATGGATTTGTTATTTATAGTAAATTATTTATAAATTTGCTGTTTTTAGTAAAATTTCAATAAATGTACTACTTACAGTAAAATTTACATAAATTTGCTACTTAAAGTAAATTTCCAATGAGTTTGCTATTTGAAATAAATTTTCAATGAATTAAGTTATTTATAATAAATTTTCAATAATATTATTATTTTTAGTAAATTATAGTAAACCTTGCAAAAATTTGCGATTTACAGTAAATTTTCAATAAAAATTGTAAAATTTCACTAAAGTTTGCTATTTGCGGTATATTTTCCATAATTTTTCTATTTAAAGTAAATTTTCAATATATTTGCTATTTATAGTAAATTTATAAGTAACAATTTTACTGAAATTCAAAAAATATGAAATTGTAAAATTTCCTTAAATTTTTCAATAAATTAGCTATTCATTGTAAATTTTCAATGAATTTGTTACTTATAGTGAATTTTCAATGAATTTGCAATCTATAGTAAATTTTCAGTAAAGTTGATATTTATAATAAATTTTCAATAAATTTGCTAGTTACAGAAAATTTTCCAAAATTTGCTATTTATAGTAAATTTTTAATAATATTGCTATATTTAGACAAAATATAATAAATATTGCTATTTATAATAAATATTGAATAAGTTTGCAATTTATAGTAATTTTTCGATAAATTTACTTAAAGCAAAAATTTAATTCCTATTTATAGTTTTCCGCAATTTGCTATTAAAAGTTCCACAACTTTACTATATAAAAGAAAATTTTTCATAAATTTGCTAGTTTTAGTGAATTTTCCAAAAATTTTATATTTCTAGTAAATTTTATAAAAATTTATTTAAAAAAAAAGTTTGTAAATTTTTGAATTTTTTAGTTAAAGTAAATTTGCAATGAAGTTGATATAAATTTTTAAAAGATTTTTTAGTTATAGTAAATTTGGAATGAATTTGCTATTTAAAGCAAATTTTCTATAAATTTGCTATTTATAGTAAATTTTCTATAAATTTGCTGTTTATAAAAAATTTTTGTTGAATTTACCATTTATAGTAAATTTTTGATAAGTTTGCTATATTTTAGTAAATTTGCTACTTATAGTAAATTTTCTATAAATTTGCTATTTATAGTAAATTTTTAAAAATTTGCTATTTATAGTAAATTATTAATAATATTGCTATTTTTGGCAATTTATAGCAAAAATAGTAAATTTTTTTCAGATTTGCTACTAATAGTAAATTTTCTATAAATTTGCTACTAATAGTAATTTTCTATAAATTTGCTATTTATAGTAAATTTTCTATAAACTTGCTATTTATAATAAATTTTCTTTAAATTTGCTATTTATAGTAAATTTTCGATAAATTTTTTATGTACTTCCCATTTATAGTCAGTTTTCGACAATTTGCTATTAAAAGTAAGCTTTCCACAAATTTTTATAAATTTTCTATTTTTAGTAAATTTTCTAAAAATTTTATATTTTTAGTAAGTTTTCCAAAAAATTTGCTGTTTTTAGTAGACTTTCTAAAAGTTAGCTACTTATAAAAAAAAATTTGGTAACTGCTATTTATTGTACATTTTTTGATAAATTTTGCTATTTATAGAAAATTTTCCATATATTTGCTATTTGAAGAAAATTTTTGATAAATATGTAATTTAAGGAATATTTTCGATAAATTTGCTATTTAGAGGAAATGTTCATAAATTTGCTATTTAACGTAATTTTGCTATTTTTAAATTTTCGTAAAATAAGTTAATTAAAATAAATTTTCGATAGAATAAAATTTTAAAAATATGTAAATAAAATATAATAATTGCTAATAATAGCAAAATTTGTAATTTTTTTAACTTTGACTATTTTTATAATATCTTTTTTAATTTTTCCTAGAATAGCACAAATTTAAGTTGAAAGAAATGTGTAACTAAATTTTATTAATTTAATATAATTAATATTTATTTTTTTAATAATTAAATAGCGACTGCATATGGTGTTAGTAATGCTATTTATAATTAAAATTGTTTTCCTCTATAAAATTAATCATTTTTGTCTCTAATCCCTTGCTCAGAAATTAATAGGGGGTTATGCAGATTTTAAACATTTTTATTTTTTTTTCCCCGTCTGAGTTTTTGATTTAAATAATTTTTTATTTTTTTTGCCCTAATTTTAAATATGTAAAAAATTATGATTTCTTTTTTTTGGATATACATAAATAAATCGTAAGCAAAATAAAAAAAAAAACAAATTCATTTTTTTTGATGATTATTTTTTTTACATGTGTGTGGCTTAATAGTAACCCATTGTGCGTTTGAAAGACAGACATATGGACAGATATAAAAACAGTGTCTGTAATTAATTTGCTCACGTATATTTTGTGTTAAAACGTGACATTGTTAGATTCTTTTTTTCATTTGCCGATTTTTTTTCTGATCAGCATCCCGTCATTTATTTTTCTAAAGAATGAAATCAACATAAATAAACCCAAATCTAGTGAACGACAAAAACCCGAAGACAAATAAACAAAAAATAGTAAAATACATTTAAAATTAAGTATTATTGAATAAAGTGTAAAAAATAAACACATATCTATAAATTTACACATGCACACAAACACACACACACACACTAACTCATACCGAAGAAATACAAACAAATGTTAAGATAATGATTAAATGCGGTCACGCACGCACGCATGATTCGGATGCAAAATAAAAGTAGATTAGAAATCTCCTCCCAACAAAAATATCAACTAAAAATGTTTGAAACGAGTGTAATGAATAAAAAAAAAAATTAAATAAAATAAAATAATTTATGAAAGTGTCTTCTTTTTGAGTCGGTAGAGTTTGGTTTATCGAAGTAGGAAAAATCACAAAAAATAGACAATAATAAATATCATTAAATTTATGATATTAGACCATTAAATACTTCATAATGTTGTTTATTTAGTCGTTTATATTTATTATTATTATTTTTTTTTTGTTATTTTTATTATTTACCATTTGGCAATATTTTATAAATCTTATGAATTTTCCAAGAATTAATTAAATGTATAGAGATTATTTGAATAAAGTATTTATTAACATACAGAATGTGTTTTGCCTGCAAGTTATTGACAAGCGAAAAAAGTAATACATAGATAAAAATATATGTATATCAAAGGAAAGGTATTTCAAATAAATATAATATAATTTATGATATTCTTTAGTAAAACGTAAGACATAAGAATAATTTGTTTAGTAATTTTCACATAACTTTGTAGTTATTAAATATTTCTGTAATAAAAAATTCCGAAAGGATTTTTGGTCCTAAATTTTCTTCAAAATTTTACAACTATCAATTATTTTTTTGTTAAATCAATCCAATTTCAATTACTTTTTAATAAAATTAAGATCTTTTACTTATTTGAATTATTTTTATTATTATTATTTTTTAATTGTTTTTTGTTTCTCTTACAAAAATTAATTTTGAAAATATTTTTTGTCTTACACTAAACTATTTATACTTAAATACAAAAGAGCTTGTGAAAAAATGAGAAAATATATTTTAGTAAATCAAAAATATAATTTTTTAATTTTTTTCATTTTAGCTAAAAAGTATTACTATTACTATTATTATTATTATTATTATTATTATTATTATTATTATTATTATTTTTTGTCGAAATACTTCTTTGTTGTTAAGAAGTAGAAAAATATTGTTTTTAAACAAAATAAATTTTTCCAAGATTTAAAAAAAAAAAAAATCGAAAAAAATTGTTTGTCGTGATAAAAAATTTTATTAGTGAAACAATACTTTTAAGGTAAAAAATTTTTTTGGTTGTTAAAAAAAGAAATATTCTATGATCAATACATATTTTTCGTTATGAAAAATTACGTTTTGGGGTAAAATTTTTTTTGTTAATATTTTATGGAGATGAAAAAATTATTTTCGGGGTAAAAAATAATTGCGCAGTGAACTAAATATTTAAGTGGAAAAAAACTACGTTTTTTTTGTGGCAAATAAATTTTTCTTGCAAATATTTAGTCAAGAAATATTTTTCGTTACCTTTTTGGGGTATTTTTTTTTTTAATATTTTATTGAGGTGAAAAAATAATTTTTGGGTTGTAAAATAATTGTGTAGTGAACTAAATACTTAAGTGGAAAAAACTACGCTTTTTTTGTGGTGAACAAACTTTTTTTGCAAATATTTAGTCAAATATTTTTCGTTACGAAACATTTCTTTTTGGGGTAAACAATTTTTTATCAAAAAATATTTTATACAGATGAAAGAAATTATTTTAGGGATAAAAAATAATTCTGCAGTGAACTAAATACTTAAGTGAAGAAAAAACTATGCTATTTTGTGATAAACAAATTTTTCTTGCAAATATTTAGTTCAGAAATATTTTTCGTTATGAAAAATTACCTTTTGGGGTAAATTTTTTTTAATATTTTATTGAGGTGAAAAAATTATTTTATGGGTAAAAAATAATTGTGCAGTGAACTAAAAATTTAAGTAGAAAAAAACTACGCTTTTTTGTGGTAAACAAATTTTTTTTGCAAATATTTAGTCCAGAAATATTTTTCGTTATGAATAATTACCTTTTTGGGGTAAACAATTTTTTATCAAAAAATATTTTATGCAGGTGAAAAAAAATTATTTTAGGGATAAAAAATAATTCTGCAGTGAACTAAATATTTAAGTGGAAAAAAACTACGCTTTTTTTGTGGTGAATAAATTTTTCTTGCAAATATTTATTCAACTTACTTTTTGGGGTAAACAATTTTTTTTTTAATATTTTATTGAGGTGAAAAAATCATTCGTGGGGTATACCTTATTATATAAGTGGAAAAAACTACGCTTTTTTATTTTATTTATTATTACTATTATTTTTTTGGGTGAAAAAATTTTTCTTGCAAATATTTAGTCAACAGATTTTCTGCAATAAATAAAAAGAAAAAAATTACAGTGAAAATTAGATTATGGAAAAATATTTTTCTGGTGAAATATATTTTGCAAGTAAAAACTGGCTCAGTAAAATTAAAATTCTTTGTTTTAAAAAATAATTTTCATGGTGAAAAAATATTTTTTATGGAGATAACTATATTTTGGGATAAAAAAATGCTAAATAATAATAATATTTTTTATATTTTTTTATTATTATTATTTGTACTAAATAAATATTTGTGGTGATATTTATTTGAGGTAAAAAAAAAACATTATTTCTTATGAAAAAAAATCAAAATTTTTATTTTGAAAAATAATTTTTATGGTGAATAAATATTTTTAAGTCAAAATTTTTTGTTGTGATTTTTTTTACAGTGGCGAAAATGATTTTTGGTTAATTTTTTTTATGGTGAAAGTTACATTTTCTGATAAAAAAAAAAACAAAATTATTCAAATAATTTTTTAAGGTGAAGAATTTTTTGCATTGAAAAAATATTTCCGTGGTAATATTAAATTAAATAAAATAAAATCAAATTATTATTTTTCTCAACAATTTGTTCGTGCTGAGAAAAGAAGAGATTTAACAAAAGAAAACTATTTTTGTGATGAAAAAATATATTTGTTTGACGAAGAAATATATTTGTGGTACAGTTTTTTATTTTCAAAATAAATATATTAAAAAAAAACTGTGGTAAAAAATATTTTTTTTTGTAATAAAAAACATGTTGCTGATTTTTTTTACTTTGTATTGAAAATTTTTTGAAATAAAATATTTTTTCTAAGGTAAAAAAATATTTGGTGGAATTTGACTTCAGTACAGCAAAATTTCCGCAATATAAATGAATGAATACTTTGTGAAGAAAAATATATTTTTTTCTGATGGAAAAAATATATGTGTAATACATTTTTTTTTTTGGATAGAGGAATAAAAAATTTAAAAAAAAGTAAACTAGAAATTTTAATAAAAAATTTCTAAAAAAAAAATATATCTTTGGTAAAAAATTTAGTTTTGCGGTACACAATATTTTTGTGATAAAAAAAAAAAAAAAAAAAATTGTTGTGAGCTAAGAAATATTTTTGTGGTCAAAAACATTTTTTGTGTTGATTTTTTTTCCTTTTTTTGGGTACTTAAACAGTGTTTTGTAGTGCTACATTTTATTAAGTGATGAACATTTTCGTATTGCTGTGCAAAAATGTTTGTGGTAAAAAATTTTAGATGAAAAACATATACGTGGTGGAATAATAATTTTGGGTGGTAGATAATTTTTTTTTTTTGAAAATATATTTTTGCTCGTAAAAAAAAATTGCTTGATATTTTGCCAATGAAAAATATATTTTGTGGTGAAAAAAATTTTTTTCCTCATAGAATTTGTAGAACGCAGTTTTTGCAATAAATATAAACGAATAAATAAAGTATTTCTGTTTAGAATATTTTTGCTGGCGAAAAAGATTTTTTCTCTAAAACTAATATTTTATGGTGAAAATTCTATTGTTTTCTATTGAAAAAGTATTTTTGAAGATGAACATTTTTTATTTTTTTTTTTTCAGTGAGATTGAAAATTTTCGATACAGAGTAAGAAAAATCAACATGTTTTTTGTTACAAAAAAAAAAAAAAAAAAAAAAAAAAAAAAAAACCAAAAAAATTTTTTAACGGTTTTTTTCCAAAAAAATATATTTATTTTGAAAATAAAAAATTGTCTACCACAAATATATTTCTTCGTCAAACAAATATATTTTTGTTAAAAATAATTCCAAATGAAATATTTTTTTGCCATTTTTTTGTTTTGTTTTTAATTTTGGCTTATTTTGGGTTTTGAGTTAAGGAAAACAATTTTGTGGTGAAAACATTATTTGATTTGTTTTAAGTAAAATATTGTTTGTTCTTTTTTTTTAATTTTAACATTTTTGTTTTATTCATTTTTTCATATCTGCTTTTCAATTCTTAAATTGTTTAATATTTATTTGTTTTTCCTCTTTCTATTTACCATAACATCTGCTATTAAATATTTATAATTCGATTTTATTCAAATTGTTTTATTTGGTTGTAACAATTCAATAATATAGCTTTCCCCCTTTCTAACACTTCTTCACCTCTTTTTAAACGTACACAAAAGCTGAGAAATAAAATAATACGTGTAGGAATTTTAAAATTCTTTAAACTGTGAGGCATGTAAGCGCCATTAAGCCAGTTTTATATTTACATACAAATATACATTTACTAATACATATGTGTGTTCACTACACACATATATGTATGTAAGTATTGAATACTAGAGTGGGTTTTTTTTTAAATTTACTATAATTTTTCTTAGACTGTCTATATCAGTTCTTGGGGTTCTAAAGCTTAAGCATGTTCTACTGGTAACTTCACTTATTCTAAAAACTTTTTTTCTTCTTTTTTTTGTTTTCTACTCGTAAGAAGAACTGACCTTCCTTATGCTTAAGCTGAAGAACATATCGATACTTTATGTTTTGTATAAGAGTATGTATGTTTATTTAAAAAATAAGTTTTGTTTTTGTTGTTTATACTTGAATTGGAAATTGTGCATATATTTACTACATCTCTTCAAGATGCGCTAAAATAACTTGTTTTCTTTTTTTTCTTTTCTGCCAGAGTAACAATTTTTACACGTTTTTTGAAAAGATTTTTTTTTTTTTTTAGTTTATTTGTAGTTTATCTCTAGTAACTTACTTGTAACCGAACACTCTTTACAGAGTAAGCACTTGAAAAATCAACTGAACAGAAAATACTTTATTACAAAAAAAAAAAAAAAAAAAAAAAAATGTTTCTATAGAGGTAAAAACTCATACATAAACATAATCATGTAACAACATATTGAGGCACGTTTTGGGTTTGCTTAGTTAAGTTAGGTTTTTTTTATGTATTTTTTTTTATTTTTATTTTTTTTTTGATGTGGTTTTAATGTAATGTATACATACGTACATGGCCTTTGTACAAAAAAGGAAGACAAGTTGAGCAAAAATTTACTAAAGTTAAACTTAAGTGATTGGTTAAGAGCTCTACTATTTATTAGTATTAATTATACATTATTTAATTAATAATAAAATTCTTAAAAAAATATATCTAAAAATGTATATATTTCTTTTGTTTATGTGTGTTGATATTAATATTTCCTGGTCAATATTTAATATAAAAAACTTTAGCTTAAATATTATTAATATTGAAAATCTCGAAAACATTAGTACAAAAATAGAGCTAATTTCGTCCATAAACAGTTAAGTAAATTAAAATTAAAATAAATGAATAAATAAATAAAAATAATAATAAAAAAAATATTAATATTGATAAAGTCTTCAGAATTATGTTAGGAAAGACTGTAGGGTATTTTGAAAAAAAAACATTACTTACAAGTTCATCGTAAAAGCTTAAAGCATGTTATAAGCCAGGGTTATGTTTTGTTGTCTAGATTTGTTATTTAATTTTTTTTCTACTTTTAAAACATTTTTATGTCGAGAATGTGTTGCGATGAAACTATAAATAGCATCTACTCATGCTGACTTTAATACGGTCATTTATAGTGTAATATTATCTATATCAGTCTTATGAATAGCAAGTTAGGCATTTTTTCCTTCATACATGATCTGTTGACAATAAAGACTTAAATACTAAGAAGAGTAAATTATAAATGTAAACATAATTTGCCTAGACATTAAGAGGTTTTAAATTAAATTAAAAAAATGTATTAAAGTGTTTAATTATAATCATAGATAATTATGATTATAAAAAATTTTGTCATAAAAAAAGAAAAAAAAAGCAATAAAACACTTGAAGCACGCACACAGAAAAACGTGGCTTTAAAAATATAATAAAATAATTATATTAAAAAAAAAAGAAAATAATAAATACAGATTAGTCATCAAATTGTTTTTTGAACTATTAAAAAATCTTATAAAATTATAAATGCTAAATTTTATTTAATTTAAAAATTACACACACACACACACATTTCCAAATGGCTGCTGGTTATATAATAAACTTATTAAAATTATAATATAATTATTTTTGTTTTATAAACAATTTAATAGTAAAAAAAAAAGAAAAATGTAAATTTAAGCCAGTAAGTAATAAACAAATTTGTAATGAAAAACAAAATTTAGTATTAATGAAAAATTTATATTAAATAAAATACATTTTAGGGCATGATTATTTCAATGTTTTTGTTTCAACACTGAAAAAAAAAAAATAATAAATAAAAGAAATTCTTTTATTTTAATTTTGATTTTAAAATGAGAAACTTTCATGACAGATAACTAAAGAAATAATGAAAAAATTTTTTGACAGAATATTTGCAAAAAAAAAAAAAAATTATTATTCTTATAAATTTTAAATATATGAAATATTTTGTAAAACAAATGTTAATTTTATTTTCAAGCTCAATCTTCGTAGTATTGAAATCTTTTAAAATTTTTAAAATTATTGGAAAATTATATAAATTACAGCAATTTTAGTAAAATTACTATTAATTAATATTACTCATGCGCCCCGAGACACATCTTTCGATTTTTCTGTTATTTTGCTATTAGAATCATAGAAAGAGAATAAGAAAATCCTTTAGAATTGAAAACATACTACAAGTCTTCTAAGAAGATTGCCTATGATATTTGGTTTTGATATTTGTAAACCTTTTTTATTTTAATTTATATTTTTTTTAGATAAAACTATACAATGCCTGTCACTTGAATAAGGAATCACATTTTTTTAACTTTAATGAAGTATATCTCCTAAAATAAAGTTCAGAAAAAAATAATATTTTGCGCAACCAAATTTCAAAGTGTTGGCTTTAGTTTCCTGAAGAAATAAAAAATATACATATTTTTATTATACTAAAATTATGTATTTATTTAAAGACATGTATTTCTGTGGTACTTTTTCGTGTGTCACTTGAATAAGGAATATTTTAAAACTAAGCAAAACAGTAATTTATTTTTAAATTTTAAGTTATAAAAATGAAAGTTATTATCTTCTAGCATTCAATTAGTAATGAGTACTGCCACCATTTTCATAAATAACCTCAAAAATACGATTTGCATCGACTTGCATAACGACTCTAAGTAATTTAGCGAAATTGAACTCCATGCTTCCGTTATTGCATCCTTTAAGGATTCTATCGTCTTAAATTGTTTTCCTCCTCCTTTCTTGCAAGCCAACCCCAGACATTTTCCATTGGTTCAGGTCTGGTGAATATGGGGGCCAATTTAAAAGTTGAACACCTTGTTTATTAATCCATTGTTTTACTGCTCTGGCGGTATGAATCGGAGCGTTGTCGTGTTGGTACATCCAAGGTATTGACGTACCAACACGAAATCAAGTTACTTTATATAACTTATTAAAGCGTGAACTCGAATTTTATTTGTCATAAAAATTTCAAGCGTTTACTATTATTTACAGCTTACTCTGAAGTTCTAGCTCTTCTAGAATCAGACTTATAAAGAATTTTCTTCAAATACTTCAAAATTAATATTAATCATACGCTAGCAATAAGCAAAATAAATCCTTTCGAATAAATCTATTATCATATGAAAAATTAAACATTTTTTAAGTATAGTACTTTCTCAGGGAACTTTAAACGAACAAATAATACTGTAAGAGAAAAATCCAAGGTATGGGTCCAAAGAAATCATTAAATTTTGGAAATGCTTCCTCCAAAATGTTTTTGTAAGTCGTTGCCGTCATATTGTTGGATACAAAAACCAATTCTATGGTACCATAATACGAAATGGCATTATCCCGTCCTCTCGGCTGTGTCTGCGGATCAAAAATAATTCCTCCTTATTTAAGTATTCGAAGTAATGGTTATACCTCGGGGACCATCAATATTAATTTTTTTTTAATCGGAAAATACAACTTTAAACCATTTGTCGGACCACGTCATTGCATTTTTGGCCAACTGTACACGTTGTGATTTGTGTTTTTCATTAAGTGATGTTTTTTTTTTTGCAGTTTTCGTAGGACTATGTATGAACACGACTTTAAAATACGGTGCACTGTTCTTAGACTTGAACTGACTCCACTTTTTTCACTATTTTTTTTACCGACATGGCAGAATTTGATGTAATTCTAAGAATTTTTCGTCTTTCTTTTGGAGTTGTTGTCATTTTCTTACGCCCTTTCATGTTTTTTCTATATCTTTCCACGTTATTTAAATAATTGTACACAACTGTCTTTCCTCTATTAATGTTTTTGATTATTTGGACCGGATTCTTACTCTGAGATTTCAAAATCAGATTTTTTCTTTTTCATAGTTATTAAGAGCCTTACCACGTCCCATTTTTTGAATAAAAACTATTTAAAAACTATCAAATTAAAAATTCTCTAGCCGTTTATATTGAAAGAAATTCAAACCATAGGCTTCCTGATTAATATTAAAAGAATTCCTTATTCAAGTGACACACGAAATGGTACCACAGAAATACATGTCTTTAAATAAATGCATAATTTTAGTATAACAAAATATATAATATTTTTTATTTCTTCAGGCAACTAAAGTCAACACTTTGAAATTTGGTTGCGCAAAAAATTATTTTTTTCTGAACTTTAGTTTAGGAGATATACTTTTTGAAAAAAAAAAAAAATCAAAAATTAAATTTTTGTTATATTAACCATTTATTTGTAAAACATATTTCTAAAACAAATCTTTCTAGTGTTCAAATCATTTAAAATTTTTAAAATCTCTTGAAAATTTTACAAATTATTAAAATTTTAATAAAATGTTTATTAATTAATATGAATTATACACATTGAAAACAGTATTTTTATTTTACTATATATTGAAGAAAGAGCAGATATCCTTTTACAATTCAAAAAAACATATTAGTTTTCCCAAATGACCTCTATTTATATTTATTTTTGAGGCACATTTTTTGAATTTTTTTGTTATTTTGATTTTATAATACATAAAAAGAAGAGTATAGAAAATCATTTTCAATTGAAAATAAATTAAAATGCCGACATAATATCGACACAGATATGTATTTATTAAATGTTTGATTTTTTTGTCATAATTTGTTTAATTTAATTAATTTTTTTTTCAACAATACCGATATTACTGGAAAAACTGTAACATCATATATTTAAATCGAATCTCTCTAGTATTTAAATCTTTTTAAATTTTTAAAATTGCTCGAAAATTTTAGAAATTACAGTAATTTTAGTAAAATTACTACTAATTAATATTAATCATACGCATCGAAATAATTTCATTGGATTTTTGGTTATTTTGCAACAGAGAATAGAAAAAAAAACATTCTGAATTTACAAACTTTTCAGATGATAACTTGACATTTATGATAATTTTTTTCTTTTTTGATTGTCTTTTTCTTGTTTAACTACTTTTTTAAAAAATAAACTTGTTTGAAAAACTTTTTTTTGAAAAATTTTTACATTTTTTTTTTTGGAAAAACTTAAGTTTTTTGAATAGTCTTTATTTATATAAACTTTGGTACTTTTTGTTGAAAGTTTTATTTTATTGAAAATTAATACTATTTCTGAAAAAGAGTACTTTGTTATTTAAAATTTGTACTGCTTTTAAAAATTAGTATTTTTTCTTTTTGTAAGATTTGTCTATTTTTATTGAGCAGTACTTTTGGTGGAATTTTCATAAAAGAAATGTTTAATAAAAATATATAAAATTTCTAAAAGTAAAAATACAAATTTTCACAAGCGGTACTAATTTTAAATAATAAAGTACTCTTTCCTGAAAATGTGTATTTTTTTTTCTCTAAAAATATATATTTTTTTTAAATCATGACTTTTTGAAAAACAATATTAGTTGAAATAAATTTTTTTATTTTTAATTTAAAAATGAATCCTTTTTAAAAAACGAATCATTCTTTTTTAAATTTATAGTTTAATTTTTTGCTATTAGGAAAATGCAAATATTGGAAAATGTTAAAATTTTTTTATTTTGTATTAAGAACTTTTTTGTTTTATATTTGTTAAGAAACATTTTTGTAGCTATTTTCTATTAAAAATTTTTAAAATTCTTGAAGATATATTTAAAATTATTTAATATACAAATGTATTTACTTTTAATAATGTTTGGAGATAAATTTTTTGAAAAAGGAAATTTTCTAAATATTTTTCCGAATTCTAAAATCAAGTTACTTTATATAACTTATTAAAACGTGAACTCGAATTTTATTTGTCATAAAAACTTCAATCGTTTACTATAATTTACTGCTTACTCTGAGGTTTTAGCTTTTCTAGAATCCGAGTTATAAGGAATTTTCTTAAAATACTTCATAATTAATATTAATCATACGCTAGCAATAAATAAAATAAATCCTTTTGGAAAAATCTAATATCATATGAAAAATTAAACATTTTTTAAGTATAGTACTTTCTCAGGAAACTTTAAACGGTCAAACAATACTGTAAGAGAAAAATCCATACATGGGTTTTGGAAAAATTAAACATTATGTTTTGGAAAAATAAGCATAATTTTTAAAACATCCTTTATTTTTCTCAAAATAGCGCTTTATTTAATTTGGTACTTCTTGTTCAAATAAAGCAAATTTCTTGGATATTTTTACTATTTTAAAAACATGAACTTTTTTATGAAAAATTACAACTTTTTCTAAAAATAATACTTATTTTAAATTAATATTTTTTGATTGAAAAATAGTAATTTTCTGAAAGTTGGGTTAAAAAAGAGCAAATGAAAAAATCTATTAGAGCTTTAAAATATTTGTATATAAATGTTCCACTTTTTTAATATTAATTCCCTTGCAATGAAGGTTCTGCTATTCTTATTGCATTATTTATTATTATTATTTTCCTTTTTCAATTCTCATTTTAAAATAATAAGCAGTTTTATAATAAATAACTTTATTTTTCAAGTACTCTGCATGTAGCCTTTAAATAAAACCCATCATCATCATCATTTATAGCCCGACAGACAAGACAAGTGATTTATAATATACAAATTATAGTTTAAATTTAAGTTCAAACAATGCAGCTTGAAAAATAAAATAAATAACAAAAAATACAGGAAATTATTCCAATAAAATTACGTACAAATAAATAAATTTATAAGTAGTTTAAATATAACAAATATTATGTAACCAAAGGTATTTAACGTGACTAACTTGATTGAACAAAAAAAAAAAAAAAAAAAAAAAAAAAAAAAAAAAAGAATACATGTCAAAGACATGCAAAAATATTTTACTAAAACAAAATTTATACAAAGAAATTAAAAAAAAATAAATAAAATAAAATAAAAGCTGTCATAGATTTTAAAACAAATTGCAAAAAAAAATATTTTTTGTATCAGGCTGCGTATGATTAATATTAATTATGACTTATTTAACTAAAATTGCTCTAACTTGGTTAATTTGTTAGCTAATTTAAAAAATAAAAATGATTTAAAATCTAAACATATTAATCTTAGTAAAATCATTATTTTCACTTAAAAAAAGTTATTCAAAATTTTAATATTTTATATTGAAAAAAATATTTTTGCTTTCTCTCAAATTTACATATTTTTATTTTTGTTTTAAATATAAAATTTCTTTCATTTTATAATCTTATCATATCAACTATATCTTGTAGTTGTTTGTAATTTTCTACCCGAACTTTTAAACAGTTTCAACATGAAATTTTACCTTGTAACTATTTTTTTTTTGCTTACGGAATAATAAATGTTTGAATGTTGTTCTTGTAACAAAACAAATTTGTTACAAATGCATTTCAAACACCCACCCAATTTTCATTTCACATATGTATGCTTACATATGTGTGTTATTTTAAATATGTGTTTGCAAATGTATGTATAACACTTATGGAGTGATATACAAATTACATTTCCTACAACAAATAATACAACTACAAGGCAATATCAAATTTACAACATTTTATTATTTTCTCTTTTTTTTTTTGTTTGTTTTTGGCAGGGTGTTGTTTAGTATTTGTATTGTGGTATATAGATATAATATAATACTGGTAAAATGATAAAAGTAGATAACAATGTAAAAATTCAACATTAAACGCACTTTATTGTATTGAGTTTGAGAAGCAAAAGCTATAGAAATAATAAGTGTTACAGAACGGGGAAAAATATTGGATCTGAATATTGGAACTGAAAGAAAACAGATAGTTCGACAATTTTTTGGTAATAAGAGTACATTAAAGTTATTTAATTATGCCTTAGAAATTCTTCATTTATTATAAAGATAATAATAAAATTTCTATTAAAGTAAAAACAAAATTAAATTTAAACAAAAAAGTTTCAATTTGCTTTAAATTTTTCTTTTTGAAGGTAATTTAAAAAAGAAATCTATAATTTCTTAAATAAATTGTTACAACAGTCGAAAAGCTTAAAATGTTTACTATACAAATTACTTTAAATTTGCGAAAACTTTTAAAAATGATGAAAGTTATAAAGATTTTAACAAAATTAGACATAATTAATATTAATCATACGAAACCTAGCCCAAAAAAATAATTTTCTTAGAAAATAAAGAGAAAAAATATTTAAAATCTTTGAAATATATATAAGTTAAATTAAATTAATTTAACTGAAATTTCAGTGAGGAAATTAGAAAGTTGAAAATTAAAAAAAAATAATAATTATTTTTTTTAATTTCTAGCAATGGTAAATAATAAAAATCAAAGGCTTTTGATGTTCACATATAAAAATAGCTAATTTTAATATAATCTTATGTAATTCTCAAAGAAAAAAATTATTTTAAATAATTATTTTTTTCTTTTCAAACACTCATTTTTAGTGGAATTTGCAAAATAATGTATTTTTAAATAGAATGTTATAACAGTGAAAAAGTCTAAAGTGTTTACTATTAAGATTACCTGAAATTTGCGAAACCCTTTTAAAGTTGTGGAAATTATAAAGATTTTAATAAAATACGTTATAATAATTATTTATCATACGCACCAAAGACATAAAAGAGCATATTTATAATATGTGCTAACAAAAATGTATAAAATCTTTAAAATAAATTTACTTTATTAGTTTCTAAAAGCCTTCAAACCACAATAAAAATTGTAAACTAAAAAAATTATTGAAAAACAATAGACACGTGTTGTAAAATTAAAAATAAAAATTAAACTTTTTTAAAAATCCTAAAATTTATTTATAATAAAAATAAAAGTCTTTTAATGTTAAAGTATAAAAATATCAAAACTTAAATTCGTGTCTAACTTAAATTTCTCATATACTCCCATGTATCCTTCAAAGAAAAAAAAAAAATTTCATTATTTAAAACTTTTATTAAAAATTTCTTTTTGAGCGTAATTATAGCGAGTTTTTTATAATATACACTGACGACCAAAAAGCTTGAAATGTTTGGTATTCAAATTGCTTAGAATTTTCAAAAACGCTTCAAAATTGTGGGAGTTGTAAGGATTTTATTAAATTAAGTCATAATTAATATTAATCATACGCAGTAAGGGCCAAAAATTATTTTTTTAATATTTGCTAATAATAATAATAATAATAATAATAATAATAATAATAATAATAATAAATTCAATTACTTAAAAACGAATAAAAGGCCCTAAACTATAATAAAACCAAAATAAATTCATTGAAGTCTTTAGAAAGAAGTTGAAAAATTAAAAACAAAAATTATTTTTTTTTAATCCTAAAAAAGATCCATAACAAAAATCAAAGTCTTTTGATGCTTAAATATATATATATATCTAAATTTAAATTTGTTCTTTGCCTTAAACTTCTCATATAACCATCCCTTCAATATCAGTCACATATGTCGCATGGTTATACTATAGTATATGTATAAAAACAACCTAAGGTGGCTGCATAGTAAAAAAAAAAAAAAAAAAATAGAAAGAAAGAAGACAAGTTTCATAGAGGAATATAAAATAAAAATTAAATTACATACAAATTTCCTTTACCTTAGTTTATATATTTTTCAATTTTTTTTTCTTTCTTTTAACTTGAAGTTTGATCAAGTGTTTTACACATTATACTATATTTTAGTTGATGTAATATTGTCTTTTCCTTGTTGGTATTATTTTTCTTTTTCAAGGAACAAAAGGGATGGAGTATGAAGAGTTAAAATGGATGCTAAGTGAAATCAATTGTTGTTAGTGTTTTTTTATAGCATTAACATAAGTAAAATGTTGTTATATTTTTTACAGTAACAATATATTTGCTTTTTCTCTGTTGCATTTTCGTAAAGATAGAAAAATAAGAAATATAAAATTATAAATTTATAAGAAGTAAAGATTCAGGTAAAAACTAGAAAATTATATTATTAAAATGTAAGAAGACTTTTTAGAAAATGAAATTGTTAAATTTATAGTTTTTCTTTTGTTTTTAGGAAAATGTAAAAATTTATTTAAGAATTTTTGAAAAATTACTAAATTTATTTGCTGTGAAACAATTTTTTTTTTAATAATAAAAATTTTTATTTCAAGATTTTTAAGGCAAATTTTTATATTCTATTAAAAATGTTTAAAAAAACTTTCTAAGTCTTATTTAAGAATTATTTATATATTTAATATAATTTTATTTTTTAGGTATATAATAAAGTTTGCTGAAGATTTTTTTAAAAAGGTAAGTTTGTATGTTTTAAAATCAATTTACTTTCGATAACTAATTAATGCATAAATTTCATTTTTATTTGTGTAAAAAGCTTCAAGTATTTACTTTTATTTGTTACTTAAATTGTATTTATAGCTTTCCTATAACCAGAGTTATAGGGTATTTTTCAGAATACTTCGTAATTAATATTAATCATACGCCACCAAAAACCTAATTAAAAATTTAGTAAATTTTCCCTGCTTAACGATTTTAATAAACTTTTATAAAAGAGACAAAAAAACATGTTTTTTTTACAAGAAAATATTTAGAAAGATATTTTTCTATTTGAAAAATATAATTTTTATTTTAAAATATTTTTTTTTGTAATTTATGATTTTTTGTTTGTTTTATAAAAAGGCAGCATAAATGTATATTAAAAATCATTAAGTAGGGAAAAATTACAATATTTTTAATTTGGTTAAAGCATGAAAACTTAACTGAGGATTTTAAAACGGTTAATTTTAAATAATTTCCTGAATTGTGTTTTAAATCTCTAAATTAGAAAAAAATTATTAATAATGTAAGATGAAGATAAAATGTAAATAAAATGATAAGAAGAACTACTTGTATTGAAACTTATATATAGTAAAATAGATTAGGGTTTTTTTTATTTTATTATTATTATTATTTTAATTTTTGGCATGAAAAACTAATTAACCTAAAAATCAGAGATATACAGTTATTATTATTATTATTATTATTATGATTATTATTATTACTATTTGTATGAAATATTTAAAATTGTTTAAATCTTGAAATATTAAATAATTATGATTTAATATTCTTTTAAAGAAATCGTTGCTTTTTTCTTATAATTAATAATTTTAAATATGAATAAGTTAATTTACCGGGAATTCCCAGGAAATTGAACTTTTCATTTCCGGTTTCCGGGAAAAGAAATATCATGAGAAACACCAAACCTTAAGCATAACCCTTTTCAATAAATTCCTGTACAATTTTTGGAATTTCGGTATTTTTCAGATAATGTAAGTTATTCCAATTGAAAGAAAACAACTTATTCAGACCCAGAAATTATGATAGGAATAATATAATATATAAAAATATATATTTTTTTTTTTGGTAATAACAAGAATCTGTTTAATGAAAAAGTATATAAAAAGCGATGAAAGATGATTGAAATGATAAAATCCTCATATTATAGGAACATATGCTATATATATATATATTTTATAAGAAGACATTGTAAGGTTTGTTCTTTTGAAATTCTGGCAAAACTAGCGAAAAAGAGAAATTGGAAGCAATTTTTAAAAAATAAACTTTTACTTAAAAAAGGTAAGAAAACGGAAAATAGTAAAATAAATTTTAATGTCAATAAAAAAAAAAAAATAAAATTTTTATTTAATTTTATTTTTTCTCAAAAATACGGACATATGTTCCTTTGCAGATAATTTTTCACAAATTTCCTTAAAGAATTTCTTTTACCTAATGACATGTGCGATTACAAGTAGTGAAAAAAATAAATATTAACGTTTTTTTGCCTATATGAATATCATATATAGGTCGGTTTCGTGATCTGTTTGTAAAGCATTCTGTTGTGAAGATTTTACAGAAATATTATAAGAATTATTTCTTTAAAATCTTCACACCTAGATGTTTCACTTGAAACGAATGCATTATTGCACTGATGCTGATAAAAATCAACTTAAAATATATCAGTAAAAAAAATATCTGCTTCAAAATGGAGACAAATTCATTTTTAAATTTTGATAATTTTATAATTTTTTAATGTTTTCAATAAATTTTAAATAAATTTGTTTTTATTTTTTATATCAACTTGAAGTGTTCTAAATAAATTTGATTAAATAAATCAAATATAATCTTCTCTTATTCAATACCAGGTAATTTTTTTTCTCCTTAATGCTATTAAAAGCAGTTATTCACTATCCTCTTTAGTCGTTAGATCTGTCAAAAAACGTATGTATGTACAAAAAGTATGATAGTGTAGATTTGAAATATATATGTGTGACAGATTTTTTGACAAGTCTGTCCTACTTGCTTTTGATTTTTCGAAAAAATTTCATAAAATAGCTTTTGCTAGGCGATTAATAGCCAATGAAATTACAATTTCTTACAGGCTAGCAATAAAATGTTTTTCATAATCATTCAATAACAAAGTCTTATTATTTAACTAAGTTAAAAATACTCCTCTTAATGCGGAATGAATTTACTGAGAAATCAATAGATGGATAAAAACTGTTGAATTGATTGCATATACGTCTCATGGGATCAAAGTTCGAAAATATTAGATTTTTAAAGGAGTATAATTTCTACTTGGACGATTTGAGATTACAAATTCGATCTTACGAAGCAGGAACTCTCAATTAATTAAACCGTTTACTAAATTAATTACAAATGAAATATTCATATATTTTCTCCTACTTTCAAGAGTAAGGAGATCAATAAGCTGTAATTGACTATCATACGATGATAAATTAATATTAGGATTTCATTTCAGATTACGAAGACAAAATAAGAGAAATTGTTTCTGGACCGATTAAATTTTCTTTATATGAACTTCGTATTGAGGATTCCAGACCTCGGAAGCATATTCCAGGATTGGTCTTACGAGAGATATGAATAATTGATTGGAAGCGTAAGGATCATTAAACTCTCTTCCCCAACGCTTGAGAAAACCTAGAACTCCTTTCGCCTAATTAACAATTTGCAAAATGTGGGAATTAAAGGTTAGTTTACAATCAAGCAACACACCCAGATCAAGAAATTCTTAGACTAGATTAAATTGATATTCATTTATTGTGTATCTACGGGACTTCTTCTGTAGAACATCATGTGTTTACAATTTTTTAAATTCAGATCCTTTAGATTCATCATACACCAATCATAAATATTGCCAAGATCTGTGAGGAACATTGATAGGAATAGTTAAAGCTATGGAACAGCTTTACATCATCAGCATATATTAATATTCTAGAATTCTTAATGCAAGTTGGTAAATCATTTATAAATATTAGGAATAATAGGGGGCCGATATGACTACCTTGCGGAACACCGGATAAAACAGGAATGGTTTCCGATATACATTCTTTAAATAATACATTTTGGCATCTATTTTTAAGATATGTAGAAATCTAGTAAAACAAAGACAGGAGAAAATCCAAGTTTATCCAATTTGAACAATAGGAGATCGTGATTTACTTTATCGAAAGCTTTACTTAAATCTGTATATATTGCGTCTGTCTGTAGACAGGAAACAAATGTAGTTGTGAACTCCAAAAGGTTAGTAGTAGTGGAACATCATTTATGTATAAATCCATGGCGAAAGCTAATAAACAATTTGATGCGAAAGGATTTCAGTAATTACCTTTTCGAAAAGTTTTGGAATAACACTTATTTTAGCAATAACTCTATAATGGGAAATGTTGGATCTGCTTCCGGATTTAAACAACCTTGCGATTTTTTTTTGAATGGCATAGAATTTTGTCAGATATTTCACTGACAGTATAAAATGATTATGTAGGATAGTGAATCATGGCCTTAATATACATATTTTATTGTTTTTAAAAACTTTCAAATTTTAGCTTTTATTTTTTATATAAATCGGCTTTCTGCGTCTTTTAGAACCGGAGTTACATTTTATTTTCGAATGCTAGTACTTAATTAATATTAATCATACGCCAGCGTTTACATAAAGTAAAATTTTCTAATTTGAAACCAGATTTTTCGTTACAAATGGAGGTTTAAAATCATACTGTATTTAAAAATTTATTTTAAACAATATTGCATTAAAAATTAAAGTCTCTCAAACATATTCTTTTTGAATATTTACCAATTTATAATCGAATTCGAAAAAATATTTTTTTCTGAAAGTTATCGTCGCTGATATTGAATCTATTATTTTCTATTGTTAAATCTACAAGTTTATTTATTAAAAAAAAAAAAAAAAAAAAAAATTGTATAATTTTAAAATTAAAAATACTAAATAAAATCATATTCTAATATTTCTAATGCATTTGAAGCAATTTCTTTGGTCCCTAAAAATGTTAATAACACACAAATTTCATTGCTTTAAAATCTCTTCTATTTTGGATTTTATTTTTTATATAAATTGGCTTTCTATGATTTCTAGAACCAGAGTTGTTTTTATTTTCAAATGTTACCAATTAATTAATATTAATCATACGCTAGCAGTTACTAAAAGTAAAATTTATTAAATTTTTAACTAGAGTAATATTTATATCACTTTTTTCCCTACATGAAATCTTATATATTTTGTATTTTTTACTTAT
Organism: Protocalliphora azurea; assembly: GCA_932274085.1. Taxonomy (NCBI): domain Eukaryota; kingdom Metazoa; phylum Arthropoda; class Insecta; order Diptera; family Calliphoridae; genus Protocalliphora; species Protocalliphora azurea. The sequence continues at coordinate 54,473,307 of OW026519.1, forward strand.
GAAAACTATGAAAAATATTTTCTTAATCCCGTTTTAACTATTATTATTTCATTGAAGTTATTACTTTTAATTAAAATGTAACAACGTCCCTTTAAAAAGAGGAGAAAAAAATCTCAAATTTTCCAGCTATAATAATTTTATACAATATTGAATTTTTAACAACTCTAACCAACCACCAAGCATTCAAATATAATGGAAAGCTTGAATTAACCCAATTAAAAGGAGACTAAAGTGAACATTGGTAGTAACAATGGGGCTAAAAACTTGTTACAAATAAGAAAAATAAGAACATAAACCTTTTATTAGTAAAATATTTCTTTGCCACTGTTTTTTTTTTTTTTTTTTTTTTTTTTTTAAATCTCTTAAAAATCAAGGCATCAAGAATGAAAAAAATAATAACTGATGCACATTAAACATGATAATGGTCAAACATGAAAGAATGTTTATTCCTGCGAAAAAGTGCCAGAATAAAAACACAAAATATATATAAGGAAAGCCAAACGAACTTTTCAACATTAAATATCTAGTCAAAAGCAATAATACTATAGCAGCCAGCATCATCCTCGTCAATTTCAACATTCCCCTTGGTTAAAAACAAGTTGAAGTAGCAGTTGTACTCGTAGCTGGTACATTAATGTGTGGCACTGACACTGGCACCCCCGAAACATTCAAATGTATAATGAATTCATATTGTATTAAAACATTCAAAACACATACATACATATATTAATGTCTGTGTGTCTGTGTATAAAAATGAATCCTTAACTTTACACTCCGTTTGTGAAATAAGAGATCAAGTAATATTTTCACTATTTCCTCTGGTTATTTTTCCTCGTTTTTTTTTTACAAATAAATTTCTACTTCGTTTATTTCATGTAAATATGCTCATGGTAGTTGAATTTTTTTTTGACGTTTACAATATTTACATACAACATTTCAACTTAAAACTTCAAAATTACATATATTTACTATATAAAGTTGTTAGTTTTTTTTTATCATTACTGTCTGTTGTTTAATTTTGCTGTAACTCTACTTGCGAATTTTTTCATATAAATGTTACCAATTCTTTCAATTATTACGTAATGTTTTTTGAACATTTTCTTTTTTAATTTTTTTTTCTGCAATGTAACTTTATCATTATATAACAAAGTTTTATATATTTTTATTTTTTTTTTCTACTACTCATTATTATTACTTTTTTCTTTTGTGTTAAATTGTTAAAACCACAATTATGTTATAAATTGTATTTGTAAGTGAGCTGACAAAAATGAAGTTCTTGGTAAAACTGATGCAACTCATGCAATTAAGCATTTTAACCAAATTAATGCTCAAATTACAAGTTTTGGTTAAGAGATGTCAAATTGTGGTTACGAGTATTGCTAAATATTAATGAATATAAATTATTATGTTAAGTTGTCAATATTAATGCAAGAGTAATTTTTTTTTAAGTTTAAGGATTCTACGAAAATTTAAATTTTTTTTAAATTTTGTCATACAAGACGTATAATTAATATTAATTATAAGATGTTATTAGAATATTGGCAATAACTTGGATTTAAAGAAAACTAAAAAGATAATTTAAAATGTGCAGTATAGAAAACAAAATAGGCTTTTGAACTTAAAAAATAATTACCTTAAAAATGTCTTATTATAAAGATTATAAACTGGATAAATAATTCCAAGAAAAATTTTACCAAAATCCTTTCTTATTGAATCTAAATAAATTTAAATATTTTCTCTTTACTATTAAAGTAAATTATATTTTCTATAAACCGCAATAAATTGCAAGGTTATTTAAGTTTTATTTTGTTTTAATAATAGAATTCATAAAACAAATGATGTCATTAATTATAGACCAATTTCCAAATTAACCAATATTTCAAAAATTCTTGAACATATTGTTTATCATAAGCTTTTCTTCAATGTAAAGAGGCATATTTCTTTATCTCAACATGGATTTATGACTAGAAGATCAACCTGTACTAATTTGTTGATAGTTTTGAAGATCGATTGCAGATTGATGCGATTTACACGAACTTTGCTAAGGCATTTGACTGAGTACCACAAGAACTTTTATTATTAAAATTATATAAATTGGGCGTTCATTCTCGAATGTTATCTTGGTTTCGTTATTACTTATCGTATAGACAAACCGTGGTTTCTCTTGATGGTTTTTGTTTCACAACATTTATTCCTATTTCTGGTATTCCTCAAGGTTGTGTTTTGGGTCCACTGTTATTTAATATATTTATTAATGACATTGATCCATGTTTCAGAAGGATAAAAAATTATCATTTAATAATCACTTAAATTATATTATACCTAAAGCTTATTCAATGTTAAGTTTTTTATGCCGTAATTCTAATAATTTTGATCATTATACAAAAAAGTTCTATATACATCCTTTGTGAGATCTAGATTAGAATATGCTTCATTTATCTGGAGTCCTTGTACTCAATTACACAAAAATAGAATTGAAAAAATCCAAGTAAAATTTATAAAGTTTGCTCTTTCATTTTTAAACTTTTCATTTGTAAACGCTCAAATTTCGATTCCTACATACCCTGATAAATGTGCCTTAATATCTATGAAAACTTTAGAAACAAGACTTAAAATTTCTTCTGTATATTTCCTATATGCTATAATTCGTGGATTAATTGATTGTCCTGATTTGCTTCATACCATAAAATTATATGTACCTCCTAGGCCTCTAAGTCAAAATAATTATATCTTTTATATAGATATTCATAGAACAACATATGCTTTGAATGAACCTTTAATAAAGGCTATGAGATTATTCAATATATATTCTAATGAATTATACTTAAGTATATCAAATCCTGAATTTAAAAATTTGTTAAACAGTTTGTTTAAATAATTAACTTAATTATGTATATTAAATTATCCTTGATGTCTGTAAGGATAATATTGTATCCATAGACTGAAACTAATAAATAAATAATAACTTAAGTACTAAATATTTATTTTAAAAGGTTAAAAGATTTTTTTGTTCTTTTATTCTAATGACTTTTTTTTTGCAAACTAATAGTGACAAAGAAAAGATATGTGAATATATTTTTTTTACATTAAAAGGTTTATGTCCCTGATTTTCTGTTTCTGCTGTGTTCGTTTTAGTTTCCTTATAATATATTTGGAAGCTTGCTGGTTGCTTAGAGTTACTAAAAATTTAATATTGCATAAAATTATTACAGTTGGAAAATTTTGGATTTTTCCTCCTATTTTTCTATGGAATTCTCTGTTGCTTTATAATTAAAAGTAGTAACTTCAACAGAACGTATTTAAAACAGGCTAAAAAGAAATAGTTTTCATATGATAAAGATATTAAAAAAAACTATTTAATATTTTAAAAAGAAATTTGAAATTTAAAGTTTCTTAAAGAAAAAATTCAAATATAGAAGAATTTATATAGGGAAAATTAATCATATAAATATTACATATTTATAGTTTCCCACCAAAGTAGTTTTTTGCAGGCTTATCTATTTAAAATTTAATAAAATCAAATTATGGTTACTGGTAGCGTATGATTAATATTAATTAAATAATAACATTCGAAAATCGAATAGAACTCAGCTAATAGAAAACCTAGAAAATAAATGTACACAAAAAATAAAAGCTAAAACTTAATAGATTTATTTATAAACTATTACAATTTCAAAGTACCAATAAATTTCTTCATATGCATTAGATATGTTAGTATTTAATTTTTTTTCTTTTTTTAATTCTAAAATTATATTTAAAATTTTTTAAATAAAATTTAAATAAATAAAATATAAAACAACTAATTTAATATCAGAGCAAATAATAATCTGAACAAAATTAAATTCGTATTTTTTTTTTTTTTTTTTTAAATAATATAATTTTTAAAATAATAATATATTTTTATTTTATGTTGATAAAGTACTTTCCAGTTTCTTTTATTAACACAAAATTATCTATAAATTGTCTTTATAGAGTAACATTTGATTCAAATTTAATGAATTTTAGTTTTAGTTACTGGTGGCGTATGCTTAATGTTAATTAACTATTAACATTCGAAAATCTGAAAATAAGTCAGCTTATAGAAAATCTGAAAAAGAAATTTATATAAAAAAACCCCAAACTTGAAAGTTTTTACAAGATATATATATAAGATGTATAATTTGTACATTACTGGCATATAAAACAACGAAAAAATTACACTAAAAGATTAACGTATGATTAATATTAATTCTCCAGTATTTCAATAAAATTCCTTATAAATCTGGATGTAAAAGGGCTATGATTACAAATTAAATTGCAAATGAAAGCCAAAATTTACGGCTTTATAAATAAGTTTAAAGTTAATTTATTTTAAAAATATGTAAAATCCCTTAAATTATTAAAATAAAAGTTCGTTTGCCAGAAAAAAAAATTTTTCTCGGCTTTGGAACAAACTTTTTAAATTTGTATGTGAAAAAAGTTGTATTTGTTTGTAAATTTGCTTAATTGATTCTATAATAATACTTAATTATTTATATTTATAATATTTAAGTTTTTATAAAATTTTATAAATTATTATAAAATTATTTTAAATAATAAAATTTAGGGCACCATTTTGTAAAACGAATCGAAAATTCGTTTCAAAATTTTATCTTGAAAACAAAAACGAAGCTCATATTTCTTTGTTGTTTTCAATACAAATTCAGGAACTTAATTCTTTTACAAAGAAAATATTTTGACAAAATTTATCATTAAAAAAAAGGTTCATTTATTTTTTCAATTCATAAATTTTATAAAATAAATTACTATAGCTGTCAATATCCCTGCAAAAGTTTTGTTTCGTTTAAAATGTTATAAAATTTATAGAAATTTCAGTTTTTAATATTTTGTAATACAAGACGTATGATTGATATAAATTAAAAGATATTACCAGAAAATTCATGATAACTTGTGTTAGAAAAAAGCTAGTACGATAATTTAAAATGCAAATTAAACAGGACAAAATATGCCTTAAGGTTTGCAAAATAATTATATTAAAAATAGCTTTATTACCTAAAAATTTGATTAAAAAAATAATTTTCTGAAAATTTAATTTCCTGTTATTACTTTTAACTTTAAATAATTTCTTTTTACTAATTCCTTAAAATTGGGACAAAATCTATCATTCACATTTTCACATTGAAGCTAATAATTTTTAAATTAATTTTAAATTAAAATAGAAAATCTTAAAAATTTTTTAGTTCATAAATTGTTTATTAAAAATTTTTTAATTTATAAATTTTATAAAGCAAATTATATTTTAAGTTGTCAATATTTATGTACCTGTATTTTTTGTTTTACAAAATGTTTAAAGAAATTATAGAAATTTTATTTATTTATTTATTTTTAATCAACGACGTATGATTAATATTTATTAAAAAAATGTTGTCACACATTTTGGGATTACTGGACTTTAAAAATAGCTAGAATGGTCATTTTAAAAAGAGAAGAAAGAGAACAAAAAATTTATTTTTTTAATAATAAAATAATTCTATTAAAAATGTTTTATTACTTAAATAATTTGAAAGAAAATTAACTTTTTGAAATTTAAATTTAATTTCCTTATGCATGCATTAATTCAGAAAAATTTTGCCAAAATCTATTATTTACCCTTTCCTTATTAAACCTCATTAACTTAATTTCTATTAAACTGTTTAAACTTTTCCCCCGATTTTATTTATCTAAATCATGCTGACTAAAAAAAATTAATAGAAGCATTCGTTTTTTAGGTTTATTTATTTTTTAATTTATAAATTTCATAAAACAAAATATAATTCAAGTTGTCAATATTTAAGCAATAGAAACTAATTTTAAAAATGATAAAAGTAGATAAAGAAATTATTTGTTTTAAATTTTTTGATACATGACGTATGATTAATATTAATTAAAAGATGTTTGCAAAAAATATTGGATAACTTGGGTTAAAAGAAAGCTAGAACGACAATTTAAAAGCAGATTACAGAGCACAAAACAGGCTTTAAGTTTATAAAATAGTTATGCCCAAAAAGTATTTATTACTTAAATAATTTTAAAGAAAATAAATTTTTTGAATGTTAAATTTAATTCCCTTATATTTATTAAACAACAATTTACCATTGACCCTTCCTCAATAAACCTTATTAACTTTTAATAAATATCTATTAAACTATTTGAACTTCTCTTACAATTTTAATTTATGTAAATTATGTTTATTGAAAACAAAAAGAAGTTGAAAAGTGAAACACTTGTTTTTTTTTTTATTTTTTTGGTTTTATTCAAACAACAGGTATAATAATTTTATTCTTCTCCCTTTTCCATTTCACACAACATTTGCATTGTTCTAGGCCACAAGACCAGAACAATACCAAAAAACGATTTGTTACAATTCATTGAACACGGCCTGACAGACGGAAAGACAGACGTTCGTAATGAATGGGTATTATAATGTTTTTATGTTTTAAATTAACTGCATTTCAATATTAAAGTTTCATAACTATTGGCTGAAAAATTAAACATGTTGCCATGACTCGTAAATAAGGTTTTTTTTTGTTTTTGTTATGTTTATATATATTTATAGTAAAACAACACACGCCCTTTTTTCCAAATAAATTTCAAACTATTCAAGCATATTGATAAAAAAATAAAATAATAATAATTTAAAAAGTAATTTTAGGATGTAATTTTTATTTAAACGTAAATTTATATGAAATTTTTTAAAATTTATTTATTTATTTGTTACAATTTATTTAAAAGTTTGATTTTTTTTTTTGAGACCGTTCGGCTGTATACTTTACTAGTCAATGATGCATGATACCGGTGTGCTAAATTATTGTTGTATTTTATTATTTCAAATGCATATTTGAAACTGAAAAATCTTGTTGTCTTTTTTTTTTTTTTTGCTTTAATGGTGATATTTTTATTTTAATGGGAAACATTTTGTTGGTCACGCCCTCGACAAGCACACATTTAAACAGCAAAGTCTTACTTTTTCAATATTTCTCTATGAAATCCTTAAAAGTGAAAAAAGGAAATTATTCGTTAATTACAAAAGAAAATACATATATAATTTAAAATATAAACTTTAATTTAAAAAATTTTACAACCAAAATTTAAAGCCTTAATGAGTCATCAGATTTATTAAAGCTTTTCATTAATTTCTTTTAAATTATTTTAATTGTTTTATTATTAAACTTTTTTAATTTTTCAAATTTCTCAATTTTCTTAATTTTGTTCCTGCTGGCGTATGATTATTATTAATTATGAGTTAATTTATTAAAATTGCTATAATTTATTTAATACTCAAGCGATTTTTATTATATTCCCCTGCTTTTAAAGCTAACACTTAAAAGCTTCTTTCTTTCCATAACAAAACAATTACTTAGGAAAAACCACTTAACACTTTAGTTGTATTTATTTTAAAATAACCAATTTACAAGTATTAACAATTCATTTAAACAAAACTTTTTTTTAACTTATCCCTATGGACTAGTTTGTTGCTACAAATAAATTGCTCTAGTTTTTTAACTATATTTCCCTACTCTTGAGTATATTTTGTAAGCAATTACTTGCTTGATGTTGGTTTTTTTTACACCTTTAACTTTTGCCAATAGCCACAAGAACAACAAACATGTTTTAAGCATTTTTATGAACAGCAGCAACCTCGATGTGCTTTTCTATACATTTTCATATTCCATTTAAGAGCGAGCTACAGAGGCAAGAAATAAGGCCACATAAATCCATAAATAGTTAAAAGTACCACAACAGTATGGTGACCTAAATATATATTTTTGTTTAATAAAAAGTAAAAGTGTTGGCGTTATTCTTTTTTTTAATAAAATCATTTTCTCATAGAAGCAACACCCAATTAAAACAACACCTTTTCTTTGGCCTGTTTTTGGTTTTTTTTTAACTACTGCTGTTGCTGCTGTTGTTTGCGGATAAGAGTTAATATGACTTGTTAACCACAGTACAAACGACAACCTGGTTAAAAAATTCTGGGTTTAATTTCGTTGTTATTCTTGTTAACGCACACTTAATAAGCCATTAAAATAATTATAACACACAACAATATGTATGTAAAATTATTTTTTCTTTGCTGTTCTGTTCTTATTTGCTTTTAAAACTAACCAACTTTTTGTTCTATTTGTACCCGTAATATATTTCCCCAACCCTCCTTCTTAACAACCCTAAGGTTGTATAAAAGTGGTACAAAAAAAAAAGGCAATTAATATGATTGGCAATGTTATGCTTAAAAAGGGTGTTAATATTCTATACTTGATTTTTGCCGCTCACTTTTAAGTGTTATAGGTTGGCATATGCTTGTTCAAAGTATTGAATTTCTTAAAAATAAAATTGGCTTAGAGCCAATAATAATAATTTAAGGACCTTGGTTCAAAAGGTTAACAAATGAGGCTATAAGTGTTAAATGCTATAATGATCTAAGTTTTAATTATTAAAGAATAAAACATAAGTATGTTTTAAAGGCAATGAATTTATTTAGAAATTTTAAATTATGTAAGAAGCTATAATAAATTTTCTGGTAGATTTTTTGTAAGAAAGTATATAAAAATTTTAAAATAAAATAAAAGCCTAAAGTGTTTTCTTTTATATATCACATTTTATTTCCTCAAATCGCTTTAAAATTACCAAAGTAATTAAGAATTTTCTTAAGCAACCACATAATAATTAATATTACTCATACGCAAAGGAGTACAAAAATATTATGTTTAAAAAAAAATTAACTGATTTAAAGCTTACTGGTTTTAAAGCTTAATGTATAAGGTTTGGAAAGTAAAAATAAAAAGAAAGTATTATGTACTCAGAAATTATGCATTTATTTGATTTAAGGAAGCTTTTTCTAATTTTTTTTTCAAGGAATTTTTGTAGGAACGCTTAATTAAATTTTGGTATAAATGAAGGCTTTAAGCGTTTCTTTTTCACATAACCGTAGTTTCGTTGAAATCGCTTTGAAATGAAGCCAATTGTAAATAATTTTCTTAAGCAAATTCATAATTAATATTAATCATACGCCAAAGAAGCTACACAATTTAATAATTTAAAATATTTACGTATTTAAAATTTACTCATTTAAAAGCTAAATGAATGCGATTTGTAAAATTAATTTCTAATTTTTTTTATAAAAAAATTTTTCAGTTAATTTTTTTACACAATCTTTTGAAAAGTAAAAAAAACTAAAAATTTTGTATGGAAATATTTTCCAATATTTTGTAATGAAATATTTTCTAATATTGTTATAATTTTATGCCCCCATTGCTATAAAATTATGCGCTTAATATTTGTATATTTCTTTGTCTGTAAAGACTAAAGTATTTGTCTTTTTTTTTTAATAACAGAACTTAATAGTTTTTCCGGAAATTTGTGTAGGAAAGCCTAACTAACTTATTGCATGTAATTAAAGCCTTAAGTATTTTCTTTTAAATGCTATTAATATTTTACAAATCGCTTTAGAAATACCTAAGTTATAAATAACTTTCTTAAGCAACCTCATAATTAATATTAATCATACGCTATGGAAAACAAAAATTAAATATTTAAATATTTTTAGTTCAAGGCTTAAAGTTTAAAAAAATTTATCATTGCGGTTTAACCATTAAGAACAAAGTATTGATTAATAATTTAACATTTGTAGACAAAAAGACAATTTTTAGAAAATTTTTGTCAGTGTAAGAAAATAAAAATATCTTTTAATTTATTCTACATATAATAAAGCATAAAAGAGTCTTAATAGCTTATAAAAGTCTTCAAATTTTGTTTTTAAATGCCCTGTATTTTATCCCAAATTGATGCCAAATTAACTGATTTAAATACTACGGAATTTGTGCAGAAATATAAGTTGTGTAGTACAAGAAATCTTAAATTGGAAGAAAAGGTTATTATTTGACTAGACTATAGGCCAGACTATAGACTAGACTATAGTCCAGACTATAGACTAGACTATAGTCCAGACTATAGACTAGAATATAGTCCAGACTATAGACTAGACTATAGTCCAGACTATAGACTAGACTATAGTCCAGACTATAGACTAGACTATAGTCCAGACTATAGACTAGACTATAGTCCAGACTATAGACTAGACTATAGTCCAGACTATAGACTAGACTATAGTCCAGACTATAGACTAGACTATAGTCCAGACTATAGACTAGACTATAGACTAGACTATAGTCCAGACTATAGACTAGACTATAGTCCAGACTATAGACTAGACTATAGTCCAGACTATACACTAGACTATAGTCCAGACTATACACTAGACTATAGTCCAGACTATACACTAGACTATAGTCCAGACTACAGACTAGACTATAGTCCAGACTACAGACTAGACTATAGTCCAGACTACAGACTAGACTATAGTCCAGACTATAGACTAGACTATAGTCCAGACTACAGACTAGACTATAGTCCAGACTATAGACTAGACTATAGTCCAGACTATAGACTAGACTATAGTTCAGACTATAGACTATATTCCAGACTATAGACTAGACTATCGTCCCGACTATAAATTAAACTATAGTCCAGACTATAGACTAGACTATAGTTCAGACTATAGACTAGACTATAGTCCAGACTATAGACTAGGCTATAGTGCAGACTATAGACTAGGCTATAATGCTGACTGTAGACTAGGTTATAGTGCTGACTAGGCTATAGTGCTGACTATAGACTAGGTTATAGTGCTGACTAGGCTATAGTGCTGACTAGGCTATAGTGCTGACTATAGACTAGGCTATAGTGCAGACTATAGACTAGGCTATAGCGCAGGCTATAGACTAAGCTATAGTGCAGACTATAGACTAGACTATATTCCAGACTATAGACTAGACTATCGTCCCGACTATAAATTAAACTATAGTCTAGGCTATAGACTAGACTATAGTTCAGACTATAGACTAGACTATAGTCCAGGCTATAGACTAGACTATAGTCCAGGCTATAGACTAGACTATAGTGCAGACTATAGACTAGACTATAGTGCAGACTATAGACTAGACTATAGTGCAGACTATAGACTAGACTATAGTGCAGACTATAGACTAGACTATAGTGCAGACTATAGACTAGACTATAGTGCAGACTATAGACTAGACTATAGTGCAGACTATAGACTAGATTAAAGTGCAGACTATAGACTAGACTATAGTGCAGACTATAGACTAGACTATAGTGCAGACTATAGACTAGACTATAGTGCAGACTATAGACTAGACTATAGTGCAGACTATAGACTAGACTATAGTGCAGACTATAGACTAGACTATAGTGCAGACTATAGACTAGACTATAGTGCAGACTATAGACCAGACTATAGTGCAGACTATAGACTAGACTATAGTGCAGACTATAGACCAGACTATAGTGCAGACTATAGACCAGACTATAGTGCAGACTATAGACTAGACTATAGTGCAGACTATAGACTAGACTGTAGTGCAGACTATAGACTAGACTGTAGTGCAGACTATAGACTAGACTATAGTGCAGACTATAGACTAGACTATAGTGCAGACTATAGACCAGACTATAGTGCAGACTATAGACTAGACTATAGTGCAGACTATAGACTAGACTATAGTGCAGACTATAGACTAGACTATAGTGCAGACTATAGACTAGACTATAGTGCAGACTATAGACTAGACTATAATGAAGACTATAGACTAGACTATAATGAAGACTATAGACTAGACTATAATGCAGACTATAGAATAAAGTAAAAGTATTATATGTTTTCTTTCAAACATCATAAATCGTGTTCAAATCGCTTTAAAATTACCCAAATTATTGACGATTTTCTTAAACAAACTCATAATTAATTTTAATCATACGCATAAGAGCATAATTTTAAATTCTCTACAGTTTTTAAAATCCAGATACTGCTTTAATAAATTTAAATATTTTTAATATTTTTTCCAAATTTCAATTACTCAATTAAATTGTTATACAATTTGAACATTTAATTTATCAATAATCAATTTAATTGCGAATGATATTCATTTTTTTTTCTGTTTTTCTTTCCCAAAAGTATTGAATTCTAAAATGGAAATCAAACCATTAACCCAGTGACACATTGACATCATCAGATTAATATTAAAAAAAAAAAAAAAAAAACGAAAATCAATGCATATTGTTTGAATTTAAAAATGCACAAAAGAAAAAAAAATAGAAATGCAAAACTATACTGCATACAACGGTAAATCGACAGGCAAAATAAAAAAAAAAGAAATATGATTTGAATACCATGACTACATTTTAGGTGTTTTCTATTTATTTCTCTATCCTAAATCAAAAATAACCAGATCGGAAACCAGACAAACACACACAGTTACTAAACCAATCAGGCACATAAGTGTAAGAAAAAAACTAAAATGAAAATAAATCTAAAATCTACAAACCAAAATCTAACAACAAAAAACAAAAGTTAAGGCTTTATATAGAGTAAACAGCAATTTGAAAGCTTTTAAAATTATTAAAAAAAAATCCAGTAAACTCCCGCTTGTAAATTTTATTCAGTCTAAAATATACTAATAGATAGACAGATGGACAGACATACAGTTAGTTATTTTTATTCATGTTGGAAAATGTTGCAAACAGGAAAATTGTTCATTACACCAAATAATAATAAAAAATAAAAAAATAAATAAATATAGCAAAGTATCTGTGTCTCAGCATATCTGTTGCAATAATTTGTTTAAAACTCTACGTTTTTTTTTTCCACAAAATGCCTTCGAGCTGTAAAATGTAACAATTTCATTTTCAATTAATTTATGAAGCGTAGGAGATAAGATCAAATATTAAGGAAGATATATTATATTACAATAAACAATTCAATACAAGATTGAATTCAATTTTTGAATTACAACAGAGAGAAAATTTTAAACTCTATAGCCAACATATGTGACTTTAATAAATTAGGCCCAATTTGTCAATTGATATATAAGTTTAGAGTTTTAACTTGTGGTATTTTTTAAGATAGAAATTGTTACAATTATATTTTTAAAGTAATATAAGTATGTCTATAGTTAAGTATGTTGAACTGGGTTTAATTAAAAGACGTTTGACAATTAAGAAAAGTTATGGAATGTGGGAATTAATTACACAATTGCTTTTTCAAAGGAAATATATATTTATAAAAAAAAAAACAAGTCAAAATATATATATTATATTATATAATCTAAATATTACATAATCTTCATTCCACAAATACTATTCTAATTTACTTTAGTATATTATAATTATTTTTTATGATTTTTATTATTTAAAAATTTTTCTGGGAATTTTAATAGAAAAAACTAAATTAATTGTAGCAGCTTTCAGTGTTTTCTTTAAAATGCCATAATACTTATACAAATCGCTTTAAAATTATCCCAGCTATTAATTAATTTTTTAAGAAATTTCATAATTAACATTAATCACACGCTATGAAGGACAAACATTAAAAAAATACCGATTTAAAGCCTTCCCATTTGATAGCTTAACGAATACGTTTGGAACATATAATGCTGTTAGAAAATTTTAAATAACGTAAGAGAATTGAGTAGTTTTTCCGGAAATGTTTGTAGGAAATTAGAATAAAATTTTGGAAAACACTTCAAGCTTTTGATGTTTTCTTTCAAGTGATAAAGTTCGTACAAATTACTTTAAAATTAACCAAGTTATTATTAATTTCCTATTAAATTATTAAGTTGAGACCAAAACCTATATTTAGTCTATAATATATTTTATAGCCTGGGCTGCCTTTTAGTCTATACTCTATAATCCTATAGTCTGGTTTATAGTCTAGTCTATAATCTGGTCTATAGTCTAGTCTATAATCTGGACTATAGTCTAGTTTATAGTCTGGACTATAGTCTAGTCTATAATCTGGACTATAGTCTAGTTTATAGTCTGGACTATAGTCTAGTTTATAGTCTGGACTATAGTCTAGTCTATAGTCTGGACTATAGTCTAGTTTATAGTCTGGACTATAGTCTAGTCTATAGTCTGGACTATAGTCTAGTCTATAGTCTGGACTATAGTCTAGTCTATAGTCTGGACTATAGTCTAGTCTATAGTCTGGACTATAGTCTAGTCTATAGTCTGGACTACATTCTAGTCTATATCTTGTACACAGCCAAATATTTAGACCTAGTGTAACTTAGTGAAACTAAAGATTAAGTGTTAAGATTTATTCTGGTTTCCAAAAAATTCAAAAAAAAAAAAAATCTAAATATGTCAAATTTTTTGCCAAGCTTTAACAGATAAATATTTAAACGTAGTTTAAGCTAAGTTTTGGCCGGTTTAAGTAAAATTTTACCCAAAATTTAATATAACAAATTCTTATAATTTTAAAAACAAAATATGTTTAAATCAACTAATTTTGTTCCTTTCAAAATATGCTTAATTTTTTTTTTATACTTTTTGTTACCACTAAATACAATATAAGTATGTTTTTTGTCCACAAAAATTTCCAAAAGCATCAAAGCCAATAAAAAAATTTGTTTTATTACAGTTTGTTTATTTATTTGTTTAATTTTTGTTTTTATATGTTTTCGTTTTTTTTCGGATATTTGTAAGTAAGTTTTGTGTCAATTCCCCTCCAACTAATGAAACCATGATAATTTGTGGTTTACCAAATTGTTGGTGTTATTATTGTTTTTGTTATTCTATTAGTATAATGTTTGTTTTCATTTTTTATTAGAGTTTTTTACCAACTAATGTACACACAAAGGAAAAAAAAAAGCGAGCAAAAATAATATTAAATACAATTAGAATTGTATTTTGCCATAACACTCATGTTCGGAGTATGAAAAAACATTTACTACATTTTATATTACATATATTTAATGTTGTTGTTTTATCTGTTGTATTGTGTTATTTTTTGTTTTATTGTTTTCTAACGAATTGTTAAACATTTATCAAATGCAAATTCATTTGTATGTATGTGTAAACATACAACTGCCATTCAAATCATCATACGAATCAAAAATAATAAAATTTAAATGTGGGCGGAATATTTAGCAGTTGGGAAAAAGGTACGAAGTTTAATAAATAAAAAAAAAATGTAAAGTTGGTAGTTGGTAAATTAACGCGCATTTGGAATACTAATGTGTTGTGATGTTGCTTTTGCTGTTGTAAGTTTATTAGTGTGTGCCAGTGTAAGTATGTGGTTAATTACATTTGTGATGTTTTTTGAAAAGAAAATATTGTGGTTTTTGTTTAAATACGAACACTTACATGTACTCTTGTTTAAATAATAATAATAATATTAATGAAAAAACTTTAAAAAATGCTGCTGTAATTGTTGAAAGTTAATGTAAAAAAAAAAAAAAAATAATTTTATTATTTATGTATTTTAATTTTCAATTTGTAATTGTTCTCATAAACTGTAAATTATACTTAATGGAATGAATTATAAACTATGCGGTCAAAAGAATTTAAAAATTTAAACATAAAGTTTTGAATATTTTAAAGAAGAAAGGAGAAGAAATACATTTAAATAGTAATTTAAATTATGGAGTTTTAGTTGAAAAGGTTAAATAAAAAATGGATTAGTTTAGAGTAGTTTAAAATAAGTTTAAGATTGAAAACTTTAAATGATGAAAATAATTTACAAGTTTATCTAATGGTAATAATTTGGTGAATTAAACTTTGTTTTACTAAATTTAAACAACTCAGTTTAAACTAAGAATATACCCTAAAAACATAATAACTGAATTGTATATAATGAACTAAATTCAAATATATTTTAACAACTCAAACTTTGTTTTAACAAGTTAAAACTAAGTTAAGACATAGTTTAAACTAAGTTTAAGCTGAAAACATAATAACTGTATTATTTTTAAAGAACTAAACTCAATCATAACATTTTAGTAACTTAAACTTTGTTTAAATAAGTTTAAACTAAGTTTAAATTTAATGATCAATTTATATTATTTACATTATTTATATTATTACAATTTTAGTTCACTAAGATAAAAATAAAAAAAAAATCTTTTTAAAACTCATTTAAATTTAAAAAATTTCATACTATTCAACATAAGAACCTTGACATCTTACAAGTACGTAAAACATATTTTAAAGAAAATAAAAATAGAAACAATTTCTTTTTCCTGTTCTTCACCTTTATTTAGACTAAATATACTTGAACTTACGCTACGTGTTAAAATAATTATTTACCACTCATACACCCTTTCACACTCACATTTAATATAAACAAACTCACACTAAGTTAATGAAATTTAAACATTTTAAATTCTGTTTGTTATTTTTCTTTTTGAGGTTGTTTTGGTTTCTGAGTCTATAATACGTTTTATTTACCAAAAAAAAAAAACGTGCAATTTTAAGCAAAAATATCTTAAAGATCTATATAAACAGAAGTTAAAACAAATTGTTTTGTTATTGTTTATACAATTTAAAAGTGGTATGAAATAAATATTTATTTTAAAAATATACCAATACTATAATCAACAATAAACAAAATTTAAATATTTAGTTGAAACAACTAAAAAACACATTTTTCTATATAATGAGTGAAAAATAATAAGTCAGACTAATACATTTAATTTCGTTAAAAAAAAAACAGATTATGGTTTAAATAAATTAATTAAACATCAATTAATTAAATAGAAAAATTGTAAAAAAATAACAATTTTAATATAAACATTATAAATGCTTAAATAAACACAAATATGTAAGAATTAATAGCCAAATAAACGATTTATTAATTACTTTTTTTTTGTTGGAATATGAATTATCTTAGCTAAAACCTAAAAGTTTATAATTAAACAAAATTAATTGCTTTAGTTTTATTAGGAAGAGAACTACTTATACAATAGCAAAAATTTTAATAATTAAAATGAGTTTAAGCAAGTTTAAAACAAGTTTAAACTTGAGTTTAGAATAGTAAATTAAATATATCAATAAAATAGGCAATAGTTAAACAATTTATTTCCATTGCTTTTGGAAGCATATTTAAACTAAACATGGTTTAAACTTCAGTAAATAAGGATTAAGTAACTTAAATATTATTTTTGTAAATAGTTTTTGATAATCTACTCAACTACTTTTGCTTTTAAACTTAAACTTGATTAAAACAAATTTAAACTTAGCTTAAACTTTGTAAGATAAAGTTTAACTAAATAAAGTTATAGTTTTGGCAATAGTTATTTACTAGCTATACAGCGATATAAACTTTAAAGCTTAAACTTAGTTTAAACAAGTTAAACTTTAGTATAAATACATATGTCTAACTTTAGTTTAAACTCAAAGAAATAAAGTTTAAGTAACAAAAGTAGTATTTTTCAACAGAGTGTCTATTAGCTTTACAACGATTGTTTTTTAAGCTTAAAATTTTTTGAAACCAAGTTTAAACTTAGCTTAAATTTTTATAAATAAATTCTAAGTATCAAAAGTGATCAAAAGTGATAGATATTGAACAGATTTTATTTTTAAGCTAAGTTATTTATTATCTATTAAAAACAATAATAAAGTTCAGTAAAGAGAAGTAATATATTTAAAAATAGTTGTTTAATCCTAGTAAAACTAAGCTAAAACACGATTAACACTCTTGTGTTGAAAATTATTATTTATTAGCTGTTCCATATCATTTTTTTTGTGGTTAAACTTACTTAAATTTAAGCTTAAATTTAGTTGAAGCTCTTATAAATAAAGTTCAAAAAACAAACGAAAGGTTTCTGAAAATAGTTTTCTATTGGCTTTTTAGAGAATTTTGTTTTCAAACTTAAACTTATTAAAAGCAAATTTAAACTTAGCTTAAATTATAATTATAAATAAAGTTTAAATAACTAGAGTAATAGTTTTGGTAAGAATTGTTTATAAGCTATTCAATATTATTTGCTTTTGAGCTTAAACTTAATCAAAACAAGTTTAAACTTAGTTTGAGCTCTTATAAATAAAGTTCAACAAACAAAAGTAATATTATTGAAAATGTTTAATCACTAACTTTTGAAAAAATTTGGTTCATAAGCTAAAACTTATTAAAACCAAGTTTAAACTTAGTTTAAATTCTTATAAATAATTTAAACGTTTAAACTAAATTTATACCTTTGGTAAGAATAATTTATCAGCTATTCGGTAATATTTCTTTTTGTGGTTAAACTTAATTAAAAGGAGTTTAAACTTAGTTTAAGGTCTTATAAATAAAGTTGAACAAACAAAAATAACGTTTCCGAAAATAGCTCTTTATTTACTTTTCAAAAAATAAAGTTTAAGTAAAAATTTAGTTCTTAAGCTTAAACTTATTGAAACCAAATTTAAACTCAGCTTAAATTTTTATGAAGTTTAAATAACTAAATTAACACTTTTGTTCAGTATTATTTATTAGATATTCAATAAAATATATTTTTGTGCTTAAACTTTTTTCAAACAGGGTTAACATTAGCTTAAACCCTTACAAATGCAGTTTAATTAGTTATAGTAAAAATGTTTTCTATAGTTTTTGCTTAACCATTAAACGATTTGTGTTTAAAGCTTAAACTTACTTAAAACAAGTTTAAACTTAGTTTAAGCTTTGAAAAATAAAGTTTCAATAACTCGGAGAATAATTTTGGCAAATTTTATTATATTACCCGTTCAAAAGCATAAGTGTTTTTGCGTAGACTTACATAAATACTGTTTAATACTGTTTAGACTATTAAACTTTTTTTGTTTAAGCTTAAACTTAATTAAAACAAATTTAAACTTAGTTTACCTTCATAAATAAAGTCAAAGTATGACCACAAACAAAGAGTTCTGGTTAATTGTTGAAAGACTTATGCTTCGAAGCTCAAAACTTAATGCAAGCTTAAGCTTAGCTTAGATTTACATAAATAAAGTTTAAGTAATGAAATCTTAAGTATTAGCAATATCGTTTAATAAACTGCTGAATAACTTATGTTTTCATGCTAAAACATAGTTTAGAAAAATTAGAAATTAGTTTAAATTTGTAGATTATTACTGTGTGACCAATAAGAATATTAAATTAGTTTTAAAAAGTTTGAAAACGAATTTAAGTATTTAAAATATAAATAAAAAATATTTTGAAATATAATCGTTTGTAAAGTATTAAGTTGCTAAAGCATTAAACTTGAGCTTAGTTTAGTTAAGTTTAAACTCGGTTTATAGTTAAAAATCCCAAATTTAAGAAGTTTAATGTATAAAATATTTTTTATTTATTTTCAAATTTTAGCCTATATTTACTTGAAAATTTATAAACTTGATTTAAACAAAGTTTAAACTTATATTAAACAAAGTTTCTATAATTAAATCAAAAGTACTCGCTTTAAAAACTTTAATTTGAATAAATTTCAAACTATTTCATTTTTTAAACATAACTTAAACTGAACTTAATCATTTTTAAACTAGGTTTAACTCTGTGGTTTATTTGTAAGGGTTTAAGCTAATGTTAACCCTGTTTGAAAAAAGTTTAAGCAGAAAAATATATTTTATTGAATATCTAATAAATAATACTGAACAAAAGTGTTAATTTAGTTATTTAAACTTTATAAAAATTTAAGCTGAGTTTAAGTGCCTAAGTACTGCCGAATAAATTAAAAATGAATTAAATTTTATTAAAATTACTTTCTAGTTTTAAAATTAATTATATTTTAATTCCGACTTAAACCAGGTTTAAGCTTATAAATGCAGGTTTAATTAGTTAAACAAAAACTAAACGTTGTAGAATTTGAAAAAAATTTAATCACTTTAAAAAAATTTTAAATATATTTCATAAAAAATCAAAATTAATTATATTTTAATTCTGGTTTAAACCAGGTTTAAGCTTATAAATGCAAGTTTAACTAATTAAACAAAAACTAAACGTTGTTGAATTTGAAAAAAATGTTAATCACTTTAAAAAATTTTAAATATATTTTATAAAAAATTCATAATAATGTTTTAAATAAATTTAATAAAATTAAATTTAGTAAATACTACAAAGCTTAGGAAGGCCTATGTTTACCTTTTATAGGGTAATGTTTTATTTGTTTGTTTTATGATCTATAATTATTTCATTATCTTTAGTGTATATCACACTTTATCAAAAGGAAATAATATAAACACTAAAATACTTACAACAACAACACGACATCAACAACATATTAACAACAGAAAAACTTGCGTAAATTATTTTCAATTAATTTTAATTTACACATAAAACCACTTTTCTTTAAATTTATTACTATATTTTTTTTTTTTTTTTTCAAAAAAAAAGTTTTATCAAATACAAATGAACAGAAAATAAAGAAACAAGTTTCTTTTTGAACAACTTCCCCATAATAAATTGCCAAAAACAATTGGAAAGACTTTAACAAACGTGGTTGGTAAAATTTTAACTACAATTTTCATAACATTTATAATAAATTAACAAACATTAAAAAATGTACAAGATAACAAAAAAAAAAAAAAAAAAAAAGTGAGATATTTTTTAAAAGTGAAAATGTTTTATTTGACAAATTTAAATTAAAGCAGAAATTTTTTTATTTGTAACTTAAACAAATGTTGGGTATTGAAACGTTTAAATAAAAATTTTAATAAAATTAATCATGCGTCAGATATTTATACTTATTTCATGCATTTATGCATGACACCATACTTTTTTATAATAAAAAAAAGAAGAGAAAATTTTCAATATTACTACAGTAGCTGCTGGAACGTTTGTCCATCCGTCCGTCTGTCTATCAGTCTGCAAGCTTAAAATTAATTTTCAATATTTAACATGCAAACGTTTTAAACCTTTTTTTTTATCCCCAACTTTATTGAATGACATTTTTCATAGCCCGTGAATATTTATCTGGCTACTGTTTGTTTCTAGAGTGAGTTTTTTGATATGAACGTATGGAGTAACTAGTCAGTAGTTAGAGGAGTCATTGTTGTTTTAGCCTGTGGCCACGCATGTGCAATAAAATCAAATTTTATGGCGTATTTGAGTTGTGTGATGTGTTTATATTATTTATTTATTTCACTTCATTTGTTATGCCTTTTTTAACGAGTATTTTTATTTTTATTTTACGCCGATTTATTATGAGCAGACCAAATCATCTTTTCGTTATTACACATTAGTACCCGGTTCAAAAACTCTCTAATGGATGGATGATGTGTTTGGGTTTGTGAGTTTTTTTTTTTTATTTAAATTTGACAGTGATTTGTTTATTTGTTACAATTTAACATGAGATCATGAGATGCATACAAATGAAAACGTTTGTTTAAAAATAATTTTTATTTTTGCAGACGAAAGTTAAATGACAACACATTTTTTTTTTTATCAAGGTACAGTGGCAAAGAACTTAATAAAATTTATATATAATTTAATGCTAATTAAATCCTGTATATTAAATAAATTAAACTTGGTTTAAGCTAAAATGAAACTAAGAAAACTCAAGTATAACCAACCATTTTAAATTTATTGAAAATTAGCAATATTTAAATTTAATAAAATATTGTTTTCTTTTATTTTTCCCTCTTTGTCCCATTGTTAGCTAATGTCTAGTTTATCATTTTATTAACTATATGAGCCAATAAACCCACTTTAAATATAAATAAATTGAAAAAAAAAACCGACAACATACGCAAAATTGAGATGAGTTATACAAATATTTAGACTTTCGGTTAACAGTAAAAAATGAAAATCCTTATATTTTCTGCATACAGACAGAAGGACGGACGGACTGACTTCAACTAGTAAAGCATACATACATATGTGGGCAAAATGATTGACATAAATAAAAGATTAAAATGAAATGGTTGTATGATTTTGAAATGGAAACAAAAATATTCTTTTATTTTTTTTAACGATAAAAAAAAGATAACAAATATTTTATAAAAAACAGTCAAGTCTTTTCATAGATAAGGAAAGGATACAAAACACAAAAAAACATTAACATTTTTTTGTTAACATTTTTTTGTTAAAACTTTTTTTTTGCTTTAATTTCTAATAAAAATAAAATAAAAATCTTTATAAACTTTGTAGGAAAAAAAAATTGTACCAAATTTTATTTTGTGAGAATTAAACTACATTTAAACTTATTTTAGTTAAGTTTAAGTCTAAAAACAAAAATCTATAGCCAATAGTATTATTTTAGGTACCTAAACTTTATTTATGCAAATTTAAACTAAACTTAAACTAGCCTTAGCTAAGTTTAAGCTTAAAAAAGTAAATTATTAAATAACTAACAAGTTGCTAATAAGTAATAGTATTTTTGGAGTTACTTAAACTTCTATTACAAGAGTTTAAAATAAGTTTAAGTCTAAAATTAAGTAAGTTTAAGCTTAAAAATAATAATCATTGACTAATTGAACAAAAACTATTGCCCAAGGTTGTATTTTGGTTTCCTAAACTTTATTTTTGTAAGTTTTAACTTAGTTTAAACTTGGCTTAACTAAGTTTAAACTTAAAAATCTAAGTCTCTAAACATTCAATAGGTAGTTAGTATTAATTATAAGAGTTAATTATAAGACTTTAAACTAAGTTTAATTTTGTTTTCAACTAAGTTTGAGCTTAAAATTAAAAGTATTTAATAATTAAACAAAAACTGCAGACAAAAGTATTATTTTACTTGACTCAACTTTATTTATGCAATTTTAAACTAAGGTTAAACTTGTTTTAATTAAGTTTAAGATTTAAAAAGTAATTTACTAAATGTCTAATCAAAATCTAGTGCAATAGTATTACTGGATTTACTTAAACTTAATTTATAAGTTTAGTTATAAGTTTAATTTTTTTCAACTGAGTTTAAGCTTAAAATTAAAAGTTTTTAAATAGTTGAACAAAAAATATTATCAAAAGTATTATTAACTTAACTTTATTTATGTAAGTTTAAACCTTGTCTTATCTAAGTTTAAATTAAAACAAAAATATTGTTAACAATAAGTATTTCTTATCTTTACTTTGGTAATCTTAATTTATTAAGGTATAAACTAGGTTTAAAGCAAGTTCTATGAAAATATATTAACTTTTTTAATTTATTTTTTATTATAATGATGTAAGCATGTTTAAACTAAGTTTAATTATTTAAAGTCTTGCTATTAAACTAAGTTTAATTATTTAAAGTCTTGCTATTGAAGAACAATTAAAAAAATATTATTGTGGTTCAGTTATAAAATATATAGCTTTTATCTTCCCGTCCCTTTTCATAAAATACAATTTTTCATTTACTAAAATATAAAAATTTTGATAAAATTTCCTAGACGGCAATACCCTTTTTCTATAAAATCCCAATATCTTATAAAAATTAACTTTTTGAAAAATTTCCTATAAAAATTAAATTTTCTAAAAGAATTAAATTTTATAAAAATTTCCTAAAAAAAATTAAATTTTTGAAAAATTTTGTATAAAAATGAAAATTTTCAAAAATTTTTGCAAAATTTTGCATAAAAATGATATTTTAAATTTTTTTTTTATAAAAATGAAATTTTTAAAAAATTTTATATAAAAATGAAATTTTTGTATAAAAATCACATTTTTGAAAAATTTTGTATAAAAACTTAATTTTTTCAAAAATTTTTTATAAAAATTTCATTTTTGAAAATTTTTGTATAAAAATGAAATTTCTGAGAAATTTTGTATGAAAATTAAATTTTAGAAATTTTTTTTTTTTTAAATGAAATTTTTTAAAAATTTTATATAAAAATTCAATTTTTGAAAAATTTCCTATAAAAATGAAATTTTTGAAAAAATTCCTATAAAAATTAAATTTTTGAAAAATTCCTATAAAAATGAAATTTTTAAAAAAATTTTTTTATAAAAAAGAAAATTCTCAAAAATTTTGTATAAGAATTAAAATTTTGAAAAATTTTGTACAAAATTGAATTTTTTTGAAAATTTTACATAAAAATGATATTTGATATTGAAAATTTTTTTATAAAAATAAAATTTTTAAAAAATTTTGTATAAAAATTATAAAAAAGAAATTTAAAAAAAATTTTTTATAAAAAAGAAAATTCTCAAAAATTTTGTATAAAAATAAAATTGTTGAAAAATTATGTAAAAAAATGAAATTTTCGAAAAATTTTATATAAAATTATATTTTTGAAAATTTTTTTATAAAAATTAAATTTTTAAAAAATTGTATACAAAAATAAAACGCAATTTTTGAAAAATTTTCTTTAAATTTTTTTGAGAACGAAATTTTTGATAAATCTTCCATAAAAACAAACATTTTAAAGAATTTCCTTTCATTCATTAATTTATTTAAGCTTCTTTTCCATGGAATGGCAAAACAAAAATTCCTCTTTCTTAAAACTCTGCCGCTCGACTTCAAACCAAAACTTCAAAAAAAAAAAAAAAAAAAAAAAACTCTTCTATGTAAGTAACATTTTCCATTTCATCAGCCTAATAAATAATAGATAAAAGAAAAGATTTTAAATATATTTAGACAATCATTCATTTTTAATTAGTTAAATCTTAACAAATTATTTTAGTCATGTATTAATGTTTTCTACGAATTCACAACACAAACTCTCACACATTTAAATTACGTTAAACAGAAAAACCAAGCAAACATTTTGTTTTTAACATTAAGTCTACTATTAACATAGATGTCTTCCTACTTCTTACATACTTTTGAAACCTGTTTGACAAATGCTTATTGGGTTGCTTGCCCACCAACCTAAACTATTTCTACTATTCGCTCCATTTCTTTTAAGTAGCTAACAGCAAATAGCATCATAGTTAAACCGGCCATCATGGTGGTCATTAAATCATGGTAGATAAATGTAGCTAAAAATTAAACCTTTTTTCTGATGTTGTTATTGTTGTTTTTGTTTAACCTAATTATATAATTTCAAATCCACAAAATAAAATACGTTTAGAAATAATAAAAAGCTACTAAATTTTGTATGTCGAGAATACAACTGCTTTCAATATCAATTTTAGTTTTATTTTTAAATTTTCTAGCCGTTAGTTGAACTCTGTAGATAGTATTAAATAAAATTAAGTAAAGCTACTACTACCTACGGGTATTTACTACAAATAAAAATGAAATAAAAACAACTCATCTATAAGAGATAAAATAAATAGTGTTTCATTTTAACTTTCTGTTTTATTTTAAATTTTATTAGAAATACAATGAGTTTAAGTAAGTAATGACTCATTCAACTTAAATAAGGTAATCTCTTAAAAAATTATTGTTGTATTACTCTGACGACATTTGTCTGTTATTTCTTTTCTTTAATTCAATTTAAATTGGTTTTTTCCAAAAGGTACCTTTACTGCTTTATTATCTGTGGCTGTAATAAAGATGCCCCTAATTTGACTTTAATTTATGTACCTTTTTAAGATTTACGAAATTATTTCTTCCAGATTTATATATTTCTTTTCACTTTCAAGTTTAATTTAATTTGTTTTGATCACTTCCTAGCAGTTTGAAGAACTGAGATTAATGTCATTTAATTGACATTTTATTTTTATTTTTTACCTTCCATTTTAATGGCTTCTTTTTTGATGACCTCATAAAATATATTTTCTTCAAGTATTTTTTATTATTATTTTTTTTTTTTTTTTGTAAAAAATATAAGATGTGTGTGTGTGTGTGGTTTTAATGTTAAAGTTAAAAGGTGATAAAATGTTGGGATATCATGAAGTTAAAGGAAGGTTTAATTAAAACCCCAACCTATTAAATTGAATATTTTTTTTAAATGTTCATTGTTTTCTCTTTTAAATACACTTTTACTAAGTTCCAAAATTGTTTGTTTTTTTTTTAAGAAATTTATGCTTCAGGTATTTTTGTATTTATCGGATTTTCTTTTCCAAAATTATACTTATGTGGGAAATTTCCTTCAAATATTAATTAACAAATCTTAGGAAAGGGGGTGCAATTTTTTAAGAATTTTGTTTTAATAGAAATTTTGGTTTTAATTATCTTTTTATAAGATCTTTCTTTTTTAATTCTTTAAAAACATACATTTTATGCGAAATTTTTCTTGAATTTAGTTTAGACAATTTTTCCAGAATTTTATTTTTACAAAAATGTTTAAAATCTTGATCAATTTTTCAAAAATATTTTTTTTTATAATAAATTTTTTTTTTAGGATTTTTTTTTAAATTTATATTTTTTTATGAAATTTCCTTTTTATAGAAAAATTTTCAAGCTTTAAATTTTATTAGAAATTTTCCTAAATTTTCCCTCCAATTTCATTATTAAAAGAAATTTGTTCATTCATTTTTTACAAATTTCGTTTTTAAGAACTTTCTTACAAATTTTGTTTTTGAAAGATAATTTTTCAAAATTTCCTATAAAAATGAAATCTTTCAAAATTATCTTTTTTAAGGAAAGGAAATTTTTCAAAATTTCAATTTTATAAAAATTTTTATAAAATTGTATGTTCCTTGAAAATTTTTTTAAATTAAATTTTTATGTTACGTATGTATGTTAAAATTTAATTTTCATAGTAATTTTTTTCAAATTCCATTTTTGTAAGAAATTTTGCAGAAATTTTTTAAAATTTCCTTTTTAAAGGAAATTTTTAAAATTTAATTTTCATAGCAAATTTTAAAAAATTTCAATTTTATAGCAAATTATTTAAAATTTCCATTTTATAGCAAATATTTTTAAAATTTATCTTTTATAGGAAGTTTTCAAAAATTCCTTTTTGTAAAAAAATTTTATAAGAAATTTTTTAAAATGTCTTTTTGAAAAAAAATTTTTATAATTTAAATTTTGTAGCAAATTTTTCATTTCAGCTTTATAAGAAATTAATTTTTATATAATTTTTTTATAGAAAATTTTTCAAAATTTCCTTTTTATAGAAAATTTTTCAAAATTTCCTTTTTATAGCAAATTTTTCAAAATTTAGTTTCTACAGACAAATGTTCAAAATTTAATTTTTATAGGAAAATTTTTAAAATTTCTTCTATACATACGGTTAAGATTTCGTTATTGCAGGATTTTTTTTTCAAATTTCGTTATTATAGGACATTTTTCAAAATTTCGTTATTATAAAAATTTTTCAAAAATAGTATTTTTATAGGAAGTTTTTCAAAATTTTTTGCGAAAAAGAATTTTTTCAGAATCTCTATTATAGGAAAATTTTCAAAATTTAACTTTTATAGAACAGTTTTGAAAATTTTCTTCTTATGGCTAATTTCCAAATTTCGTATTGGAAAATTTTCTTTTCTTTAATTTTTATAGCAAATTTTTCAAAATCGCAATTTTATAAGAACTTTGCAAATTTAATTTTTATAGGAAATTTTTCAAAATTAAATTTTTATATAAAATTTTACAAAATTTCCTTTTTAATGAAATTTTTCAGAATTTCATTAGTGAAGCATTTCAGAGTTAAATTTTTGTAGAAAATTTTTAAAACTTTATAGGATATTTTTAAATTTCAAAATTTTATTCTTATAGGGTTTTTTAATTTTTTTTTTTATAGGAAATACTTCAAAATTTCTCTTTTATAGGAACATTTTCAGTTTCTCTTTTATAGGAAATCTTTCAAAATTTTTCTTTTTATGAATTTTTTCAAAATTTCACTTTCATAATTTCAAAATTTTATTCTTATAGGATTTTTCGAAATTTTCTGTTTATAGGAAATTCTTCAAAATTTCCCTTTTATAGGAAATTTTTCAGTTTCTTTTT
The DNA here is from genome assembly GCA_932274085.1 of Protocalliphora azurea. Classification (NCBI taxonomy): domain Eukaryota; kingdom Metazoa; phylum Arthropoda; class Insecta; order Diptera; family Calliphoridae; genus Protocalliphora; species Protocalliphora azurea. The sequence goes on from OW026519.1 coordinate 54,500,882, forward strand.
TATAGGAAATCTTTCAGAATTTTTCTTTTTATGAATTTTTACAAAATTTCTCTTTTATAAGAATTTTTTTCAAAATTTCTCTTTTATAGAAAATTTTTGAAAATTTTCTTTTTATAGCAAATTTTTCAAAATTTCTCCTTTTTACAAATTTTTTTTTTAAATTTCCTTTCATAGAAAATTTTTCAAAATTTCTCTATTAAAGGAAATTTTTCAAAATTTATATTCTATAGGAAATTTTTTAACATTTTCTTTTGTAGGGATTTTTTTTCATAGAGTTAAAAAAATTTAAAATTTTTTATAGGATTTTTTCAAAATTTTCTGTTTAAGGGATTTTTTCAAAATTTTCTTTTTATGGGATTTTTTCAAAATTTCTCCTTTATAAACAATTTTTCTAAATATCTTTTTATAGGAAATTTTTTTAAATTTCTCGTTTGTAGGACTATTTTTTATAGGAAGGTTTAAAAAATTTCCAATTTTTAATTTTTTATGGATTTTTTTCAAAATTTTCTTTTTATAAGAATTTTTTCAAAATTTCTTTTTAGAGGAAATTTTTCTAAATTTCTTTTTATAGGAAATTTTTCAACATTTCTCTTTTACAGGGAATTTTTTAAAATTTCACTTGTAGGATTTTTTTTTTATAAAAAAGTAAAAAATTTCCAATTTATAATTTTGGGAATTTCGTCAAAATTTTGTTTTTATGGGATTTTTTTCAAAATTTCTCCTTTATAAACAATTTTTCTAAATTTCTTTTTATAGGAATTTTTTCAAAATTTCTCTTTTATAGGCAATTTTTTATAGGAAAGTTTAAAAAATTTCTCTTTTGTAGGACTATTTTTTATAGGAAAGTTTAAAACATTTCCAATTTTTAATTTTTTATGGATTTTTTTTTTGTCAAAATTTCTCTTTTACAAAAAAATTTTTCAAAATTTCTTTTTATAGGAAATTTTTCTCAATTTTTTTTTTATAGGAAATTTTTCAAAATTTCTCTTTTACAGGGAATTTTTTACAGTTTCTCTTGTAGGATTTTTTTCTATAGGAAAGTTTAACAAAATATCCAATTTTGAATTTTTTATGGGATTCTTTTTCTATTTTATAGGAAATTTTCTAAAATTTATTTTCTTTTCATAGAATTTTTAAAAGTTTCTTTTTATTAGAAAATTTTTCAAAATTTTATTTTTTTATGAAAACTCAAAATATTTGCCTCCGACCTCTTTTATTTTGATGTATATATTCTTTAATCTCTCATATAAAAAAGGTGTTAAAAAAGTAAAAATAAATTTCTTAACCAAGTTAATAAATATTCATTCTCAACAAACATTAACATTACCACACAATTTTTAGTTAAATGTAAAAAACGAAAAATCTTTTAAAACAATTAATCAAAAACCCTTTTATTCATGTAGATATATCATTAAATGTCAGTTACTTTCGACTTCAATGAAATCTTCTTTTTCAATTATCTACGTACATTTTTATGGTAATCACAAGCCTGAGGTAGTTACATTAATAAGCCATTTAAAACAATTGACTATTAATCTTTTTTTTTATAAAACAAGATATATGTAAGTAAATATGTCTGTTTGTTAATTTACTTAGAAATTTATCCTTCAAGTTAAAGAAAATAAATTCCCAGTTTAAACTCTAGCATTTGCATTTCATTTATAGCTCTAGCACTCCTAGAGTCATCACAAGTTTTGACAGCGCCACAATTCTATTGATGACATTTATGTTTTCATTGCAAAATGCTAAATAATTTAGTAAAATTCCTAAGAAGGCGACACGGAGACGTTAAAACTAATCTAAGAGAATCGCTTTTTTTGTCTTTATAGTTTTTTATTTTTCATTTATTTATTTATTTATTTGTGGTCTTGTAATAACGCACTAAATAGTTCTTTTTTTTTTTTTTTTTTTTTTTTTTTTTTGAAGGCTTGGTGGAGTACAGGCAGATTAAATGGAAATTGTATGTAAAAAAAAAAAAAAAATCGTAAGAAAATAAAATCAGTTTGAGAGAACAAAATGCCAACGTAGAAAAAAAGAAATAATAATAATTGTACATTTTAAGCACGCAATTTATGTGTATTGTGTTTTTCTTAGTTTGCAGACTTATGTTCTGGGTTCTTTATTACAAATGCAAAACAATTGTATAAAAAATAAAAATATTAAAGGACTGACGCCAACCACTATAGAGCTTATTTATAATGGAGTAATATTTAAGTTGTTAAATTTTGGCTACGATTTTCTTGAATATTTGCCAAACTTTAGTATTAGATTTATATTAAAAATATTTTAAAATTAAATATTTTTATTTATAAAAAGAATTCTTTTCATAAAATCATTTTTACGTTAATTTTATAGCAAATGCATATTAAACTTTAACTCTATTTTATTTTTGCTTTAATTTCCATTTGATAATAATCATTATTTTTTTTTGTTTTTTTTTTTGTTCTGAATTTCTATAGAAATTTAAAATATTTTTTCAACACAAGTCATGAACTTTTGGATTCCATTTGTAAATGTAATACTTTTGTATTTCTTTATTTATAAAATATAACTCCGGCAGAATTGTATTGTATGATGATTTAAGTACAAATATTACGATCTCTTTAAAAATAATTTCAAAAAATAAAAATTGTGCATGTCTGTCATGTCATTAATTGACAATCATTTCAATTGCTTTTGTAACAAACTAAAAAAAAAAAAAAAACTTAAATAAAAAAATCAAACAAGAAAGAATTACAACATAATTACAGCTTCATAATAGAATGAATGAACATACGAATAAGCGAGGGCATGACAGACAGACGGACTGATAGGCAGACAGACTGATGAACAGATTGTTCCACTTGATTGATTTAAATAGCAAAAGAAAACAGTTTTTTTTATCCCTCAATATACTTTAATTTTTGATTTTCCTCCAAACAAAGCTTATATGTGATTTAAATTGTAACAATATAATATTGTTATAGAAAAAAGAAAATTATAATTTCAATTTATTAAGGTTTTTTTTTATAGAGTTTATTCATCTTTTATTTAAAATTTATTTTGTTTATAATTTTCTATATACTAAAGACTGATTGATTACATTTTAATAAAGCTTGAAAAAAAGTCATTCACGATGAAAACAAAAGTTCAAACTTTTGTAACCGCAAATATTATAAATTTAACTTTTGGTTTCTTTTTCTTCGTTTTTGTATTTTTTTTCCTCATTTTCTCATTATTGTGTTTGTTTTCGAAAAAGAACAAAAAAACTCGTGAGCTGACATTTTCTTTAAGAATTTTTTGTCGACAATATGTTTATAATATTTACTCCCCAGCAAAAAAAAAAAAAAAAAAAAAAAAAAAACAAGTGCTTCCAAAAAAGGACTTTTTCACTTCAAAAGTTGATTTTTTTTTTAAAATAATCAAAATTACAGAAAAAAGGTAAATAAACTATAAAAAATAAAAATTTCGCAAATTGAAAACAATTTTTGCTAGCTATTAACAAGGCCAAAGCCATATAGTTTTAAAAGAAGTACTTCATAAGCAATGAACAAGTCGCACAAAATAGGAACATCCTTCCCAAAACAACCATGGATCAAAAAAAGAACTTTTGCAGCTCTTTTTCAGCACTAAGTACTTCCTTCCAATGACAACACAATGTTAAAATCATGATTGAGTTCTTTTTTGCTGGGTCTAAAAAAACAAAAACAAAAAAGAAACAATTGATATTGCAAGTTTGACTTAAGGAGTTTAAAGTCCAGGAAAAAAAAAAAAAATATAAAATAAAAAGAAAAAAAAAAAATAATAATAATAAAAAATTCAATGAACTTTAAGCCCTTATGACACTAGCTTTTTTTTAAGTATTTTTCTTGGATTGATGGAACCGTGCAATTATACTGTAATAAAAAAATTACTAAGTGAAAAAGTACGGCAATATTGAAAAAAATTCAAAGATGACAAATTATGTATTAAAGTTATCGAAAAAAAAAATAAATAAATAAAATAAAAATAAAAGCCAGTGTTGTAACAGATTTAAAGGAGTTGAACAAATTAAATAAACTAAAGCAAAATTTACTATAAAAAGTAAATACCCAAAATTGACTAAAAAAAAAGTAAATTTACAGAAATGTTACTATAAAAAGTAAATTTGTATAAAATTTACTATAAAAAGAAAATTCATAAAAAATTATCTTAGAAGTAAATTTACATAATATTTACGTAAAAAATAAATTTACATAATATTTACGTAAAAAGTAAATTTGCACAACATTTACATAAAAAGTAAATTTACACAACATTTACATAAAAAGTAAATTTACACAAAATTTACTTTAAAAAGTAAATTTACACAAAATTAACTTTAAAAAGAAAATTTACACATAATTTACTTTAAAAAGTAAATTTACATAAAATTTACTTTAAAAAATAAATTTGTGTATAATTAACTAAAATGTAAATTTACCTAAAATTTACATATAAAAATAAATTTTGTCAAAATTTACATTAAAAGTCAAATTTATGTTGAATTTATTATAAAAAATAAATTTACACCAAATTTTTTATAGAAAGTAAATTTACAGAAGACTTGAATTTTTTTAGAGTAAATTTTGTATAAATTTAATTCTTTTAGTAAATTTTTTACGGTAAATTTTGTGTAAATTATTTTCTATAGCTATTTTTACATAAATTTACTTTCTAAAGTAAATTTAGCATGAAATTACGTAAAATTTACTTTTATAGTAAATTTATGTAAAATTTCCTATCAAAAATAATTTACACAAAATTTAAAAGTAATTTTATATAAAATTTACTGTAAAAAGTATATTTCCAATACAGAATTTAAATATATAAAACATTTACTATAAAAATATAAATTTTCACAAAATTCACTATAACATATAAATTTACGTAAAATTTCCTATAAAAAGCAAATTTACGCAAAATTTCCTGTAAAAAGCAAATTTACGTAAGATTTACTATAAAAAGTAAATTTACGTAAAATTTACTATAAAAAGTAAATTTGAGTAAAATTTACTATAAAAAGTAAATTTACGTATAATTTATGTAAAATTTACTACAAAAAGTAAATTTAAAAATTTACTATAAAAAGTAAATTTACGTAAAATTTACTATAAAAAGTAAATTTACGTAAAATTTACTATAAAAAGTAATTTACTATAAAAAGTAAATTTACGTAAAATTTACTATAAAAAGTAAATTTACGTAAAATTTACTATAAAAAGTAAATTTACGTAAAATTTACTATAAAAAGTAAATTTACGTAAAATTTACTATAAAAAGTAAATTTACGTAAAATTTACTATAAAAAGTAAATTTACGTAAAATTTACTATAAAAAGTAAATTTACGTAAAATTTACTATAAAAAGTAAATTTACGTAAAATTTACTATAAAAAGTAAATTTACGTAAAATTTACTATAAAAAGTAAATTTACGTAAAATTTACTATAAAAAGTAAATTTACGTAAAATTTACTATAAAAAGTAAATTTACGTAAAATTTACTATAAAAAGTAAATTTACGTAAAATTTACTATAAAAAGTAAATTTACGTAAAATTTACTATAAAAAGTAAATTTACGTAAAATTTACTATAAAAAGTAAATTTACGTAAAATTTACTATAAAAAGTAAATTTACGTAAAATTTACTATAAAAAGTAAATTTACGTAAAATTTACTATAAAAAGTAAATTTACGTAAAATTTACTATAAAAAGTAAATTTACGTAAAATTTACTATAAAAAGTAAATTTACGTAAAATTTACTATAAAAAGTAAATTTACGTAAAATTTACTATAAAAAGTAAATTTACGTAAAATTTACTATAAAAAGTAAATTTACGTAAAATTTCCTATAAAAAGTAAACTTACGTAAAATTTCCTAAAAAAAGTAAACTTACGTAAAATTTCTTATAAAAAGTAAATAAACGTAAAATTTCCTATACAAAGTAAATTTACGTAAAATTTCTTATAAAAAGTAAATAAACGTAAAATTTCCTATAAAAAGTAAATTTACGTAAAATTTCCTATAAAAAGTAAATTTACGTAAAATTTCCTATAAAAAGTAAATTTACGTAAAATTTCCTATAAGAAGTAAATTTACGCAAAATTTCCTATAAAAAGGTAATTTACGTAAAATTTCCTATAAAAAGTAAACTTACGTAAAATTTCTTATAAAAAGTAAATAAACGTAAAATTTCCTATACAAAGTAAATTTACGTAAAATTTCTTATAAAAAGTAAATAAACGTAAAATTTCCTATAAAAAGTAAATTTACGTAAAATTTCCTATAAAAAGTAAATTTACGTAAAATTTCCTATAAAAAGTAAATTTACGTAAAATTTCCTATAAAAAGTAAATTTACGTAAAATTTCTTATAAAAAGTAAATTTACGTAAAATTTCTTATAAAAAGTAATTTTACGTAAAATTTCCTATAAAAAGCAAATTTACGTAAGATTTAATATAAAAAGTAAAGTATGTAAAATTTCGTATAAAAAGTAAATTTAAAAATCTCTTATAGTAAAATCTACTTAATATAAAATGTAAATTTGCGTAAAATTTACTTTAAGAAGTAAATTTATGTAACATTAACGCAAAATTGACTAAAAAATATTCAAAAAATCTGTATGAAAGAAAACAATATTCATACGAAAATTACATGAAATGGCAGATTTGAATTTGGAGTAAATTTACACAGTTTGCATTAGGAGTAATTTTTTTTATGAAAATGTACATAAGAGGTGTAAATTTACAAGAAATTTAGATAAAGTATTAATTTACACAAAATTTCCATTAAATTATGAAAATGCATAGAATTAACAAAATATTGTAAATTTACACAAAAATTACAGAAAGTATAAATTTTATTTAAAATTACATGAGGAGTAAATTTATGTAAAACTTCAATTAAATAATTATATTTCACAGAATTTACATAAAATGGTAAATTTACACAGCAATTACACTAATTTTACATAACATAAAAAAGTTTATTGAAAATACAATTTAGTAAAAATGTAAATAAATTATGCAAATGCATCAAAATTTAAATTTTCGTAAATTTATCAAAAAACTCAGCTTAATATTATTTTTCTATTTAAATTCCTTTTTATTTTCTGTTTATTTTTTTATGCTCATTTTGCTGTCTTTGAAATTCAAAACCATAAATGGTCATGATATTTTTGTTTTAAACTGACACTTTTTTAGGCTTCTTTATTAAGTTTGTTCATTTTTTGTTGATTTTTTTCCCCCCATTTGTTTTTTCTTTTTTGTTTTGTTAGTCTGTTGTAAGAATTTATTGATTGTTAGAGAATGAGCAAAAAACTGAAAAAAATATTTTTTTTATGTTCGAAATTTCATGGTTAAAGAGACATATGGTTGGCTGAATTTAATGGTACAAAGTGCAATATTATTACAGGGAATATGTTTGTTCATTCATTCCTTCCTTTGCTCAGTTATTGAACAGCAAATAAACAGAGAAAGAAAAAAAAAAGATAGCAAAAAATATTCATATATTTTTTTGTTTTTTTAAATCCAGTCAGTCAAAAAGATTTGCACAAAAATGAGCATTTTTTTTAATGAAAAAGTCAGGCAAAAAAGAATTCATAACGACAATATCTTTCTTGTTTAAATAATGAAGTTCTGTTTGTTAAATATAATTTTTTTTCTAGATGACGAATGAAGTCATTCATTAATGCGTTTTGTTGTTGTTTGTTTTTCTCATTCCTTGAAATATGGATTTTTTTCTGGGTTTTTTATTTGGGGTTTAAGCAGACAACGCCTTTGTTAATTTTGATTTAAACAGACTTACGAATGAAAGATTTATCGCGAGCACAATTTAAATTCCTAAATTATTGTTATGCATTTTTTTCTGCTTAAAAAAGGGGGGAATTGTAGCAAACAAAGCCAACTTGAATATTTACTCAATAAAAATTTAAATTATGATTTAATTAATTTTAATAAATCGAAAATTTTTTGTTAGATTTTTTCCAGTTTTTTTTTTTTTTTTTTTTTTTTTTTTTTTTGTAAAGAAAATAAATAGACGACAAATTGATAGAATTCATCAAGAATTTACTTAATTTTGTATATTTTTTTTGTTTTTGTCATTTTATTGATTGTTTGACGTTTTGTTCATGTTTTTAATTGATTTGATCTCTATTACTCATTGTAACTTTTTTGTTGTTCTAACAAAAATCACAACATGCTTAAATGAGATTAAAAACATTTGAAATGTTTCAATTTTGACCTAAAACATTTTGCTTTTATAATGACTAATTAGAATTGAACATGACACAAAATAATTTTCTATTTTAAATTGCTTAACATAGCACCCTTTACTCTTAAGCCTTTTAGCAATTGGTTCTCCCTTTTTTTTTTTAAATATCTCTGTTGAGCATTTGATACCAATACTCTTTTATAATGTTATTAAAAAGAAGCAACAAATATCATTAAATTGAGTAGTTGTTGCATAAAGTGGTGTGTATGTAATGGAATGCTTTTGATTATACCGTTTTGTTGTTAAATATACAGTATTGAAAAAGTATCTAGCATAACTAAAATATGTTGTGCTCAGTGTTGCGAGATGAGGGGATATTCCCAAAATCGGGTATTTAAGCTTACATTTGGGAACAGATTTTCTTGTGGTGGGATTTGGAGATTTTCGTAAAATATGGGGATTTTTAAATTTATTTATATATTTATAAAAAATGAGATAATTTTAAATATTTACTTCTTAAGAGTTTTCCAAAAACTTTAATTCAGAAAATACAAAATTCCAATAAATTTTTTATATAGAACACTTTCGATAAATAATTATTCTATTCATAGAAATATGTATTTGATTTGAGTTTAAAATATCAAACTGTTTTTTATTTATAAAATAAATAGCGATTAAACTTCTATATAGAAAATTTCAATAAATTGATTTTTAAAAATAATTTTTCTTTTTATAGTAAAATTATTTTAAAAGTAATGTACTTTAATAAAATTCAAGTACAATAGATACACTTTCTATTAAAAATAAAATTTTTTATAAAAAGAAAAAAACAAAAAAAAAAATAAAATAATGATAACAAAATTTTTCTATTAAATTTTGCAATAAAATATTTTGGGGACATAATTGGGGATTTATATTTAAAAAATAGGGATTTTGGGAAACATGAAGCTTTAGTTTGGACACACATGTGACAAAAATTTTTTGGTAACACTACTTGTGCGTATTTCTTAATCTCTTTTGTTTACTTTTGACTCTTTACTGTTATTTATTTTTTTTTTTTTTTGTAACAATTAACGGTTTACTTTGTATCAAATTAAGAGTATTTTTTTATTATTTGTTATTCTACTTAAAGATGTTTTTTGTTATTGTTTATTGCACAAATATTGACTTCAATAAAAAAAAAATTAATAAAAAATTGTGTTACAATTTAATAACTTGTTTGTAAAAAAAGAACAACAATATAAAAATAAAACAGAAAAAAAAACTAAATTAACCCTTAGTATCCTGATGGTTTTATTTTGTGATGAAAAAAAAAAATAATAATGTTATAAAACTTGTAATTCTACACCTATTCTGTTCTACGATTTTGCTCACAGGTGATTTTTACCTGATATAGGTGAGGAATACCTGTTTGGTTCCTAAAGGAACCACGAGGTTCCCGGACTTCAAAATCTAGAAATATATATTTTATATCACAGAATTAATTTACAAAAAATTAAAGAAATTTTATTTTCAAAATTCAGTTGAAATATATTCATAGAAAAATAAACAATGAAGCTCGGCAAAACAATTTTTCAGAAGAACACAGATGTATCCCATATTTTTGAGAACGAACTTTTGTAGGAGATGCTTATTTTGGATTTTTGCATCATGGCTTCCCTTGTTTTATAATATTTCTGATGTTATTGCATCATCTCCTCGGAATTTAACTAAATTTAAATACATTTGAAACATTTTGAAAACATTTGATTCTTTTTTAATCTATATACCAGAAAGCTTTTGATATATTATTCCCAATTAAAATTTGCTGGATCTTTTCCAACACCTAATAAAAAAAAAAATCCATATCATCTTCGCTTTCGGACCACCCAATTTTATTGATAAGCTAAGAATGCTCTTCTGTTAATATTTCACGACTTTTACACGCCATTTTACAACAACAAAGATAATAAATTATGAGAATCAAGTTGCTTATAAATATAACACTTGATAAACTTCGAACTTCGAGTGTAAAGAACCAACCAAATATTGGAAAAAATGTACGAAAATAAATAGGAATTTGTTTTCTAATACTTACAAAAACTTCTAGACATCACAGTGATCGAAAAAATATTTTTCTAAGCTTAGATTTCGATTCATTTAACACAAAAAAATTACATAAAAAAATTAAATTTTAAGAAGATGCTATTTCTCGAGGTCGCGTCATGACCATACAGCTGTTTATTGAAGTTAGTTTTAAACGGCGATTGACGTGAACAACTAAGTTTCGATCAAGAATCCATTTTTAAACTCACAGAAATTAGTTAATATGAAAATCGTTGAACAAAGTTTTAATTTTAAATGGTTGGTTCTTTGCGGTATCAGGGTTAAATAAATTAAATTCAAATAATAAATAATTGCGTATCACATAAAAATAAACAGATAATTTTCCATGCAAACATATACACATTTATACACATTGCATATAACTACAATAACAACAACATATAAGCAACTATAATAATAAGAGAAAAAAGTAAAGTAAAATAAAATAAAAAAAAATGCATGCATAAACAATCAAAGAAACAAACATGCTTAATCATAATGAGATGAGAAGGCATGACCCCCACTCATTCATTTGTTCACACAAACATAAACAAGAAACAGTGGGGAAAAGAGATAACAACCATAAAGTTAACATGTAAACAAGGGCTCTATATAGATAGAGTAATAAGCAAGCTCCCTTTTTAAATAGAGCAAGTTATTTTGCTTTATGATGTTGTTATTGTTTTAATAGTAAATTGCATTAATTTATTGTATGTGTAAATGTTGCTTGTTGTTTATACGATTGACCATGTATGTGTATTCTTCATTTTCCCTTTTTTATTTACAAAAAGCCGGTTTTTTTTCTTTATTTTTTTTTTTTAATAAATAATTGTTTATTTTATTATAATGTGTGAGTGTGTATATGAGAATTTTTGTTTACAAACAATTGACAACTTGTTAGAATTGTAACCTAATGCTTTTGTTTTATTTCTTTTGATATTATTTTAATTGATTACGGATGTAATTTAAAAAAAAAAGAAAAAATTTGGTGACCCCGCTCAAATTTAAATAATTATTACATAAAAACGGAAATTGTGTTACAATGTTGGGTGTTTTAAAATTTAAAATTTTGGTGTTATTTGGTTTTTTTAATATCTATTGTTTTTGAAAAATTTTATTTTGAAAGTTTGCTTGTAAACTTAAACCTTATTTTATGCTTTATGATTTTTTCCAAATTATTTATGTTTAATTTTAAAAAATTTTTGTTCGTTTTCATTTGACGTCTTTTGTTAAATAATTTATTAAAAGAATTTTATTATGGCACATGTTTTATATCAAGTGAATATGTTTTTGGAAAAAAATTATAATAACAAAATAAATGAGGAATAATTTCCAGTTTAATAAACACTTGTACAAAAAAACTCATTTATTTTATTATTATTATTTTTTTTTTTGGAAAAATTTAGATCTTTAGCTATAAAAAATAATTAATATAGAATAGCAAATCACACATGTTGATTTTTGACTATTTCATATGGGCAACAAAAAACATTAATTTTTTTCCTTAAAAAAGTATTTAAAAATTATTGAAAAAAAAAAGTATTTTTCTATTAAGCTCCATTTTCTTGTAAAAACATTTACATATTCGTAACACTTTTAAAATTTATTTCACGTTCTTTTATTTATTATCTATTGTTTTTTCTTTTGCACTTTAGTCATTTTTTTATCTTTTTATTAAACATTTTATATAAATCATATAAGCATTTTATATAATTCAATAAATATTTTATTTTTGCTCTTATTTCGATAAAAATCTCTCTTTTATTATATAAACTGTTGTTGTTATTTAACTTTTTGGTTCTTCTTTTATTATCTTTATGACCTAAATTTCAGGGAAAACATTTTTTTTTTTTTTTTTTTGTATTTTACAAATTTAATTTTAGTTAAGTTTTGTAATATTTATTTCTGAAAGTTTTGGAAACAGAAAAAAAGTTTTATTACCAACAGAGAGATAATGTTAAATAAATAATATAAAATTAAAGGTTTTAAGCGACATTTTTGTCACACCTTAAAATCTTTTAACCAAAAAATGTATTAAATTTATGTAATTAAATAAATATTACTAGAAATAACTTAAGAGAAATATTTAAACTATTTTTTATTAATTAAAAGAGAATTCTAAATTATACTCAATTAAAATCTTTCTTTGTTTTTTCTCAGTTCGAAGGACCATAATTTGGCTTTAATTTTAGGCTTGTAAGAACCTTAAGAATTAAGTAAAGTAATCAAAAGTATATTAGTCAATAAATGAATTAAAATTGTTTATTCTTGTTCGAAGGGTAATTTTTGGTGAATTTTTAAAAAAAGAAATTTGAATTTCAATTAAATAGTTTTTTTCAAAATTTAATAAAGAATATAAAAATAATAAATTCCTTTTACTTTAGCTCAGTTTTAATTTTATTTTGAGACACTTATCACCAAAAAGACAATTTTATTATGAAATTTAATTTTAAAGAATTTAATAAAAATTTAAATTTAAATCTCTCCAAATAATTTAAAGCTTTTATTGCATAAATATTTGTCACAAAATTGAACTGAAACATAATCACGAGATCATCTAATACAAATAAGAGTAAACTATCTTAAAAACAATATACATTTGTATAATAATAAATGATCATCTGAATGCCTTCTAAATAATTGAGCAATAAATTATAAAGTATTGAAAACCTGATTCACGGAAATTATTCTGTTCATGATAGTCCAAGTTTTTGTATTATTTAGAACAGCTCAAGTCTCATGATATATTTAGATATATTCTTTTAAAATTACTTAAAAAGTTGGTTGGTTATTTGCTGGTATGTTACGGATAATTTGTAATTGATACTATTTAGAGATATCGCTCTCAATTTGTACCAAAATTGTATCATGTTAAAGATTGTTAAGTACTTGACTTATTAGGATATATCTGGCAATCAGTCATTGTATTAAATGGGTTATACGTTCTCAAATTTCAATTAAGACATCCTATTTAAAGACATCCTATGCTCCTAACAAATCAGGGTTTAGTAGATCTTAAAATTATTGTACAAACATTTTGAATTTAATTGAAAACCTCTGCGTAGCATATAGATTAGTAGGTGATAGTGGATAAAACCACAACAATAGTTTTCACTTGGGTCAAAAGTACAGGTAATTACCTTTGATTGGATATCATTAGTTTTCCATAGTGCAAAAACTAGTCATTTTATAAGGGTAAAAAAATGACAAAAAGTACCTTGGACCACCCTTTAATAGAAAAATTTTATATATAATTTTTCCATAAAAATTAAATAAGGGAAGATATTGGATCTTAAAATTATCTTAATTTTTCTTTGTTAAAACTTAGAAAACCCAAGATTCTTTGTTCAAAATTTAAAATAAATTTTAATTGTTCTGCAAAAAAAAAAAAAAAAAAAAAAAAAAAAACTAGACAAAAGAAACTAATTGTACTAAATATAGTTATATTCCAGGACCTTATTGGTAGGGGAGGCGAAATAACAATGTCAGTTTTACCGTCCGCCTATCTATGGCAAATTATCATACTTGAAATTTACATAAAAAAAGACTAGAAAGCCTAATGTTTTTTTATTTTTTCACCGAATACTTTTTATTTCAATCAAGAAGAAATTTTCACAGAAATAAAAAACGCAGTTTGAGTAAAAATTTATTATTTATTTTATAACACCGAAATTTAAAAAAAAAAAATGTTTTCGCTAGAAATTTTCAGATTTTTCTCATCTAAAAAAAACTATTTTTCATTTAAAACCAAAAATTGGTATCCGAATTTGGACTCTTTTACCCATAGTTAATCAATATATTACCAAAAATATGATTAATCACCGGAAAAAAAAATTATTTTCGTCATAAAACTTATTTTCATAAAAAAAAAAGAGTTTTTAGAAAAATCTAATTTTTACAAAAATTATAATTTCACCCGAAAAATACAAATTTTTTGCGAAAACTCAAATTTTCATGAGAAACCGATTTTTCAAGGAAAACTCTCTTTGATCACGTAATAATAGAAAAAAAAAAAAACGGATTTTCGTTTAAAAGAAAAATAATAATTACTATTTTCAGCAGAAAAAAGAATTTTCACTACAAAAAATCCAATTTTGTGCAAAAAACCTACATTCCCAGCAAAACCTTTTTGGTTCTCGGTAATGACAACTACTTATTAAAGTAGTTTCTTGGTAATGGGGCGTCATTATTATTTGCCTATATTACATAAATATCTCTATTAGCCAAAGTATATATAGAACAAGATGCAGCATTAATATCAGAGTTTATGAGAATAAATAAGCTTTTCTTAAATGCTAACAAAACTCGATTGATAAGCCATATTCGGAACATACCAACTTTAGTGTTTTTTGTAGATGGAAAAGAAAAGAAATCATAGAAGTCAGTTTCTATTAAGTATTTAGGTATACAACTGCAAAGCAATCTTGCTTGGAGTCAACATATCCAAAATCTTAAGATAAGAACAGCCTAAGCTGTTACTTTTCTATACAAATTTAAGAACAAATTTGATAAAAAAAAAAAAACGAAATTATTAATTTATAATGCATTTGTTCAGAGCCATTTTAATTATTTAGCAGTTTTATATGGATATAAGAAAAGTTCTGAATTAAAAGAGTTGCAGCGTATGCAAAATAAAGCATTAAATTTGGTAGCTAATCTTCCCATCACATATTCAACTTTATCATTATATACCAACGATTTTAAAACTGTATTATCTATTTATGGCATTCACAAAAAGCAATTGCTAATGTATGTTTTTAAGTGTTTAAACAACATTGGTCATCATACCATATATTTTTCGAGTTATCAGCACTCATTCAATACAAGGAATAATATGGATTTAGCAGTAGCATGGTGTATGCTGGAAACAACGAAGCAACGTATTGAATGTATGGGTAGTCGCGAATACAATGGTTTGCCGTCAAATTTGAAAAATATAAAATTCGTTTAAAGAATTATTTACTTCAAAATATAGAGGAACTCTTAATGTAATTCTAATTCATATTGAATGTTAAAATATTGTTTTTATTATATATATAGTTATTGTTAACTAGATATTTCTTAAGTTATGCAATATATTATTGCCAACTTGCCTCTAAAATGCCTTCAAGGCGCAGAGGCACTCACAGTGTAATGAATTTTTTTTTTTTTTTTTTTTTTTTAAATAAATGAATATAAAAAAATATATATAAGAAAACTTTCTTTGTCCATCCTTTAAGAAGATGAAATTTCCCAATTAAATATATATATATATATATATATAGGTTTTCACAAAAAAAAAAAAAAAAAAAACAGTTTTTTTCGCCAAAATCCTAATTTTCACCAAAAATTTGTTGTGCAAAAAAAAAAAAAAAAAATTAGCCCAGAAATTTTTATAATAGAGACAAGAAGGATTTTATGAAATTTCATATTTTAATCACGTATATTAAATTTTAATCACCCAAATAAATAACTCCTTTTTGAGTTACTTCAAAAAACATACTCCTAAACTTACTTCTAACATATATTTATTCGTTTACCTCTTACGATTACAAAAAGGACGTTGTATTTGAAAAATATAATGCTTTTAAGCGGGAACTCGCCATATAAAAATCATGCCTTCTGTAAGTAGCCTCTTACCCTCTCCCTTACGGAAGACAAACATTTAATATGACGAGTTCCCGCTTGGAAGCTTACAATTATTCGTTTATTCCCTTACTTTAGTGCATCTATATAAGCAGGTTTTTTGAAATAAGTCAGAAAGGGCTTATTTATCTGCATGATTCTATAGGAGCTTCAATTTTTAAAGGGCACACACATATTGAATTTTAACCACAAAATAAGCAAATCCAATTTTCTATCAAAAATAAAAAAAAAAAAAAAAAAATAAAAAAAAAATTAACTACAAAATCTATTCTTTAATAGAAAACTGATTGTTTAAACAAGTTCGTGTTTTAACCGTTATAATATGTAATAATTAAAAAAATTCGATTCATCTATCCCAGCAAAAACTTTGCTTTCCTGGTAAGCTAGCAGGTATAATTGGAAACAAAAATAAACTACTTATATTTTGCCTGAATAACTAGTTATTTTTGTTCGACTTGTCCACAAATTCATGTAGTGATTTTTTGACTCTAGGGATACTAAAAAATATGTACCTAAACGAAAACAAAAATAAAAAAAAAAAAAAAACAAAAAGATTTTGCCGTCAGTGAGACTCGAACCTGGACACACACTAACCATTCGTTTTTACTGACTAACGTCTTACTCATTACACCATCTCGTACATAGCATCCTAAGCGACAAAAACTCTATTTAGTTTAAAATATCTTTCTAGACATTTTGTTATAAAAAAAAACTAACAGCTTCAGAATGGGGTTGAACCAACAACCTTCTGGTTGTTAATCCGACGCTCTAGCCAACTAATCCACGAGATTGCGGTATTATTGTGCTATTATACTACTGAGTACTTATTAATGTAATACAGAGTAGGCAAATAATAATGACGCCTCATTACCAAGAAACTACTTTAATAAGTAGTTGTTATTACCGAAAACCAAAAAGTTTTTGCTGGGTATATTTCCATTCGTTTTTAAAACCCTGTCCCACTAATTAATCATTTTATTCATAATTTAAACTCTTTTTTTCTGCTTATTAATCTCTGAAAGCGTGTTAATATTTAAATATTTTCATTATTATAAAAAATTTATTGTTTACTATAAAATAAAGAGATAAAATAAAATTTTATCTTTCGACATAATTAATTAATTGCAAATTGAAGAATATTATATGAAAATAATTTGAAAACAAAAGTGATGGCAATAAATCATAAATGAGATTTCATTGACATTTATGGCTATAAAAAAAATTTATATATATATATATTTCTTTATAAATATACGAGCAAGTCAAGATTATAATTATTATTTAAATGAGATATTTCCGTGATATAATAAAACTGAAAATGACACCATTTATGTGAGATTATATTTTGTTTTAAATAAAAATAATTAAAAATTTAAACCTGTAAATAACAATTGATATTTTTTAAATGACAATAATAATGACATTGTTCATCAATTAAAATCATTAAAAAAGTCTATATTTCTTTGATGTTTTTGTTATTTTTTATAGAGTATTTTGAGATTATGGAAATAGAATTTCTATATGTACACTGGTGCATATTCCTATAAACGCATTTAAAATTTTTGTTTTTCTTTGAGGAACATATTCGTGATCATTTCAGTGGAATATTCCTATAAACGCAGTCGAAAAAAATTTGTCTAAAAAGTTATTGCAAAAAAAAAATATATATATATATAAAATAAATTTTAACAGTTTCAGTTGTTTCTTTTACTTAAGATAAGTTTCTAATGACAACATCTCTGTTTACTGGAAAATTTTTGTTTTAATTGGGAAATTTCTACTTATTAAAGGGTGGACAAAGAAAGTTTTCTTACAGACCAAGAAAAAATTTAAATTTTTGTTTTAATTGGGAAATTTCATCAGCTTAAAATATGCCCAAAAGGAACTTTTTTTACAAACCAGAAAAAAATTTAAATTCAATTTTTTCATGATCAAGGCTAATCTAACAGAGAAATCGGAGGAAAAATCAACCGTTCGGAAGGAATTATTCGAGGCTTTCTTAAGAAAGGGCAGAAATACGGAGTGGGGAAACCAACAAAAGGTTATCAAAAATTAACAAAAAGTTAAATTATTAAATTAAAAGAAAAAGCTACCCGCAATAAATTAAATGCTACAAAAACAAAAAATAAACTTGAACTTCCTGTCACTTCCAAACATAAAATGGAAGAAACCAAAATGTAAGCGAATGTTAGAACAGCATTATGAGCAAAATCGTTTAAAGTTTGCCCGCAAATACATGAAATGGACAGATGAGTGGAATAAAGTAATCTTTTCTGATGAAAAAAATTCAATTTGTACTGTGCCGATTTATATTCCTGTTATTGGCATAATTTGAGGTCGAACGAAATTCGTATGTCGAAACGCAATTTCGGTGGAGGCAGTATTATGGTTAGGGCAGCTTTTTCTGCTGCAGGAAAATCAAAAATATCTTTAGTTCCAACTAAAATGAACCGTGCAATTTATAATGAACTGTTAGAAGATGTTCTTCTCTCATCTATGAACGAAAAAATGGATGAAGATTGCATATTCCAGCAGAATAACGCTGCAAACCATGCCTCGAACCAATTTAAATCGTGATTAAGTCCGGATTTAAATCCAATGGAGAATTTCTTTGGTTACATGGTCCTTAAAGTTTACGCAAGATTATTAATTTATTATTAATTTTTTAAGTGAAGTCAATAAATAATTTAAAAAAAAAAAATTAATTTGTAGCACCTTAATTATTTTTTAACACCATTTTTGGTAAATTGATTTAGAAAATTGATGTGCGTTTATAGGAATATGCCCCAATGTATGTAATAAAATAGATTTGAATTGCAAATTCAAAAGCAAATGATAATAAATAATATTACACAATATGCATATTGATAGAACGACTTGAATTTGTTTTGAATTTTTTTTCTTTTTATAATTGACGCTAAGTTAAAGGAATTTTTATTTGAAATAGTATAAAAAAAAATTATTAATTATATTTATAAATATTAATTAGTTAAGGGAGAGCTTGTATATAAGAATATTAAAAAGATTTGTGAGAAGCGTGAGAAAATTGCATTAAAATTAGTGCTTAAGGAAATCACATGATGATTTTGAATTATAGATTTAAATAAAGACGAGAATAATCCTAATAAAATAAACATTATCTAGAAATATTTATGTTCCCAAAAACTTTAAATAAACTCTAAAAAATATAAAAAAAGATCAATTTTTTTTTTGCAGGAAATTAAAATTTTTATATTTAAATTTTTAATAATTTTTTTTAAAGAAAAATTAAAGCAAATCGCTTCTTATTACATTTACGAAATTTACTTAAAATTCTACAACTTCAATTTGTTTATTAAGCGTTTTATTTTTATAATTTTCTCTATACGTCTGACTGTATGTCTATTTATTTTTTTGTAGCACCAAAAAATTGCATTTATAAGCAAAAATTTTGTTTCGCTGTAAACGCCGTTAAACAAAATATCTTTTATTCTTATTATTTTCTTGATTAAGTTAACATGTTTATAAATTGTTTTTTAAATATTTTATTTATTTTTTAATAAAAAAAATCAGCTTTATAAGTAAATTTCAAGCTTAACAACTGTTGACCTAAATCGCATTTCTTTTTTTTATAAAAAAATCAATATGTTAATTCAAATTTTTATTTAAATTTTATACTAAAACATAAATAATGATTAAATGTTAATAAAAAAATAACAAAAAAAAAAAATTATTAAAAATATATAAAATTAAAAAGAAAGAAATTGTGGTTTCAGAAGCCTAATAATAAAGCTACTTTTCTTTTTTTTTAGCAAATTGCGCAAAATTTTTTTTCGTTTTTTTTTTGTTTTTTTATATAACCAACACTCAGAGGATATCCCAAAGACACCAGGCACTGGTGTTGATATTAGGAAATATAGATATTAGGAGCAGGATAACGGGAACAGTGCTTGTATACGTTTTATTTCATTTAATTGATGTTGTATTCGTCTGGCAAGATATGAACTGGAAGTACCCAGCAAAACTTTTTGGTTTTCCGTAATGGCAACTACTTATTAAATTAGTTTCTTGGTAATGAGGCGTCATTATTATTTGCCTACTCTATATTACATAAATAAGTATTCAATAGCATAATACCACAGTAATATTGCAATCACATGAATGAGTTGGCTAGAGCACTGGATTAACAACTAGAAGGTTGTTGGTTTAACCCCATTTTGATGCTGTTAGTTTTTTTATAACAAACCTTTTTAGTATAAAACAACTTTTTAGACATTTTGTCATAAAAAAGCAAACAGCAACAGAATGGGGTTGAACCAACAACCTTCTGGTTACTAATCCAGCGCTCTAGCCAACTCATTCATGTGATTGCAATATTACTGTGCAATTATACTATTGAGTACTTATTAATGTAATACATAGTAGGCAAATAATAATGACGCTTCATTACCGAAAAACTATTTTAATAAGTAGTTGCCAATACCGAAAAACAAAAAGTTTTTGCTGGGAAGGAACTAAAAGAAACAATTTCATTGTAAAGTGTTTATTTTTTACTAGGACTATAAATAATAATAATAACCTCAAATTTGAACCGAATCAATTTGCAATAACTTAATGTAATTTAAACTACAATATCAATTTAGGACTTTATCAATAAAAATCAAGATAAAATGAATATATCTAGTGAAGGTTTTCCACGCTTGTTAAACCCAAAAAAAGATATTTTACGTTACGCTTGAATTTCCTAAAAAAAAATACATACTTTGAAATAGTTTTCAATAAAAGCACGCAAAAACCTTGGTTGTTTTTTCATGTTTTAACATTACAAAGTAATCTAAACCATTTTTTTTATTGTTTTATGTTGTAAAATTTCTTATTGTCTTGCACCCAAAAAAAAAAAAATCAACATGTATGATTCACAATACACTTTGTCAGCATTAAAGGTTCCGTTTTCTTACATTTCATGATTGTTAAAATAAAAAATTCAAACAGATTCTTTTCACAATGATTTTTTTATTTTATTACGTTTTACTTTATGTATATTTATCATTATCAAGATCAGTTATTTGTATATTGTCTGTACAAAAAAAAAAAAAAAAAAAAAAAAAAAAAAAACTGTAACGAGAAAAATTCAATTTAAACAGCTACGGAGAGAACAACAAGGTACAAGCTCAAGAAAACAAAAGGAATTTTTTTCTTAAAAGTTACGAGGTTAAGAAGTTATTTGATTACTTTATAAAGTTTTTTTTCTTTCATTTTTTGTTTTTTATAAATAAGTAAGATTTAAATTTCCAGCGAGTCGGTTATTATTTTTTGTTTGTTTATATTTTTATAATAAAATTTTTTATTTTGTCACAAAATAAATTTGTGATAATATATATATATATATATATATATATATATATATATATATATATATATATATATATATATATATATGAATTATTCAAATTGGAAATTTGATATTTTTAAAGGCAGTTTTATTTATATAATTTAATGGCAAACACTTTAATGGTAGAACTGATACTATTGAAAATTGAAATATAAAATTTTTTTGTGATAAAAATTAAGTCTTATTACAAGTGCAATGTGGTTGGGTGACAATTAACAGTGTCACTGAAAAATAAATAATAAAAAAATAAAATGTGGCCATGTGGAAAAACAGTTATAAAAAATGTATAATATTAAAAAAAAGATAATTTTAGTTAAATATAAAATAAAGAAGTTTTCATATAATATTGATTAATTTTAAAGAAATTTCAAATGTAAAAATTTTAGATATATTAAGAGAATTGAAAAATATCATAAAAATTAAAAATTTGTACTTTTAGTACGATTTAAGGCCTATAAGTTACTTTTGTATTTTAAAGATACTTTTTAGCAATCTTAGATTTAAAGAAATTTCAAATGTAAAGACTTTAGATATATTAAGAGAATTGAAAAATAACATAAAAATTAAAAATTTTTCCTTTTTGTACGATTTAAGGCCCATAAGATACTTTTGTATTTTAAAGATACTTTTTAGCAAGCTTAGATTTAAAGAAATTTCAAATGTAAAGACTTTAGATTTATTAAGAGAATTGAAAAATATCATAAAAATTAAAAATTCCTACTTTTAGTACGATTTAAGGCCCATAAGATACTTTTGTATTTTAAAGATACTTTTTAGCAATCTTAGATTTAAAGAAATTTCAAATGTAAAAACTTTAGATTTATTAAGACAATTGAAAAATATCATAAAAATTAAAAATTTTTACTTTTACTACGATTTAAGGCCCATAAGATACTTCTGTATTTTAAAGATACTTTTTAGCAATCTTAGATATTAATGGCAAAATATAAGAAATTATTTTAAAGCTATATAAAAATAAATTCACTGCTTTTTGTATCAAGTTTTAAGCAAAAGATAATTTTGTATCTTGTGACTTTTGACTACTTTTATATTAAAGACAGAAATCATAAAAAAATAGATATTTTAAGTAAAGGAATTGACAACATAAAAATAACAAATAAACAAGAAAACTTATTTTCAGCAAAAGATACATTTTTTTATCTAAAGGAATATTTTTCAAAATTTTCTAAAAATAATTTTATAAAAATAAATTTTACTAAAAAACGATTTAGGTTAACAAATTGAATATGCAATAAACATTTCATATTTTTGACCATGAAAATTAAATATAAGGATATATGTGCCAAACTTATAGAAAAAAATACTTTTGTATCTTTTAGATATTTTTTATAAAAAAGAAAAGAAAAAATCATAAATAATTATTTTAAATGCTAGTAATATTATGGAATATAATAAATAGCCTACAAGTCTTATTTTAAGCAAAAAGTACTTTTGTATCTAAAAGATTGTTTTTCGAAATTATTTATAAAATTTAAGAAAAATCACTTGGGCATTAAAAAGGAAAGTAAATAATTAACAAAATTGTCTATTTTTTTCAATCTTATTAAATATACAGTTATTAGATACTTATGTATCTTTAACATTTGTTGGAAAATAAAAGAATATTTTCATAAAATTTTTAGTAATTTTAAAAAGATTATAAAAACAAATTTTTCTTACATTAAATCTACTTATTTAACTTGAAAAATTTCTTAATAAGTACTTTTGTATCCTTTTTTAAAGATTATTTCAAAAATATAAAAACAAGTATACTTCAAAACATATATAAATGTTTATTTTCAAGATACTTTTGTTCATAGATACTTTTGTATCTTAAAGATACTTATTATTTTCAATTTTAAAACAACAAAATTAACAGGATTAATCTAAAGACATAAAATTCTCTAAATGTTTGATTTTAAACATTTAGATACTTTTGCATCCTTGAGATACTTTTTTAAAATAACAAAATTCTAACAGATATATAAAGAAAATGTTTTTAGAAACAATTCCAATTAAAACGTTTGTATATATATATATATATATATATATATATATATATATATATATATATATATATATATATATATATATATATATATATGTATAATCTTGCACAAAAATTGTTGTAAACATACTTTTGTATCTTATAGCTACTTCTTATTTAAAGTTTAAAGACAAAAGTACTAACCGAATTGATCTTGCAAAAAGTCTAAAATTTTCTAAAACTTTGTTTTTAAATATCTAAACTTTTGTATTTTTAAGATACTTATTCAAAATAACAAAAATTAAAGAAAATCCTCTTAGACACTATTAGAAATTATAGGTAAACGTTTTTTCATAAAAAGTTATCGTTAAATACTTTTATATCATATAGATACTTATTAAACACACAGCAATTGTATGAATTTTGTAAATGCATAAAATTCTCTAAATGTTTGTTTTAAAGCTCTAAGATACTTTTGTACCTTTAAGATACTTTAAACAAATAACAAAATTTTAACAGAAATATAAAGCAAATTCTTTTTGAAATCATTAGAAGATACTAAAAAAATATTATAAAAAAAAAATACCTTATACTTTTGATCTTATAGATACTTTTCATTACATTGTTTTATTAGTAATTTCAAAGATACAAAAGTATCTAAGGTTTATTTTTTAAATTACAAAATTCCTGCATAACTGTCGAAAGGTTTGGTTTTAGTCAATCACCTCATCAATTCTTTTTTTTTATATCATAAAGCATTCATAACTGTTTGTCATTTATTTCAAAATTGTTTATTACCGTTTGCAATTTTCTATCCTATTATTATTATTTTTCAAATGTTTCCAATTAAAACGTTTGTATTCTATCAAAATTTGTTTATATTTGTTTTGTCTGTTAAAAAAGAATATTTATACCCTACACCACCATACGTGGTTGGGGTATAATGCGTTTGTGCTGATGTTTGTAAAGCATAGAAAAAGTTATCCAACACTCACCTTAAATTATACTAATCGACTCAGAATTACTTTTTAAATCGATCGAACGATATGCGTCCATGTAAACCTTGTGCGCAAAGTACGGATCGTAATTTTAAAGATAATTCAATGAAATTTGACACATGGAACTTTTATTTCACCTAGCCCCCATACAAATATCCCCCGGAATAGAGTTTAAACATTAAAAAATGCCTTAAAAATAAGAATATTTTATTTTATTATTTTATTTAAGAATATTTTAATACAAAGAATAAGTATCAATATAGAAGTATCAATGTACCAAATTTCATGAAGATCGGTCCCTAATTGACCATAGCTCCCATATAAACCCCTCTTCCGAAAATCACTTTAACGTGCATAAATCCCATACGAAAGTTAGTATCAAGTTACTATTCAACATAAATAAGTTTTATGTAAGTAGAAACAACATTGACAAATTTTCTGAGAATCGGTACATAATTTGCCATAGCTCCCATATAAACCCACTTCCAGGAATTGCCCTAAAGTGCACAAAATCATCTAGATGTTACTATCAACACATTATTCTGCATTTGTATATTTTATTTTATATTTAGTAAAGTTGACCACAGATGTAATATAAGTATCCTTCGCGAATTTTTATACTCGTACACAATGGTGTAGGGTATTACATAGTCGGTCTAGACCGACTATATGTTTCTTTCTCGTTTTCTTGTTATAGTTGTTTTGACTCTATCATTTTTTCCCCCAGAAACATATAATTAATATTGTTTCTTTTTTTTATCGTCATATAGAACATTTTTCATGTATTTTTTGTTATTTTGCTACAATCATTTACTAGTCATATACACTTTATAATTAACATCATATTTCACTTAACACATGGAAATAAATTGTATGAAATTATATATTTTTTTTATCTGTATCTTATAGATACAGACAAAAAAAAAAAAAAAACATCTAAGATTTTTTATTTTATGATCTAGGAAAAATATATGGCAAAAAAATTTAATGCATAATTGTGAGCTTATGATTTATTTTAGTTAGGAGAGCAATTTATATTTAGAATTTTTTAATAGACTTAAAATTTCTTGTTTAATATTTTAAAGATTTATTAGCATAAGAAGTTTTATAGAAATATATTATAGATTTTTTCGATTTCTTAAAGGAAATCTAAATTGTAATTATACATTTTCTATTGCTATAATTATAGTTGCTGTTGAGTATAAATTATAATAATTTATTAAATTTACATATGTTGCTAATTATACAAATGAAGTTTAACTAGAATTATATAGCTCAATATTATCACAAATTAGCTTAAATCTTAGAGGTTTATATGGTCTAAAAAAGTTTTAAAAGGGAATATTAATTTAGAATCCAAATTAATTTCCGTCGCAGCTCTTAATATCGTTCAAGAATTAGCTTGAATTGTGTCTAATATAGACAAGAAAATTATTTTATTAAAATTTAAAGGTTGATTTATTTGCAAAGATATTTTGCATTCAATAAACACATGAAAATAATTAAAAATATTCTTTTAATATTTTTGGGATACATTTTTTTAGATAGATAAATGACTTAAAGGTCTAAATAATTATAAAAGATATATATATATATTTTATTCAAACTCAAAAAAAGTTTCATTTGCAACAAAAAAAAAAAAAAAAAAAAAAAAAAATTATGCATCTAACAGATACATATTTAAATATTTCTGGAATTTGTAAGATTTCTTTATAGACAAATAACCTAAATTTAGAGAATTTGTTTTAAAATTTTTAAATAATACCGGTTCCATTTTTGTCGAATATTTTCATATAGATACTTTTGTATCTAGTAGATTGTTTACATTGATTTGCTAACGAAAACAAAATATATAGGATTTTTTGTTATTTTATAAAATTTTTAATTTTTTAAAGTTATGTCTATTTAAAAGTTTATTAAATATTTTTTCATAGTTTATTATTTCTTTTTAGGAAATTGTTTGAATTATTTTTTTTTTTTGTTATTAAGAAAATAAAATATTATAATTATTTAAAATTTTTTTTAAATAGTTTATCAAAAAAGTTCTAAAATTTCGAATTATTTATTTTTTTTCTTCGATAAATTTTTTACTATATTCTTTTTTAATTCCTATTATAAAAGAATTTTATAATTAATTTTTTTAATTTTATTTATTTTTTTATTATTAACAACTGAGCTTTCATTAAAAAATATTTAATTTTCTCATATATTTTTTTTTTCTTTGGAAATTTTATTATTAATTATTTATATTGTTTTATTATTTATAATTTTTATGTCGCTTTTAGATAAGAAAATTGCTTAAATATTTTGAGTTTGTTTTAAAAAGCGTAATTAACAAATTTTTGAATTAAAAAAATTTAGTTTTTGTTTTATTAAAAATTACATTTCATATTTTTTTTTGTGTAGTTTATATTAATATTAATTGATTTTCATTTATTTTTATTGTTTTATTCAGTTTGAATTTATTGTTTTTAAAATAAATTTTTTTCCCTCAAATTATTTTTTTTTTTTATTATTTTTAAACTGACGTTTTATATTTTTGAAAGAAATTTTCTATAATATCGTGTCCAGTTTTTTAAATTAAAAAAAAACTAAGTTTTATTTTTTTATATTTTATATGTATTAAATTTTTTCCTTTTCCTTCTGTTTTTAATTTGCTGGTTTCGTCCCATTTTATTACCAGAATCATTTTTTATTTATTAAAAAGATTTAAATTTTTGAAAAATTTTCTATAATTTCAGAATGTTTCTAACAATTTATTTTAATACAAATTTTTAATAAAACTTGAAATTATTTTTTTAACTTTAATTTTATTTTTAATAATTAAATTTTTTTGTTTGTATTTTAATTCAGAAATTCATTAGAAATTTTAGAATTTTTAATAATTTTTTTATTTTTAAATTTTGAAAATTTTTTATTAATTTTTTATTTTTAAATATATATATATATATATATATATATATATATATATATAGATATATATATTTTTTTTTTTTTAATTCTTTATTATATATATATATATATATATATATATATATATATATATATATATATATATATATATATATATATTATATTTTTCTTTATTTTTATTTAAATTTTATATTATTCTTTTTCATTAAATTTTTTCACTTTTAAATTATTTTTCACTACCGTTTTTTTTCTCTAAAATTCCCATTAATTTAACGTTTCTTTTAATTTTTTTTAGAAAAAGAAAGATAAAGAAACGAATTTCCGTTTAACGCGATTCTTTTTTCTTATAACGAATTTCAACCAATACACGCGGCTCTTCAACGATTACTGCTGCACAATTTGTAAGTGTCATGAAATGACCAAAAAAAACTCGAAAAAATATTTACATACTTTAGCGCAACAAACGCATTTTTTCCATAAAAAACATACACTCACAAAATGAACAGTAAGTGTTTACTAACTGTTAGTGGAAACTTAAGACTAGAGCTAACCATGAAAAAAAAACCAAACAAAGAGCTAACTAAACAAATTAACAACAATAAAAACAATACAAGAAGTTCTTTTGAGGAGGGAAATAGTAATGCACTCAATTAAAAACGCTCTCAAAAAAAAAAAAAAAAAAAATACACAATGATAATTTTTCAATACTCTCTTTTATTAACTGTGAATGAGTTATATTTATTGTTGTTTTTTTTTTTTAAGTTACTTCCTCACATATAAAATTTAGCCGGTTATAGTTTTTTGTATACCACAAAACAACACTGAACATACCTCTTTCATACTCACACTCATATACTTGTTGCTCCCCATTTTTATTTCTTTTTTAAGAGTGCAAGAGAGACAAAGTGTGTTTGTATATGACCAATACATGTTTGTGTTAATTTTTTCTTAATGTTTAGTTGCATTTTCTTATTTTTCAAGTAGAATTATTTTTACTTACTATGGTAATAGTTTTATATGTGTAAATTCTATACTTCTAAATTGAGCGTTTTTATTTCGTAGAAATGTTTATAAACATTGAGTCTAAGCAAAGACTTTTGCTCTTACCGAAATGATCATTATTAATGTTTAGAGTGCTAAAGTGTTTATTATAGCAGAAAGCAATTTTTTCAAGTGTTTTGATTAATTTTAGGTAATAATTTTTTATAAGAAAATTTTACGAGATTTTTTTTTTTGTTTTGTTGGAAAAAGGGAAGGGAGTTTTATGACTTATGGAAGTGTAACAAAGAAAAAAATTTTAAGAATTTTAATGGAAATTAATAATGTTGTGGTTTGCTGTATGAAATTTGTCTAGATAATTTTTTTTTGTATAACAAGAGAAGTATATAGTATATTATAGTATTATAGAAGTATAATAGAGGGAAATACGAAAAAAATAAATTTCTTTTTAATTATTTTGGTAACGAAAATGTTATAAATAAGAAATAATAAATAAGTAACAGAAATTATTATTTAATAATTACGGTAGATTTGATATTGAAAATTTGTTTATTAATATAAAGTTTGTTTGCTTATGCTAGAATGTCTTATAATTCAAAGATTAACTACAAAAGTTACATTAGAAATGTATCTAATATATTTTTATGATATGTATTAAAAATTATAAATTTTAAATCATATTTAAAGACACATTTTAAATCATATATAAATTATTCCATGTATGTTGATACTTTTGTATCTTTAACATATTTTAAAAAATATACACATTTAAAAAAAAAACTAAAAACACAATGTTCCTAAGGTCTATAATCAACCAGAGAAATAAATTTATTCCTAAATATTTTCATATCTTGAAGATACTTATCTCTTTTTTTAAAGTTTAGTGTTAAATATGTAAACTTAATGAAGTTGAAATTGCGAAATATGCTTCAAATGTTTATTTTCAAAGTTTCATATACCTTTTCTCTTTGCGATACGTTTTCTATTACGAAATTATAGTAAACATTTATAATTTCTAACGAAATTTTTGTATCTTTTTATAATTTTATACAGAAAATATTAAACTACATTTATTTCAAATCGAATAAAATCATATAAATATTAATTTAGAAGCTGTTAGATACTTTTGTGTCTAATATACTTTTGCATCCTTAGGATACTTTTAGGAATTTATGATTTTTTAACTAAAATGTAAGGAAAATTCTTTTGGACAATATTAGAAACCTTATATATACTATTTTTCACCAAAAATATATATAGATAATTTTTTTATCTTATAGATACCTATTATTTTAAAGCTTTTACGAGATTCTATCAGAAAAGCAATGAAAATGCCTTTTGGACATGCAGAGAAATGTTATTTTTCTTAAAAAATTATGTATAGATAATTTTTTATCTTATAGATACTTATTTAAAAAAAAATAAATCTTAAAATTGCATAAAATCTTTTTAACATTTGTTCCAAAGCTCTAAGATACTTCTGTATCTTTAGGATACTTTCTTCAAATTACGAAATACTAAAAAAATATCAAAGAAAATGATGTTGGGAGATTATAAGCCTCTTAAAGAAGATTATCGTAAAAAATGACTTTATAGATACTATTTTATCTTATAGATACTTTTGCATCTTATATGCACACACTTTTTTACTTTGAAATGGAAATATTAATCAAAATAAGCCTCTATATACATAAAATACTCTAAATATTAGTGTTCCAAATTTAAAAATTTCGACAGAAATGTAACCAAAAAACATTTAGAGACTATTAGAAGGCACTATGAATTTCTTTGTAGGTACTTTTGTATCTTATAGATACTTATTTTCTTTAGTTTAAAATGAAAATATTAATTATTAATTCTAAAGCTGCTGTATACTTTTGTGTCTTCGAGATTCTTTTTTTAATTTACAAAATTTCTTTTTAGATACTTTTGTATCTTATAGATACTTATTTTCTTTAGTTTAAAATTAAAGTATTAAACGACAGAAGCCTCTGTATACATAAAATACTTTAATTATTAATTTTAAAGCTGCTATATACCTTTGTATCTTTAAGATTCTTTTTTTAATTTACAAATTTTCTTTGTATATACTTTTGTATCTTATAGATGCATAATGACTTTAGTTCTAAAATGAAGATATTTATCGATATAAACCTTCAAATATATAATATCCTTTAAATGTTAATTTTAAAACCGTTAGATACTTTTTTGTCTTTAAGATACATTTAGCAAATTGCAGATTTGAAGCAGTAATGTGAAGAAAATATGTCTAGAAATTGCTAGATGCTAAGAAAATATGATTTTAAAAAATGAAAATTTAAAAAATGCTTTTGTGATATAAACCTGTAATATTATAAAATCCTTCAAACATTAATTTTAAAACCGTTAGATACTTTTTTGTCTTTAAGATACATTTAGCAAATTGCAGAATTGAAGCAGTAATGTGAAGAAAATATATCTAGAAATTGCTAGATGCTAAGAAAATATGATTTTAAAAAATGAAAATTTAAAAAATGCTTTTGTATCTTAGTAATATATTTTTTTTTAGTTCTAAAGCGAACATTATCGTTCGCTTTAGAACGTATCGTTAAGATACTTTTTAATAAGAAATTATTTTGTTCAACTATTGAATACAATAAAAGAGACATCTTTTACAAAAATGTATTACATATACATTTTGTATCTTACAGATACTTTTCTTTTAATAAATTTATTTATGAGAAATTTAAAATAATGAATGATTTTGAATAATAAAAAATATATTTTTAAGCATTAGAAAAAATTTGTAACTATGGGATACTTGGCATCTGCCAGATACATTTTTAAAAATTGTGGTTTGCAGGAAAATCAATTTCTAATGTACAATCGAATATATATTTTTAAATATTACTAAAATCAAGTCAATTTTTTAAGCAATAAATATATATTAAAATTTGTGCTCATACTTTCCGCCAGGCACACGTTATTTTTTCTCTCCTCCCAAAAAAACATTACTTAAAATCAAAACTTTATATAGTTGCCAACAACAAGAGATATAAACGTGGGTGCAAAAAATATGAATTATGAACAAATGTATATAAATTTCATAAATTGTAAGCTAAAAATATAAACAAAAAAAGAAATTAACAGGAAAAAATTTTTAAAACTTCTGGCTAAAATGTAATTGCAAGTTACCAGCAGACGCCTACTGATGATGAACTTTTTTTTGTTTTTGTAAGAAATTAAAAAAAACTTCAAAGAAAATATAAAGAAATAAAAAAAAAAAAAAAACAGGAGATATACATTGATAGACAATTTTAAGAGACAGACAACTTCATTTGCCTTAAATTATTTGTCTTTTAACACTAAATTGTTGATTAAGTATTAAACCATAGAAAAACATAAGCAAACAACAAGTGCAATATCATATATAGCAAAAGAAAATATTTACTTCATGCCTCCATGACAAAGGTCTAGGAAATGTAATTTTTTTTTAGTTTTTCTTGCTTGGCTGCTAATGCTGCATTTAGTAGCAAATGCAAACATTATATAGCAACGCACAGGCACACACATATTTTTGAGACTTCTCTTCTTTTTCTAAGTTTTTTTTTCCAAAGTTTCAAATAAAGATATTTTCAGTTTTCATTTAGAGGAGTTGCTATGTGTATGTGTATGTTTTTTATTTTATTTTTTTATTTCTAAAGTTTGTTTATGTGGCGCGACATTATGATGCAACTCATTGCAAATTTTTGTTGTTTTTCTTTTATTAGTTTTTTTCATTTTATTTTAGAAGCCATAGCATCAGCATTAAAATATTAAAATACCAAAAACGGAAAAAATCATTTAATGCGATGATATATTTATATGTTTGTTAGCATATTTCTATAATAGAAAAATCTATATAAAGAACTTTTGCAGTTTAAGGGAAGACCAGTTGTAAAAAAAAAAGAAAAGTTGATATTCTTTAAAAAGTTTTTCTTATTAAACATAAGCATTTAGCAACATGTTGGAGAAAGAATTTTTTCTTACATGAACATTATAATTAAGTTGTTAGATTTTATTAAAGAAAATTGCATATTGAAAAAATTTTTCCAGCGACTTGTTCCTAGAAAAAAAATTTCAAAACGATATATTGTTTTTAAAGAAATTTTACTTCTCTATGCTTTTAACAAAATTTTTTATTTTTAAGCTTGTAAAAAATTATGTATGTTGCTACCAACATGTTGACTAAGACATTTTTATTCTCAATACAAAAAAAAAAAAAAAAAATCTTGAAATTTTTTTTAATATTAACTTAATGTTTTAAGTTATATAAATTAATTTTTAAAAATTAATAAGTTTGCTGGCTACATGTTGACAAAGAAAATAATTGAAATAATTACACACACACCTACACATCCCAAAAACCATATTGCCAGCAACATGTTGAGAATAAAAAAATATATGTTTATTTTTTAAAGCTTTTTAAAATGTATTTTCATTTTAGATTTGTGTAAAAATTATGCTATTAGAA
Organism: Protocalliphora azurea; assembly: GCA_932274085.1. Taxonomy (NCBI): domain Eukaryota; kingdom Metazoa; phylum Arthropoda; class Insecta; order Diptera; family Calliphoridae; genus Protocalliphora; species Protocalliphora azurea. The sequence goes on from OW026519.1 coordinate 54,533,566, forward strand.
ATATGTTGAGAATAAAAACAATCAGCAACATTATTTATTTATTTTTTAAACAGCTTATTCATTTTATGAAAAAAAAAAAACAACAATGTTTAGTAACATGTTGCTATGAAAATAACTATGGGCACTATAAGTTTCTTATGTAAATATATACAAATAAATTTTAAGTATTTTATGGAGCTAGTGAAACATTAGGGTGCTTGCAACATGTTGCTAATAATAACGATGTTATAAAAAAAAAAATGAAAAAAACATATTTACTTTTGGAAAATTTTTTAAAACATTAGAATGTGAGAAGTATGTAAGAAATTATGTTAAGCAGCATGTTCCAGGAAAATTAAACTTTTATCAAAACATTTAAAAAAATAAAAATATGTTAGAAAAATTTTTAAGGAAAGAATTCGAAAGTAAACATTTTAAAGAATTTACGTTAAGAAACTTTTGGAAAAGGAAAATTAATCCTTCTCTCAGTATTTTCCGAGAGGATTTAAACACAACAATGTTGCTAGCAACTTGCTGATGAGAAAAACCATATCTTGACGAATGAGACCAGAATGACACAGCATGTTGCTAACAAAAATATTATTGTAGCTATAAGTTTTTTAAGAAAATATTTTAAAGTAGAAATTTTTGTAAACAGAAAGTTAGCAACAATTTACTAATAAGAGCAGGATTACACAAACACATACAGTAAGTTGCAAGCATTAAAATTTGGGTAATATCTAAGAAATTATAATGAGCAACATGTTGCAAAGAAAATTATTATTGGTAAAGATTTCATTTCCCAAAATTTAAAAAAAAAAATTTTAAACTTTTGAAAACATTTTGCAAAAAAATGACGAAGTATCTATATTTTCCCATAATAAATGTTGCTAACTACAAAAACATGTTTTAGAACTCCTAATTGGTAACATAATATATATGAAATACTTTAAAAACATACATTGTAGTTATTTTGAAAAAAAAAAAAAAAAAATGGAAACATATATTTTTTTTTGTAAATTTGCCTGTTTTTTTTATTAAATTTATTATTATTATTTGTTGAGTAGGAAATGTAATGAATATAAGTCCTTGGAGCTAAAATTTTTCATATATAAATTTTCCTCTGCACCATGTTGCAGAGGAAAATTTTCGAATCTATTGGAGTTAAGTAGTTATTTGCTAGGTTAAATAAGTTTAGCAAAAAATATTTTACTATGCTTCAAAAAATAATGAGAAAAAAATTTGCATTCTAATTAGTTATATAACAAAATGAAATGTTCACATATATAATTATCTTTACTTAAGAGTAAAAAAAAGAAAAAAAAACAATATATTGCAGAGAAAACATTTGAAATTTATTAAATAATCTCGACAACATTTTAAAGCTTTAAAATTGTATATATTGGTAATAAATTACATCCAGCAACATGCTGATGAGAAACAAAATTGTATGGAACATTTGAATTAAAAAATGATTTTAATTTATAAAACTATCTGTAATATGTTTCCAAAGATAATTTAAAATTCAGTGTAAAATGTTCATAACTATTTTAATAATCCAGAAATTAAACCCTAAGCGAATTGCTTAGAATAGTGAAGAAAATATATTTAAATATATTTTAGTAAATTTCTACAATTTAATTCAAAATGCCTTTATGTTCCTCTTCCAAAATATATAACGCAACATGTAATCTAGAAATTGTAATTAAATATTATAAAAAATTATAGATGTGTATCTTAATGTTAGTTCAGGTAGGTAGGTAGGGAAGGGTTGCACAGCACTCAGAAGAGTGCTTATGCATCCACTCGGAGACCAAAAGGTCCACTGTGAGTCCCTTCGTAAAGAATATAGAGAGAAACTACAGACGAGATATAGAAAAGAACAGGAAGGAAAATGATAGAGAAAAAAGCTGAGACCAAGAAAAGTATAGAAAAGAATAGAAAGAATCTGGAAAGGAAAAGTACTACCGCCCCAAGTCGCTCGCTCTAAGCCAACGACCCCCTATTCCCATGACGAATCCTATTAGTCTATCGAGATCTATTCTCGATATACTGTCCAATTCGTCAAGGAATCGACTGCCTAACCATTTCTGCCTACTTAGTTGTAGACATGGACAGTGACATATGATATATTCCACCGTCTCTAGCTCTTCATTATCTTCGCACATTCTGCAAAGACCGGAGGAATCTCTATCCCAATTCCCTATCATTCCCCCTATGGGACAATGACCTGTCAGAATATAATGTTAGTTCAAGTTTTATTAAAAATTAACAACAAAATATAATTGGTAATATTGTAACTAAACATGTATTGATTACAAACAAAATGTTACTGTCAACATTGTATCTAAACATGCTTTTGAAATGTTTTATTAAAATAATTTATTTTATGGTCACTCTAATTCTATAAGATTTTGATGTTTTTGGTTGCCTTAAAAAAAAATCCTAACAGTTTAATTTTATAACCAACGAATTGTTGTTGACTTAACTTATGCCCAGACTACTCTAGCAGCCAGTAAAAAAATATTTTAAATATAAACGTGTAAAATACTTCAATTTTCCTAATATTATTTTTTTTCTTGTTTAGACAGGCGTTTATGTTTCTTGTTTTTCTTTTTTTTTTGTAAACTTTTTCATGATAAACATATCCAGATAAAAAATTAATTGTAAATTATTGAGTATCACAATAAAGGTTAAGCATGGTAGGAGGTTTTTCTTTGTTAAACAGAAACCTTAACAAAAAAACTTTAATATTTATACACGAATTTATGAATAAACAAAATATTGAATAAGTTTTATGATTTTATAAGATTTTTTTTTTTTTGGTGATTTTGAATTGTTTAAATAAACTTTGGCAATATAATTAAATTTTTTTTTGAAGTTGCATGTTGATATTTTGAGATAAGAGGCTAGATGTTGTGCTGGGCCACATGTTCTTTATTGAATAAGAGGTGTGAGTATTTAATAGATGTTAATGAGGATTATATAGATAAAAAATAAATGGTAATTGAAAAACTATTGGACAAAAAATTGAATTTTAAACTCTACAGGTTGAAAAATTGAAAGACCAGGCGGCTTTTGGGTACTTTATCTAAAACTAATGGAGATTAAATTTAAATTAAAAGTTGTATTAAAGGCAACTTGTAGCATGAATTAATTAGTGTATGCAAAGGCATGTTTGTATGCAGAAACAGGTTTTTAAAAATTTTTAATTTTAAACTTATTAAAGTATTTATATTTCATTTAAATTTAATATCTTTTCTCAACATGTTTAGAAGCAAATATGATTAGAATAATAATAAGAATAATTATAAATAAATAAATAAGTTCCTCCACATGTTGCTAAGAAAAATGTTTATACCTGTATGTTGCTAACAAAATTGTTTACAGCAATATGTTGAAATCTTTTAATATATATTTTTTTAATGTTGCTTAGAATTCCAATAATTATTTAAATTTTATTTAAATATATATAGCAAATTTTTATCTTTGTTAAATACGTTAGAACATTTGTGTTAGCAACATGTTGCTAACATAAATGTGTATAGCAATATTTTTCTAACCTCTAATGTTTGTCTAAAAATGGTACAAATAATTCTAAAAGAAATTTAAATTTTATTACAATATCTGTAGTATTCATTTGCATACATTAAATAACTTCTAGTTTCTTTACATGTTGCTTTCATTTTCACAGACTATTGGCAATATGTTACAGATTTAATGAATTAAGTTTTGGGAATAATACTAAGATAAAATCTTATGAAATTGTTAACATATTTAAAACTATTTTGAAATTATATTTAAATCTTATTAAGATTTATATATTAAAATTTTATCCCTATTAAATATGTTAGCAATCACATGTTGCTAACATAAATATGTATAGCCCCATGTTGCTAAACCTTCTTAATGTTATCCTAAAATGTTGCTAAAAATTTTAATAATTAAAATTTTATTAAAATTTCTACAGCAAATTTTTCTTTACATTAAATAACTTACAAAGTTTCTTTACATGTTGCTTACATTTTCGCAGACTATTGGCAACATGTTGCTGATTTAATGTTATGTGTAGATAGAAATTTGCAACCTATATATTTGATTCAATAACTTACTTTCTTATAAAAAACAAATATTGAGGACTTACCTGAAAAAAAGAAAGAAAAAATATTATTAATATTAAAAAAAAATTAAAGAATAAAATTATGAAATTGATTTAAGGACAATATTACTGGGACAATCAAAATCTAAATTTTATCCCAATATTACGCAAGATATTTTACAGATATATATTAGAAATTGAGTATTAAAAATTTAAACGCTCACAGCTACAATATTAAATCATTTTACAGAAAAATCAGTTTCGAGGGATCATTTTTGGATTTTTATTAAAATTGTATCTTTGAACTTTACTTTTTTATGTAAAAAACAATTTAAAACATATTATATTTCTTTACTCAAAATACAAAGAAAATATCTTATGTTCTATAAATTCGCAGAAATGAAGAAAATCCTAATATAAGTGGTTCGAAGGACCATTTTTTAAACACACATCTTTCAATTTAAAATTAATTTAAAACTGAAATTTCTTCTAAAAATTCCCAAAAAAAAGCAGACAATAAATTATTAAAAATAAATAACCTAACTACTGCTAACAAATTATAATCTTCTTTTACTTATATTAAACTAAAATATCTCCTAAATATTTTCTAAAGTAAAGAACCTTTATGAACAAAGAAAAATTAAAAATTTTGAAAATTTTTATTTCAAAAATATTTTTGGTTCGAAGGTTTAATTTTTTTTTCTTTTCAGATATATTTCAGAGAAAACTATTTGAATTGAAGAAATTATTTATTTCCTATTTCATTCGATTTGTAGAAGCATTTTTAAGATAGAGTTTTCATTAAAATTTTATAACAGTTATTTAAAAACTTCTTTTACTTCTTTTAAATTGATTCAGTATACGAGTTACCTTGTATTGTATAAATAGACAAAAGTCCAGAACATCCTAATATATCCCTGTAGTTTTTTCGGTATTAATTGACCCAATTTTAGACACTAAAGTTCATTCGTGTCTAACCACTTAGCACAGTTAAATGTGTATATTTTTTTTCTTTACTCTCGTTTGTACATTTTGTGAACGATCGTTAAAGCGATTGACACTTTACTGACCCTATGGTAAGCGGGAAGAAGTCCAAAAGAAGATGACAAAAAATTTGCACTGATTCTAAATGATTGTTAGTGCACAAAAGTGTCACTTCGTAGCCAAGGAGGTGATTGTGTTAATGGTTCGAAGGAATATTTTTCTAACTTTATTCTTCATTCACTTGTTTTTGTAAAAATCAATTTGAGACAAAATTTTTTACCAAAAGTTCTCAAAGTAAAGATGACTTAATAATATATTAAAAATAAAAAAAAAAATTAACTTTTTTTTTGAAAATTTTTGGATGATTTTGTCACAAAAAGATACCACTCACAGAAAACTACAAGGGGTTTAACAAATAATCTATAAATGATCTAAATACTATGAATGAGCAGATCAATATTTCTGTGACTTTTTGAACTTCCCTCGTAGTTAATAGACTACTGTCAAATTTTGAGCAAGTGTCGTCATTTACTTTGCGTTTAACAGCTGTTCAAAACATACAACCTCGTGTATTTTTATAAAAATGGAAAAAAGTGAATTTCGAGTGTTCATTAAACATTATTTTTTTCGAAAAAAAAAAAAAAAAACGTCAATCAAACCTCTGCTCCATCAATTTCAATGGTAAAAAAGTGGTTTATTGACTTTCGTTGTGGTCGCACAAGTACACATGACGCTGAACGTTCTGGACGGCCAATTGAGGTCAGTACACCCGAAAATGTCAAAAAAAAATCCACGATAAGGTGTTGGCCGAACGAAGAGTAAAAGTGCATGAGATTATTGATGCCATAGGCATTTCATATGGCAGTGTGGTTTCGATTTTAAATGATGGGTTTAAGAAAGTTGTCTGCAAGATGAGTGCCGCGTTTGCTCTCAATTGACCATAAACGTAAACGTGTGACAATTTCAAAGGATTGTTTGGAGTTGTTTAACCGCAATCCGAATGAGTTTTTGCGGCGTCTTATAACTGTGGATGAAACATGGATCCATTACTGTACTCCGGAGACTAAACTATGGGTTTCTCCGGGTAAACCTGCTCCGAAGAAGGCCAATTTAGCTTGTCGGCCAATAAAGTGATGGCAACAGTTCTTTGGGATGCACGCGGGATAATCCACCATCGATTACCTTCAAAAGGGAAAACAATAAACGGCGAATATTATGACAACTTATTAGACCGATTTAATGAGGATTTAAAAAGAAAACGACCCCATATGGCCAAGAAATGTTTTTTTTTATTAAGATAATGCACGGGTGCACACGTGTGCGGTCTCAATGGCAAAACTCTATGAATGGGGCTACGAAATGGTACCTCATCCGCCATATTCTTCGGATTTAGCCCCTAGTGACTACTTACAATTTCCAAGTCTAAAGAAATGGCTCGGTGGTAAGAGATTCAGCTCCAACGATGACATTATTGACCAAACAAATGCCTATTTTAAGGACCTCGAAAAATCCTATTTTTTGGAAGGGATACAAAAACTGGAGAAACGTTGGACTAAGTGTATTGAGTTAAAAGGAAAAAAGTATGTTGAAAAATAAATTTTTGTTTTGAAAAAAAAAACTGTCATTCAAAAGTCAAGGACTTATTGATCCGCCTTCGTAAGCTAATTTTTTATACAATTTACAACAAAGTTCAAAATTATTGCAAACAAAATAATGTTATAAAAAAAAATCCGTTTCGAAGTACCATTTCTTGAAAGAAGTTTTAAGCAAAATTTTGATTTTATTATGATTTTTTTTTTTTTTTTTTTTTTTTTTTGTACAAATTATTTCAAAACTTCTCTTATTTCTTAATCTATTTAAAATACAAAAATACTTTAGTATGGTATAAATAAAAAGAAATTGAGAATATTTTAATATTTTTAGTTCGAAAGACTAACTCTTAATAAACTTAAACATCGTCACTGGATTATATAAAAATCCATTTGAAACTAAATATTTTCTAAAAAGAGGGACTTTACAAAATATTCAAAATAGTTTTGTTAAAATTTTTTGCATTTCGGCTTAAGTTCACTGAATAAGTGTTGAAGAATACAGTGTACAAGTTTTATTGGACACTCGGCAGAATGGAATGCATTTTCTAGTCCGCCACGATCGTCATTAGCACTCTTCAGCCTCCTACCATGGTGTTCTCTGTATGTTTACTATTTAACTTGCAACTTTTTGGACAATGGAATCTGTAATTTATTTACCCTATATGTTATTAAGTTAGACGAATGATTTATGATAAAGTTTTTTACAATTACTTTGTATTCTCCTTTTTAAATTATTATTGTTTAAATGCTTAAAGGTAGTAATCAATCAATGTATAAATCAATCAATGTATAATTGTTATTGTTCAGCCACTGATTAAGTAGTAATGAACAATGTTGTTTAGTTGTAAGTTAAATAGATGATGCCTACAGAGAACACCACGTTGGGACGCTGAAGAGTGCTGATGATGGTCGTGGTGGACTAGAAAATGCATTCTATTCTGCCGAGTGTCCAATAAAACTTTTACACTGCACAGTGGGGCAGAATCGAAATTTTTTGGAAATAAATCCGTAACTTCTCATCGGCTGGTTGGATTAGGCGTAGCAGAGGAGTGTACAATGTTAAGCTTGAAAGGGGGGTACAACAAACCCCTCAGGGGCGGAGCTAAGGGGGCTCAAAGTTAGGTACCTCTGACATAAAAAATTTTTAATCGCTTGCCAAAATTTTTGTTTCTCGCCCGATTTCAAATATTTTCAAATATTTCTGTATACTTTTAATACACGCACAGATATGTATATATATACAAGTATTCTGTGAATTTTCATTAGGTAAAATATCTGAAAGAGTCAATTCGGAAAAGTGCCTATACCGAATTCTTGTGATATTATACGTTGCTGTTAGGTATCACCGGAAAGAATATTACCTATGCATTGTCACTAGCTCATAAAAGTATAGATTTTGAACCTTGTACACTCCTCTGCTACGCCTGTACCAAATTTCATGAAAATCCAACCAGCCGATCAGAAGTTACAGATTTATTTCCAAAAAAATTAGATTCTGACACACTGTGCACTGTAAAGCCGAAATGAAAAAAAATCTAAAAAAACTATATGAAAAAGTTTAATAAAAAACTATTAACTAACTAATATTCAAAATATTCAGATGGACTATTTTTAATATATTTTTTTTTTTTTTACAAAATTTTATCCCAGTAGTTTTTGGTTCGGATATTATTTATTTATTTTTTTTAAGTTTCTTTTATTCTTAAAAAAAAAATTCTTTTAAATATTAAAAATAAAAATACAGGAGATGTGTTTTTAAAAAAATCTTTTGTTTGAGGACCGTTTTTTAGCTGAAATTTCATCTATAAGAATTTATAGAAAATTATTTTTAAAAGTACAACATTTTAAATAATGTTTAACAATATTCGATTCAAATTATCATTTCTCAAAAGAACACCTCGAATGCCCATTTTTCTGAAAAAAAAAGAAAATTTAAACGAAATCTAATATATTTTATTTCAAAATTCCTTTTAATATTTTCATCAAAAATATAAAGATTAAAGCCTCTTCTATTTTGTAATATTTGTCTAACCAATTTGTAATTTAAAACCTCTTTCTTTTTGTTAAACTAGAAAAACATTGAAATATCTTATGCCAATTCCTTTTTCTTTTCTCAAAAAGAAATAAGAAAGCTTTAAGGATTTCAAACACATAACCACTTATACGTACATATTTGTTGGTACGAACGAGCATTATTTGTCTACAATTTCTCAAGAACAAGAGAAATTGCTATAGAAGAATAGTGGAGTTGCAAGTAGCAGCAGTTGAAACAACAATAGTAAAGTATAACTGTTTACGAATAAAAGTGCATGAGGACTATGTGCGTGTAGAAGTGTAAGTGTTATAAAAACCAACACTTTACTTTCATGTTTTTGAACGAATCTATATATAACAATTTCCTTTTTGTGTTGCTTTTAAAAAGAAAAATGGAAAGAGAAAACATAGTAATATCAACGGCACATGAACCATTTAACGTGTATTTTACCACAAAGTCTTTCTTTATTTTTTTTTTTTTTATTTATTTATTTTTTTTTCTTGCACTTCGATTTTAGTCCTTATACAAGTGTATTAAGTTTTTCTTTTTCCTCTATTTTGCAACATTTCTTAAAGCATTTTCATGCTTTTGTTGCAACAATGAAATAGTATTAACAGTGTTATAAGTAAAAGATACATTTATAATGCCATAATAATTTAAAAAAAAAAGATGTGGTCCTGGTTGGTTTACTTAAGCAAAAGTATCCTGTATTTAACTTTAAATGGAGCAGAATTTCATGTTCTTTTACATTTTCCAGCTAGCTTTAGTTTTCTTTTTTGCGAATTTCTATTTTATTTGTGGAAATAATATTATCTTACAATAAATGTACATTAATGGCTGGCAAATATAATATTTGAAACGTGGCTAATATCAATGAGAACTTAGCTGAGGCAAAAGAAGAATGGAAAAAGATTAAAAACTATTACAAATACAAGAAAATGTTACATTTTTTCTTGGCAAAATGGAACAAAAAAATAAAAAAGAAATTAGATATTATTAAATAAATTGAAAGATATTGAAAAAGAATTAAAGGAAAGTTTTTTTTTTTGTAATAAATCTTGAATAAATAAAAAAAAAAAATTATGCAAAAGAAATTAACTTTTTATTACAGAATAATAACAAAACGAAAAAAATGATTCAGAAACATTTTAATTAATATACATATAAATTAACTAAATTAAAAGCAAAACTCCAACTTAATTTCATATGCACACTTATAACTTTATTATGCTAAAAATAAATTCTTTCTCTAAACTATTTTTCACGCTTTAAAATCCTTTTATAAAATATAATCTGCCACATTTCATTTCCTATTTAGAATTTCTTTTGGGAGGGAATTGTTAAACTATTTACCATTTCAACTCCCTTATCATGTTTTTCTTTTTCTTTTCTATATCATCATTTTGTTTTCTTTTTTTCTCTTAAAAAATAGAGAAAAATATTTGTATACTTTATTGTAGCATGTTTTCACTTGCATTTGTCTAAATGTCCAAATAATTTCTTAAGTTTTATTGTTTGTTATTCTTGCTGAAGTAAGAAAACACAACAACTTAAAACTTTTCTTACAACTTAAAAGCATGAAGATAAACAATTAAATCAAAAATTTTTCGAACAAATTCATTACAAAAAAATAAAAATATATTATGAAATATAGAGTGTAATCAGAATTATAGAATAGGCTATGGAATATACTCTAGACCATATAGATAAACAATACTCCACACTAATAACTATACTACAGTTCAAATTTTAGACTACAGCCCAAACTATAGACAAACCATTCATTGTCCACGCTATAGACTAGACTATAAACTATACTATATTCCAGTCACTAAACTAGGCTAAAGTCCCGACTAAAAACTATAATATAGTCCATATTAGTCCATATTATAAACTAGACTATAATCAAGAATATAAACTAGACTATAGTCCCGATGGTAATCTAGAAAATAGTCCAGACTATAGCCTAGTTCAGACTATGGCCTAGAATATAGTCTTGCCTATAAACTAGACTACAGTTCAGCATATAGTTCAGCCTATAGTCCAGCCTATAAATTAGACTATAGTCAAAAATATAAACTGGACTATAGTCCAGACTATAGCCTAGACTATAGTCCAGACTATAGCCTAGACTATAGTCCAGACTATAGCCTAGACTATAGTCTAGACTATAGCCTAGACTATAGTCCAGACTATAACCTAGACTATAGTCCAGACCATAACCTAGACTATAGTCCAGATTATTGCCCAAAATATTAACTAGACAATAGTTCAGACTAAAAACTAAACTACAGTTCAAATTATAGACTCTAGTCCAAACTATAGACAGACCATTGCACACGCTATAGACTAATCTATTAACTATACTATATTTCAGTCTCTAAACTAGACTATAGTTCCGACTATAAACTATAATAGAATCCATATTATAGCGTAGGCTATAAACTAAACTTTAGTCAAGAATACAAACTAGACTATAGTCCAGACTATAAATTAGACTAAAGTCAAGAATATAGACTACAGTCAAGAATACTATAGTCCAGACAACAAATTAGACTATAGTTTTAGTTCAGGCTATAAACTAGACTATAGCCTAACCTATAAACTACACAATAGTCTAACCTATAAACTAGACTAAAGTCAAGAATGTAAGCTAGAATATTGTCCAAAATATAAACTAGACTATAGTCCAGACTATAAACTAGATTCGAATCCAGTCCATAAACTAGATAATAGTCCAGACTATAGCCTATACTATAGCCTAAGGTATAGTCCAGACTATTAACTAGACTATATTCCGGACCATAGCCAAGACTATAGTCCAAACTATAGTATAGACTATTGTCCAGTCTATAATCTAGCAAATAATCCAAACTATAGCCTAGACTATAGTCCAGACAATAGGCTAGACTTTAGTCCAGACTATAAACTAGCCTATAGTCCAGACTATAAACTATACTATAGTCCAAGCTATAAACTAGACTAAAGTGAAGAATATAAACTAGACTATAGTCCAAAATATAAACTAAACTATAGTCCAGACATTAAATTAGAATATAGTCCAGACTATAGTCTAGACCATAGTGTAAACTATAAATTAGACTGTAGTCCAGGCTATAAACTAGACTATAGTCTAGACTAAAAATTAGTCTAGTCTAGACTATAAACTAAAGTATAGTCCAGAATATAGCCCAGTCTTTAAACTAAAAAATAGTCCAGACTATAGCCTAGACTAAAGGCAATACTATAAACTGTGTTATAGTCCAGTCTATAAACTATAGTCTAGTCTAAAAAATTGAAAATATTACAGACTATAGTCCAGGCTATAAACTACACAATAGTACAAACTATAATCCAGAATATAGTCCAGACTATAGCCTAAACTATATTCCCGTCTATAGTTGATGGAAAAAAAACTGTATCATAGTCCACACTAAAGATTATCTTTAAACTAGAAATAAGACTTGACTTTATATTTCAGGTGTATGATTACTTTTATATTTAACTATAAAAAAGCTAAGAAGACAAGACAAAAAAATCAATTGTTGTAAAACTTTTTGTTGTTTAACAAATGTTCATGTAAGTTTATAAATAAAATTTTCTTAAAACATGTTATTTTGTATATGTGTATGTACTAAGTTTTTTTTTTGCCCTCAAAGCAAAAATCTTGTACTAACTATTTAAACACAAAGAACAACAAATACACAAACTAACAAATTTTCTATAATATTTAAGAAGTGGCTTACTTAGGAAAATTCTCTTTAGCTTTTGAAAAAGCCAAGAAATAAAAAAAAAACTGCTTAAACCAGAGAAATGTTTGGTAACTCCTCCTTCCTACAACAAAAGAATCAAAAGTAACCTATAAAAGAGAAAAATGCCCAAAGTGTTAAACTTTTTATTTGATTTCTTTTATATTTTTCTATTGCTATTATTAGAAAAAAAAACTAAGTGTTATTTGTATTATATAGAAAATAAACAGATTTTCATGCAATTGTTAAATAATAATACTCGTATTATTATACTATTTATTTGTTTGTGGTCTTAATTTTTTGGTCAATCATGTAAATATTTATTTAACAGTTTTTGTCAATATAATTTTATAAACATTTTTGTGTTAGTAATTGAATTGATATTGTGGCTATTAGCTAGAAATAAATTATTTTAAATGTTTAAATGTTATGTAAGTATGTTAATTTAATTATGTTCCAACAAATCCTTTAGGCTGCATTATAAACACAATTGTTAGAGAATTGTTGTATTGCATTATTTTTATTGAAATGCTTTTAAACATTTACTGCTACATTTGTGGCATAAAATGCTAAATGAATATAAAAATTAAAAAATGTATTCATAACAAAACATTCTATATTGATTTCCCTAGTGTTTTGTGTGTATTTCAATATTTTCTCCATACAAAAACATATGCAACCTAGTGTGGCAAACAATCTAACACAAGTGCTACAGTTAAAAGCCACAGTAAAAAGGTTATGACAACACTTAAAAAAAGTGCTTTACAATATTTACTATTGATTTTAAGAAGATTAAATATTTAGTTAGCGTTAAATTTTTTTAAAAGGGAATTTTAAACATATAAAAGACTGTAATCTATAAAAATAAAAAAAAACAAAAAATGTACCATCAATAATTTTAATTACCAGCTTATAGTCTAGTCTGTAGTCCAATCTAGTCTAAAGTTTGGACAATACTCTAGTCTATAGTCTGGACTATAGCCTAACCTGTAGTCTAATCAAATTTATTGCATATAGTCTCTGTAGTCTAGTTTACAGTCTAACTTAGCCTATAATCTAGGCAATAGTTTGGTGTATAGTCAGGACTATACTCTAGTTTACCGTCTGGACTATAGTCTGGATTATACTTTGGATTATAGTCTAGTTTATAGTATGGACTATAGTCTAGATTATAGTCTGGATTATAGTCTATAGACAAGATTATACTTTAATCTCAAGTCTGGAATATAGTCTAGTTTATAGTCCGGACTGTATTCCAGTTTATAGTCTGAACTATAGTCTATCTCATAGTTTGGACTATAGTCTAGTTTATAGTCTGAACCATAGTCTACTCTATAGCTTGGACTTTAGTCTAGTTTATAGCATGAACCATAATCTACTCTATAGCTTGGACTAGTTTATAGTCCCGACTGTAGTTTAGTTTATAATCCGTAATATAGTCTAGTTTATAGTCTGGGAAATAATCTCGTTTATAGTTTGGGATATAGTCTCTTCTATAATCTGGGCTATAGTATAGTTTATAGTCTGGACAATAACCTAGGTCATAGCAGTTACGGTTTCAGCAAGATATATGGACGAAGTGGAGCTAATCTCGAATGAAGTAGTATGGACTATTAGAAACTGGATGAAAAGTGTGGGGTTGGAACTTCCCGAACATAAAACGGAGATTGTATTAGTTACAAGCAGGCGTAAAAAAGAGACCATGAGAATAACGGTTGGAGAACACCAGGTGACATCATAATCTCATCTCAAATATTTGGGAGTTCTCATAGATGCCAGACTTAACTGACGAAGCCAAACGCTTGGATGAAAACAGAAGAGATCCAAATCAACTGGACACTCGTGTACGTAAAATTGAAAGAGAAGCTTCTATAAGGCAATGGCAGAGCAGATGGGAAGACAGCCGCAAAGGAAGGTGGACCTTTAAACTAATCCCGAGAATAGATGTATGGCTAAACAGACGACATGGAGAAGTTAATTACCACTTAACGCAGTTTCTCTCAGGCCACGGAGGATACCGAAGTTACCTGTACAGATTCGGGTTGGATAACTCCCCATATTGCCCTAACTGTCAAAACCAAGAGGAAGACCCAGAACACGTCGTGTTCTACTGCGCACGCTTTCGCCACGATCGACAGAAAATAGAAGAAGTCCTTGGATGCCAACTTAATCCGCAAAATATTGTTGACATCATCCTAAATAAGAAAGAAAATTGGGATGCAATATCCTCAATGATTAAAAGTATTCATGATAAACTTAGAACGGAAGAGAATCTGAGGAAATCCCAGACACCAGAAGTAGCCTAGATAAGGCTCTCCTGCCCCGCGATGAAATATCTTTGTAGACAGTTCCGCAGGGTTGCTGAATGACGAAGGAGGTGGTTTTAGTCGGTAGGAATCCGACATAACCCGTTGAGCCTCAAGTGGCATCGGGTATCATATGAAAGATTTCCACCTGCCTAATAGAAAAAAAAAACCTAGGTCATAGTCAACAACTTAGTCTATAGTGTAGTCTATAGTCTTGACTATAATCTAGTCCATAGTCAAGACAATAGTTTCGACTACAGCCTGTACTACAGTATAGTCTATGGTCTACTTGTCACAATCAGCATAATTGTAAAATTTCATTTAACTGTCAATGTCCTATAACTTTTCCTGCAGAATTTTTCTATTGCAAATTACTCCAAGTTAAGGAATAAAAAAAAAGAAAAAAAAAATATTGTTATTTTGATAAAACGAATGAATAAATGCTGTTAAAATCATAAAACTATTTTTCTTTATTTCTATTTTAACTTAAAATACTTTGTATAGAAATTTTATTTTGCGTAAGTTAAGGGATCATTGAAACTACCAGTCCGGTATTATTTTTAGTCTGCTGTTGTTTTGTTTTTAAAGTTTTGTACTTTTTTGCGCTCTCTGTTAGTTTTGTGTAATAATAGGACTTTATGACCAAAAGTTTCACAAATGAAATATAACGACAAAAAGCAAAACAAGAAAGAAAACAAAACAACATTATTAGAAGTCTACAGAGTTTATATAAGAAGTTTAAGTAAAGAAAAAATAAAAATATAGTATAAAATTTCATAAACTCCTAAAAGTATGCTTCAACTAACAAACTTCATTGTACCTGCACTAAGTATGCCATAAATTTACAATATTTTATTTTTAAAGCATACTTTAAGGGTTATTTATCATTTTAACTTTTCATTATTTTTTTCATTCATTAAATAATAAATAATTTTATGAATACAACACTTAATTAAACATGACCAATTACAGGGGCTTCATTCATACTATATTGAAAAATTAAGAGACAAATTATTTATAAAATGCAAAAAAAAAAGACTTAACATTGACCATTAATTTAACACAAAACGATTTTATGTGGTTTTAACTGTTGATTACTATTTTGCTCTACATACAGCCTCCTATTTACCACAATTTTAACTACACAGCTCTTGCCATGATTCACTATGGCTCATTGGTTATTTATATCAAAAAAAGAAAAACATTGGAGCTTAATAATAAAAATTCAAAGAAGAAAAAAAAAATGAACAACAAATTGAAAAATTGTGCAAATAATTTTTCACTGTAAAACAATATGAAAGGCAACGCACGTTTACATTTCATTGTTATTTTTTTATTTTCCATTTTTTTCCTTTTCATTGTTTTTGTTGCTGCTGAAGTTTTTTTTTTACTGTAAAATATTCCCTATTATTCAGGCAAACAAAATGTGTCAATAAAATGATTTATAATGGTTTATGGCAAAAATGATCAAATGACTTCTATGCTATGAACATATCCCTACAAGAGTGGATGGGTGTTAAAGGTTTGTTTGCATGATAAGGATAACTAAGGTGAAAAATTCTGCTAACAAAGTAGGTTTAGTCCAGACCTAGATCACAGTACAAACTAGATCAGAGTAAAAACTATAATCCAGACTATAGATTAGACTATAGTCCAGACTATAGACTAGACTATAGTCCAGACTATAGACTAGACTATAGTCCAGACTATAGACTAGACTATAGTCCAGACTATAGACTAGACTATAGTCCAGACTATAGACTAGACTACAGTCCAGACTATAGACTAGACTACAGTCCAGACTATAGACTAGACTATAGTCCAGACTATAGACTAGACTATAGTCCAGACTATAGACTAGACTATAGTCCAGACTATAGACTAGACTATAGTCCAGACTATAGACTAGACTATAGTCCAGACTATAGACTAGACTATAGTCCAGACTATAGACTAGACTATAGTCCAGACTATAGACTAGACTATAGTCCAGACTATAGACTAGACTATAGTCCAGACTATAGACTAGACTACAGTCCAGACTATAGACTAGACTACAGTCCAGACTATAGACTAGACTATAGTCCAGACTATAGACTAGACTATAGTCCAGACTATAGACTAGACTATAGTCCAGACTATAGACTGGACTATAGTCCAGACTATAGACTAGACTATAGTCCAGACTATAGACTAGACTATAGTCCAGACTATAGACTAGACTATAGTCCAGACTATAGACTAGACTATAGTCCAGACTATAGACTAGACTATAGTCCAGACTATAGACTAGACTATAGTCCAGACTATAGACTAGACTATAGTCCAGACTATAGACTAGACTATAGTCCAGACTATAGACTAGACTATAGTCCAGACTATAGACTAGACTATAGTCCAGACTATAGACTAGACTATAGTCCAGACTATAGACTAGACTATAGTCCAGACTATAGACTAGACTATAGTCCAGACTATAGACTAGACTATAGTCCAGACTATAGACTAGACTATAGTCCAGACTATAGACTAGACTATAGTCCAGACTATAGACTAGACTATAGTCCAGACTATAGACTAGACTATAGTCCAGACTATAGACTAGACTATAGTCCAGACTATAGACTAGACTATAGTCCAGACTATAGACTAGACTATAGTCCAGACTATAGACTAGACTATAGACTAGACTATAGTCCAGACTATAGACTAGACTATCGTCCAGACTATAGACTAGACTATAGTCCAGACTATAGACTAGACTACAGTCCAGACTATAGACTAGACTATAGTCCAGACTATAGACTAGACTATAGTCCAGACTATAGACTAGACTATAGTCCAGACTATAGACTAGACTACAGTCCAGACTATAGACTAGACTATAGTCCAGACTATAGACTAGACTACAGTCCAGACTATAGACTAGACTACAGTCCAGACTATAGACTAGACTACAGTCCAGACTATAGACTAGACTATAGTCCAGACTATAGACTAGACTATAGTCCAGACTATAGACTAGACTACAGTCCAGACTATAGACTAGACTATAGTCCAGACTATAGACTAGACTATAGTCCAGACTATAGACTAGACTATAGTCCAGACTATAGACTAGACTATAGTCCAGACTATAGACTAGACTATAGTCCAGACTATAGACTAGACTATAGTCCAGACTATAGACTAGACTATAGTCCAGACTATAGACTAGACTATAGTCCAGACTATAGACTAGACTATAGTCCAGACTATAGACTAGACTATAGTCCAGACTATAGACTAGACTATAGTCCAGACTATAGACTAGACTATAGTCCAGACTATAGACTAGACTATAGTCCAGACTATAGACTAGACTATAGTCCAGACTATAGACTAGACTATAGTCCAGACTATAGACTAGACTATAGTCCAGACTATAGACTAGACTATAGTCCAGACTATAGACTAGACTATAGTCCAGACTATAGACTAGACTATAGTCCAGACTATAGACTAGACTATAGTCCAGACTATAGACTAGACTACAGTCCAGACTATAGACTAGACTACAGTCCAGACTATAGACTAGACTACAGTCCAGACTATAGACTAGACTATAGTCCAGACTATAGACTAGACTACAGTCCAGACTATAGACTAGACTACAGTCCAGACTATAGACTAGACTACAGTCCAGACTATAGACTAGACTACAGTCCAGACTATAGACTAGACTATAGTCCAGACTATAGACTAGACTACAGTCCAGACTATAGACTAGACTATAGTCCAGACTATAGACTAGACTATAGTCCAGACTATAGACTAGACTATAGTCCAGACTATAGACTAGACTATAGTCCAGACTATAGACTAGACTATAGTCCAGACTATAGACTAGACTATAGTCCAGACTATAGACTACACTATAGTCCAGACTATAGACTAGACTATAGTCCAGACTATAGACTAGACTATAGTCCAGACTATAGACTACACTATAGTCCAGACTATAGACTAGACTATAGTCCAGACTATAGACTAGACTATAGTCCAGACTATAGACTAGACTATAGTCCAGACTATAGACTAGACTATAGTCCAGACTATAGACTAGACTATAGTCCAGACTATAGACTAGACTATAGTCCAGACTATAGACTAGACTATAGTCCAGACTATAGACTAGACTATAGTCCAGACTATAGACTAGACTATAGTCCAGACTATAGACTAGACTATAGTCCAGACTATAGACTAGACTATAGTCCAGACTATAGACTAGACTATAGTCCAGACTATAGACTAGACTATAGTCCAGACTATAGACTAGACTATAGTCCAGACTATAGACTAGACTATAGTCCAGACTATAGACTAGACTATAGTCCAGACTATAGACTAGACTATAGTCCAGACTATAGACTAGACTATAGTCCAGACTATAGACTAGACTATAGTCCAGACTATAGACTAGACTATAGTCCAGACTATAGACTAGACTATAGTCCAGACTATAGACTAGACTATAGTCCAGACTATAGACTAGACTATAGTCCAGACTATAGACTAGACTATAGTCCAGACTATAGACTAGACTATAGTCCAGACTATAGACTAGACTATAGTCCAGACTATAGACTAGACTATAGTCCAGACTATAGACTAGACTATAGTCCAGACTATAGACTAGACTATAGTCCAGACTATAGACTAGACTATAGTCCAGACTATAGACTAGACTATAGTCCAGACTATAGACTAGACTATAGTCCAGACTATAGACTAGACTATAGTCCAGACTATAGACTAGACTATAGTCCAGACTATAGACTAGACTATAGTCCAGACTATAGACTAGACTATAGTCCAGACTATAGACTAGACTATAGTCCAGACTATAGACTAGACTATAGTCCAGACTATAGACTAGACTATAGTCCAGACTATAGACTAGACTATAGTCCAGACTATAGACTAGACTATAGTCCAGACTATAGACTAGACTATAGTCCAGACTATAGACTAGACTATAGTCCAGACTATAGACTAGACTATAGTCCAGACTATAGACTAGACTATAGTCCAGACTATAGACTAGACTATAGTCCAGACTATAGACTAGACTATAGTCCAGACTATAGACTAGACTATAGTCCAGACTATAGACTAGACTATAGTCCAGACTATAGACTAGACTATAGTCCAGACTATAGACTAGACTATAGTCCAGACTATAGACTAGACTATAGTCCAGACTATAGACTAGACTATAGTCCAGACTATAGACTAGACTATAGTCCAGACTATAGACTAGACTATAGTCCAGACTATAGACTAGACTATAGTCCAGACTATAGACTAGACTATAGTCCAGACTATAGACTAGACTATAGTCCAGACTATAGACTAGACTATAGTCCAGACTATAGACTAGACTATAGTCCAGACTATAGACTAGACTATAGTCCAGACTATAGACTAGACTATAGTCCAGACTATAGACTAGACTATAGTCCAGACTATAGACTAGACTATAGTCCAGACTATAGACTAGACTATAGTCCAGACTATAGACTAGACTATAGTCCAGACTATAGACTAGACTATAGTCCAGACTATAGACTAGACTATAGTCCAGACTATAGACTAGACTATAGTCCAGACTATAGACTAGACTATAGTCCAGACTATAGACTAGACTATAGTCCAGACTATAGACTAGACTATAGTCCAGACTATAGACTAGACTATAGTCCAGACTATAGACTAGACTATAGTCCAGACTATAGACTAGACTATAGTCCAGACTATAGACTAGACTATAGTCCAGACTATAGACTAGACTATAGTCCAGACTATAGACTAGACTATAGTCCAGACTATAGACTAGACTATAGTCCAGACTATAGACTAGACTATAGTCCAGACTATAGACTAGACTATAGTCCAGACTATAGACTAGACTATAGTCCAGACTATAGACTAGACTATAGTCCAGACTATAGACTAGACTATAGTCCAGACTATAGACTAGACTATAGTCCAGACTATAGACTAGACTATAGTCCAGACTATAGACTAGACTATAGTCCAGACTATAGACTAGACTATAGTCCAGACTATAGACTAGACTATAGTCCAGACTATAGACTAGACTATAGTCCAGACTATAGACTAGACTATAGTCCAGACTATAGACTAGACTATAGTCCAGACTATAGACTAGACTATAGTCCAGACTATAGACTAGACTATAGTCCAGACTATAGACTAGACTATAGTCCAGACTATAGACTAGACTATAGTCCAGACTATAGACTAGGACTATAGTCCAGACTATAGACTAGACTATAGTCCAGACTATAGACTAGACTATAGTCCAGACTATAGACTAGACTATAGTCCAGACTATAGACTAGACTATAGTCCAGACTATAGACTAGACTATAGTCCAGACTATAGACTAGACTATAGTCCAGACTATAGACTAGACTATAGTCCAGACTATAGACTAGACTATAGTCCAGACTATAGACTAGACTATAGTCCAGACTATAGACTAGACTATAGTCCAGACTATAGACTAGACTATAAGTCAGACTATAGACTAGACTATAGTCCAGACTATAGACTAGACTATAGTCCAGACTATAGACTAGACTATAGTCCAGACTATAGACTAGACTATAGTCCAGACTATAGACTAGACTATAGTCCAGACTATAGACTAGACTATAGTCCAGACTATAGACTAGACTATAGTCCAGACTATAGACTAGACTTTAGTCCAGACTATAGACTAGACTATAGTCCAGACTATAGACTAGACTATAGTCCAGACTATAGACTAGACTATAGTCCAGACTATAGACTAGACTATAGTCCAGACTATAGACTAGACTATAGTCCAGACTATAGACTAGACTATAGTCCAGACTATAGACTAGACTATAGTCCAGACTATAGACTAGACTATAGTCCAGACTATAGACTAGACTATAGTCCAGACTATAGACTAGACTATAGTCCAGACTATAGACTAGACTATAGTCCAGACTATAGACTAGACTATAGTCCAGACTATAGACTAGACTATAGTCCAGACTATAGACTAGACTATAGTCCAGACTATAGACTAGACTATAGTCCAGACTATAGACTAGACTATAGTCCAGACTATAGACTAGACTATAGTCCAGACTATAGACTAGACTATAGTCCAGACTATAGACTAGACTAGACTATAGTCCAGACTATAGACTATAGACTAGACTATAGTCCAGACTATAGACTAGACTATAGTCCAGACTATAGACTAGACTAGACTATAGTCCAGACTATAGACTAGACCTAGGACTATAGTCCAGACTATAGACTAGACTATAGTCCAGACTATAGTCTAGACTAGACTATAGTCCAGACTATAGACTAGACTAGACTATAGTCCAGACTATAGACTAGACTATAGTCCAGACTATAGACTAGACTAGACTATAGTCCAGACTATAGACTAGACTATAGTCCAGACTATAGACTAGACTATAGTCCAGACTATAGACTAGACTAGACTATAGTCCAGACTATAGACTAGACTATAGTCCAGACTATAGACTAGACTATAGTCCAGACTATAGACTAGACTAGACTATAGTCCAGACTATAGACTAGACTAGACTATAGTCCAGACTATAGACTAGACTATAGTCCAGACTATAGACTAGACTAGACTATAGTCCAGACTATAGACTAGACTAGACTATAGTCCAGACTATAGACTAGACTAGACTATAGTCCAGACTATAGACTAGACTATAGTCCAGACTATAGACTAGACTAGACTATAGTCCAGACTATAGACTAGACTAGACTATAGTCCAGACTATAGACTAGACTATAGTCCAGACTATAGACTAGACTATAGTCCAGACTATAGACTAGACTATAGTCCAGACTATAGACTAGACTATAGTCCAGACTATAGACTAGACTATAGTCCAGACTATAGACTAGACTATAGTCCAGACTATAGACTAGACTATAGTCCAGACTATAGACTAGACTATAGTCCAGACTATAGACTAGACTATAGTCCAGACTATAGACTAGACTATAGTCCAGACTATAGACTAGACTATAGTCCAGACTATAGACTAGACTATAGTCCAGACTATAGACTAGACTATAGTCCAGACTATAGACTAGACTATAGTCCAGACTATAGACTAGACTATAGTCCAGACTATAGACTAGACTATAGTCCAGACTATAGTCTCGACTATAGAGTAGACTATAGTCGAGACTATAGTCCAGACTATAGTCGAGACTATAGAGTAGACTATAGTCGAGACTATAGAGTAGACTATAGTCGAGACTATAGAGTAGACTATAGTCGAGACTATAGAGTAGACTATAGTCGAGACTATAGAGTAGACTATAGTCGAGACTATAGAGTAGACTATAGTCGAGACTATAGAGTAGACTATAGTCGAGACTATAGAGTAGACTATAGTCGAGACTATAGAGTAGACTATAGTCGAGACTATAGAGTAGACTATAGTCGAGACTATAGAGTAGACTATAGTCGAGACTATAGAGTAGACTATAGTCGAGACTATAGAGTAGACTATAGTCGAGACTATAGAGTAGACTATAGTCGAGACTATAGAGTAGACTATAGTCGAGACTATAGAGTAGACTATAGTCGAGACTATAGAGTAGACTATAGTCGAGACTATAGAGTAGACTATAGTCGAGACTATAGAGTAGACTATAGTCGAGACTATAGAGTAGACTATAGTCGAGACTATAGAGTAGACTATAGTCGAGACTATAGAGTAGACTATAGTCGAGACTATAGAGTAGACTATAGTCGAGACTATAGAGTAGACTATAGTCGAGACTATAGAGTAGACTATAGTCGAGACTATAGAGTAGACTATAGTCGAGACTATAGAGTAGACTATAGTCGAGACTATAGAGTAGACTATAGTCGAGACTATAGAGTAGACTATAGTCGAGACTATAGAGTAGACTATAGTCGAGACTATAGAGTAGACTATAGTCGAGACTATAGAGTAGACTATAGTCGAGACTATAGAGTAGACTATAGTCGAGACTATAGAGTAGACTATAGTCGAGACTATAGAGTAGACTATAGTCGAGACTATAGAGTAGACTATAGTCGAGACTATAGAGTAGACTATAGTCGAGACTATAGAGTAGACTATAGTCGAGACTATAGAGTAGACTATAGTCGAGACTATAGAGTAGACTATAGTCGAGACTATAGAGTAGACTATAGTCGAGACTATAGAGTAGACTATAGTCGAGACTATAGAGTAGACTATAGTCGAGACTATAGAGTAGACTATAGTCGAGACTATAGAGTAGACTATAGTCGAGACTATAGAGTAGACTATAGTCGAGACTATAGAGTAGACTATAGTCGAGACTATAGAGTAGACTATAGTCGAGACTATAGAGTAGACTATAGTCGAGACTATAGAGTAGACTATAGTCGAGACTATAGAGTAGACTATAGTCGAGACTATAGAGTAGACTATAGTCGAGACTATAGAGTAGACTATAGTCGAGACTATAGAGTAGACTATAGTCGAGACTATAGAGTAGACTATAGTCGAGACTATAGAGTAGACTATAGTCGAGACTATAGAGTAGACTATAGTCGAGACTATAGAGTAGACTATAGTCGAGACTATAGAGTAGACTATAGTCGAGACTATAGAGTAGACTATAGTCGAGACTATAGAGTAGACTATAGTCGAGACTATAGAGTAGACTATAGTCGAGACTATAGAGTAGACTATAGTCGAGACTATAGAGTAGACTATAGTCGAGACTATAGAGTAGACTATAGTCGAGACTATAGAGTAGACTATAGTCGAGACTATAGAGTAGACTATAGTCGAGACTATAGAGTAGACTATAGTCGAGACTATAGAGTAGACTATAGTCGAGACTATAGAGTAGACTATAGTCGAGACTATAGAGTAGACTATAGTCGAGACTATAGAGTAGACTATAGTCGAGACTATAGAGTAGACTATAGTCGAGACTATAGAGTAGACTATAGTCGAGACTATAGAGTAGACTATAGTCGAGACTATAGAGTAGACTATAGTCGAGACTATAGAGTAGACTATAGTCGAGACTATAGAGTAGACTATAGTCGAGACTATAGAGTAGACTATAGTCGAGACTATAGAGTAGACTATAGTCGAGACTATAGAGTAGACTATAGTCGAGACTATAGAGTAGACTATAGTCGAGACTATAGAGTAGACTATAGTCGAGACTATAGAGTAGACTATAGTCGAGACTATAGAGTAGACTATAGTCGAGACTATAGAGTAGACTATAGTCGAGACTATAGAGTAGACTATAGTCGAGACTATAGAGTAGACTATAGTCGAGACTATAGAGTAGACTATAGTCGAGACTATAGAGTAGACTATAGTCGAGACTATAGAGTAGACTATAGTCGAGACTATAGAGTAGACTATAGTCGAGACTATAGAGTAGACTATAGTCGAGACTATAGAGTAGACTATAGTCGAGACTATAGAGTAGACTATAGTCGAGACTATAGAGTAGACTATAGTCGAGACTATAGAGTAGACTATAGTCGAGACTATAGAGTAGACTATAGTCGAGACTATAGAGTAGACTATAGTCGAGACTATAGAGTAGACTATAGTCGAGACTATAGAGTAGACTATAGTCGAGACTATAGAGTAGACTATAGTCGAGACTATAGAGTAGACTATAGTCGAGACTATAGAGTAGACTATAGTCGAGACTATAGAGTAGACTATAGTCGAGACTATAGAGTAGACTATAGTCGAGACTATAGAGTAGACTATAGTCGAGACTATAGAGTAGACTATAGTCGAGACTATAGAGTAGACTATAGTCGAGACTATAGAGTAGACTATAGTCGAGACTATAGAGTAGACTATAGTCGAGACTATAGAGTAGACTATAGTCGAGACTATAGAGTAGACTATAGTCGAGACTATAGAGTAGACTATAGTCGAGACTATAGAGTAGACTATAGTCGAGACTATAGAGTAGACTATAGTCGAGACTATAGAGTAGACTATAGTCGAGACTATAGAGTAGACTATAGTCGAGACTATAGAGTAGACTATAGTCGAGACTATAGAGTAGACTATAGTCGAGACTATAGAGTAGACTATAGTCGAGACTATAGAGTAGACTATAGTCGAGACTATAGAGTAGACTATAGTCGAGACTATAGAGTAGACTATAGTCGAGACTATAGAGTAACTATAGTCGAGACTATAGAGTAGACTATAGTCGAGACTATAGAGTAGACTATAGTCGAGACTATAGAGTAGACTATAGTCGAGACTATAGAGTAGACTATAGTCGAGACTATAGAGTAGACTATAGTCGAGACTATAGAGTAGACTATAGTCGAGACTATAGAGTAGACTATAGTCGAGACTATAGAGTAGACTATAGTCGAGACTATAGAGTAGACTATAGTCGAGACTATAGAGTAGACTATAGTCGAGACTATAGAGTAGACTATAGTCGAGACTATAGAGTAGACTATAGTCGAGACTATAGAGTAGACTATAGTCGAGACTATAGAGTAGACTATAGTCGAGACTATAGAGTAGACTATAGTCGAGACTATAGAGTAGACTATAGTCGAGACTATAGAGTAGACTATAGTCGAGACTATAGAGTAGACTATAGTCGAGACTATAGAGTAGACTATAGTCGAGACTATAGAGTAGACTATAGTCGAGACTATAGAGTAGACTATAGTCGAGACTATAGAGTAGACTATAGTCGAGACTATAGAGTAGACTATAGTCGAGACTATAGAGTAGACTATAGTCGAGACTATAGAGTAGACTATAGTCGAGACTATAGAGTAGACTATAGTCGAGACTATAGAGTAGACTATAGTCGAGACTATAGAGTAGACTATAGTCGAGACTATAGAGTAGACTATAGTCGAGACTATAGAGTAGACTATAGTCGAGACTATAGAGTAGACTATAGTCGAGACTATAGAGTAGACTATAGTCGAGACTATAGAGTAGACTATAGTCGAGACTATAGAGTAGACTATAGTCGAGACTATAGAGTAGACTATAGTCGAGACTATAGAGTAGACTATAGTCGAGACTATAGAGTAGACTATAGTCGAGACTATAGAGTAGACTATAGTCGAGACTATAGAGTAGACTATAGTCGAGACTATAGAGTAGACTATAGTCGAGACTATAGAGTAGACTATAGTCGAGACTATAGAGTAGACTATAGTCGAGACTATAGAGTAGACTATAGTCGAGACTATAGAGTAGACTATAGTCGAGACTATAGAGTAGACTATAGTCGAGACTATAGAGTAGACTATAGTCGAGACTATAGAGTAGACTATAGTCGAGACTATAGAGTAGACTATAGTCGAGACTATAGAGTAGACTATAGTCGAGACTATAGAGTAGACTATAGTCGAGACTATAGAGTAGACTATAGTCGAGACTATAGAGTAGACTATAGTCGAGACTATAGAGTAGACTATAGTCGAGACTATAGAGTAGACTATAGTCGAGACTATAGAGTAGACTATAGTCGAGACTATAGAGTAGACTATAGTCGAGACTATAGAGTAGACTATAGTCGAGACTATAGAGTAGACTATAGTCGAGACTATAGAGTAGACTATAGTCGAGACTATAGAGTAGACTATAGTCGAGACTATAGAGTAGACTATAGTCGAGACTATAGAGTAGACTATAGTCGAGACTATAGAGTAGACTATAGTCGAGACTATAGAGTAGACTATAGTCGAGACTATAGAGTAGACTATAGTCGAGACTATAGAGTAGACTATAGTCGAGACTATAGAGTAGACTATAGTCGAGACTATAGAGTAGACTATAGTCGAGACTATAGAGTAGACTATAGTCGAGACTATAGAGTAGACTATAGTCGAGACTATAGAGTAGACTATAGTCGAGACTATAGAGTAGACTATAGTCGAGACTATAGAGTAGACTATAGTCGAGACTATAGACTAGACTATTGTCCAGACTATAGACTAGACTATTGTCCAGACTATAGACTAGACTATTGTCCAGACTATAGCCAATACTATAGACTAGACTATAGTCCAGTGGTTTGTTATAAATTTTCCTTAGAAATTTATAACAAAACACTGAAATAAATAAACTACATATAACAACAAGTTATCTTGACCATTATATACCAAGATCAAAGTGCAATAGATTTTCTATAAACTATACAATCAACTAAGAAAGCTCTAACTATCAATTTGCACACACATACACACAGTTTCTGAAAAGCAGTAACATAATGCGAATGTGGCAATCTCTGTGAAAAATAGCAAATGATAATGATCATTAATATTTAAAATCCACAATATAATAATTATATTGTCCGTTGTGTTGTGTTATTTAATCATGCAGTTGTTGTTGCGCTTGAATGACACACACTAACTGAATAAAAAAATATTTTACTTATAAATTGGCAATAAACAAACGATTTTGCCGCCACCCTCTTTTTGAAAAAGATTTGAGAAACTTAAAGCCTGAAGTGATGATATTTATTTGTAACTTGTTTATTTGGAATTGCTAGGGAAATTATAAAAACTGTATATTTTCTTTTAGTTTATATGGAAGTTCAACAGAGTTAAAGAATGAAGGTAAATTGCATAACGTTAAGGTTAGTATAGATCATCGGTTCTCAAATGGGGATCCGCGACCCACAAAGTGTCCGTACGAACATTTTAGAGTTCGCGAAGATCATTTACTTAAATACAAAATTTAAAGCATTTTTGTTTAACGAAAAATAATTAAAATTTGCTTTAAAAAATTTGTTGACATTAAGTAAAAATTTTATAGAAACGATCAATTCATATAAGGGTCGTAAGTAAACAAGATAATTATTAGGTCCACGTGAGTGATTAAGTTGATTATGTTCTATGAAATCTATATATTCTTTATTTTAAATGAAATACAGGGATGCCACACCGAAAGTAACTTAATCACAATTTTTGTAGTCTTTAAATTTTTTTTAATACGAAAATATGAGCACAAATTGATGATGATACCTAATTAAACATCATCTCAAATTTCAAATAATAACTTCCTCAACAAAAAGAAAAATTTATCCAAACTGATTTAAATTTAATTTTTGAATATATAATTTAAATGCGGCTGTACAAGTAAAAAGGATAATTTATGGTTCTATTTCAGAACTAGTCAAACTTACAGCTTTTAGTCAGAATTAATCAAAAATTGTGAAAAAACAAAATAGTTTATAATTTTTTTTATGTATAATATCAACAACAAATTATTAATTTTATTTTAAAAATTACCCCGAATCTCTTACATTTTTAAAATTATTTATTACGAGCAATAAGGCTTCAACAAATTTTAAACCAAATAAATTTAATATTTTTCCAATTTTGGAAATCCTGACCAGTACCAAATATTTTTTCTTAGAAATTAATTTATTTTTAGGTTTAAGAATGATTTTAAAAGTTTGGATATCAAATTGAGAAAGATGAAATGATTTCAATCTCCAACAAAACATGTTTGATATCAAACATTAAAATTTTGCAAAATGATTTTAATGTTTGATATCAAACTATTGTTTATTTTACACAAAAATTGTGGTGGGTCGTTGTTGAGTTGGAAAGTCTCAAGAGGGTCATGAAGCTGTCGCTTGTGAGAACCCCTGGTATAGATTGAACAGGCTCAGTGAAAGAATAATATAGAAATTGACAGACAGTTTTAAAAAGCAAGTGAATAAGCTGCTATATATTAAATGGATTATATGAACTAGATTTTATATATATTTAGCAAATTTTTTTTATTACATCTTAAAGTCATTAATAAATATTTCATTATTTGAATGCCTTCCAAATGACAGTTAAAGTCAAATGCTATTTTAATTTTTTGTATCCTGAAATTCTTACATTTTCTTTTTAATTACGATTAAATTTGAAAGCATTTTGCAACCCTTGCACAGTGTCACATTTGACAGTTTTAGAACGATAAAAATCCAGTTTTAAAGATATTGAACTAAAATGTTATATTCTGTTGGTAGACAAGGCTGTAAACATTTTCACTAAAAATGGTAGTGTAGAATCACTGCCACTCCCATACTAAAAAAACAAATTTTTATACCCCACAACACCATAGGTGGTTAGGGTATTATGTGTTTGTGCTGAAGTTTGTAACGCACAGAAAAACAATTTTAATTTTAAAAATTACATAAAATTTTTCAATAAAATTTTGGGTTCTGTTATGAATTCTCGGTCTAGTTTGTAATTAGTCGCGCAAATCGAGCTTGCACTGTATATGATATGTTTAACATTAAATGCGAAAAACTTTTTTCAATTACTAAGCTTTTATTTTCATATCTTGCCGTTGTAATTTTGCTAAACGTGACACTGTACCTTGTTTACCCTTAAGTCATATTTCAATATCGATTTCAGGAAAAAAAAATACAATTAATATCGTAGCACTTAAATCAATTTATTTCGATTTAACAACCAGTCAACCATTGAACCAAGTATTTCCTTAATGAAAATCTGTAAATAAAAACACATTTCCTTTTCCTTTACTAGTTTCTTTTACATCTCAATATTTCTCATTATTACCTCAACACAGATATTTATACAAACAACATGTTAGTACTACAAAAGCCCCTTCATACCTTCTGTTTGTTACGGCAAAAAAAAAATATGGTAAAAATAGAAACCTTGAAATACTCATTGGAAAAATGACTTTTTAAAACCATAAAAATTACCAGAAGAAAATAAAGAAAATTGAAGGAAAAAACACATAAAAATTATAGAAAACGCAATATGATGATATTTAAACAGCCAACAAGGTAAAAACAGCAAAAAGAAAAATAAAGAACTTTTTAATAAAAACCTGCACAAACAAACAAACAAACAAACAAAAACTGTACTATTGAACTCCATGTCGTTTAAGAACAAACACAAAGGAAGAAAAATATCCTGCAGTCAAAAGTGTCAATAATAATATGAATTTTTAATTATTTTAATTAAAAAACAGTCATAAAAACAAATACTTTAACAATATTTTTTCTCTAATAAAAGCAAAAAATACACAATTACTTGCTGGTAAAAATAGCAAACAATAATATTTCCTAAATTTATTACATGTTCTTCAATATAATAGAAAAATTTCAATTTTATGTATTTTTTAATAACTAAATTCCTTTTGTTTAAATTCTTTACTTTGATTTTTATTTAGCAAAACTAAAATCTCTGTGGTTATTTTTAATATCTGTTACAAAATGCCTGAGTTTATTAAGTGAAAACATGAGAAAAATTTAACAAAAAAAAAAAGTTTTTCTTTTTTTCTTTTCTTTTACTATTGAAAGGTTTGGTCTACCAGTTACTCGTTTTATTTTATTTTTTTAATACTTTAAAAATAAATTTAAAAAAAATAAAATCTCATTTTTATTTTACTTTTCAAACCATTTAACATTTCATTTGAGGTTTCTTCTAATGTACTCTCCAAAAATATCTCTTCTCAACCACCCACATCCCAATATCCTTTTTATCAGTTACCATACAATTGTATTCTTTGTATATTTTGTGAACTTTAAATTTATCAGGATTTGTTTCAGTTTTGTGAGCATTTTATTTTTATGCTACTTTTGTTCTACATTGCTATTTCAGAGAAAGAATAAAAAAAAATTTGTTGAAGTTTAATGTTTGGTAACCACTATTATGGATTTTAGTCGTTAATTGTTTCTAGAATGCAAAAGTATTCAACGATAATTAAAATAAAGTAACTGAAATAAAAAGAGAGAAAAAAAATAATGCTATTCATTTAAATAGACCTTAATGCTGAAATTGTGGTTTGTGCTACGATAAAGGTTACAGGTTAGAAATGAAATAAAGAAAAGGAAATAAAATATTTGAAAACTAATGAAATTTAAATATTTAAGGTTACATTACTACACTATAAGCTTGACTATAGTCTCACTAATAGACTATACTGTGGTCATAAGTCTTCACTATATAGAATAGCTTTGACTACAGGCTAGACAATAGCCTTGACGTAAGGAAATATGACTTATAGACTATACTATAGTTTTGACTACAAAGTAGATTATAGACTTTCTTGACTACAAATAAAAGGCTAGACTTTAATTTCGACTATAAACTAGGTTATGGTCACAAGTATAAACTAGACTATAGTATCACTAATAGACTGTGCTGTGGTCCTAAGTTTTCACTATATAGAATAGCCTTGACTATAGCCTTGACTTAAGGAAAAAATGCTGAAATATGACTTATAGATTAGACTATAGTTTTGACTATAAAGTAGATTATAGACTTTCTTGACTATAAACAAAAGGCTGGACTCTAATTTCGACTATAAACTAGACAATAGTATAGACTAACGACTAGGTTATGTTCACAACTATAAACTAGACTACAGTCTCACTAATAGACTATACTGTGATCCTAACTTTTCACTATATAGAACATCCTTGACTATAGGCTAGACTATAGCCTTGACTTAAGAAAAAAAATATTGAAATATGACTTATAGACTATAGTTTTGACTATAAAGTAGATTATAGACTTTCTTCACTATAAACAAAAGGCTGGACTCTAATTTCGACTATAAACTAGACTATAGTATAGACTAACGACTAGGTTATGGTCACAACTATAAACTAGACTATAGTCTCACTAATAGACTATACTGTGGTCATAAGTCTTCACTATATAGAATAGCTTTGACTACAGGCTAGACAATAGCCTTGACGTAAGGAAATATGACTTATAGACTATACTATAGTTTTGACTACAAAGTAGATTATAGACTTTCTTGACCACAAACAAAAGGCTAGACTCTAATTTCGACTATAAACTAGGTTATGGTCACAAGTATAAACTAGACTATAGTATCACTAATAGACTGTGCTGTGGTCCTAAGTTTTCACTATATAGAATAGCCTTGACTATAGCCTTGACTTAAGGAAAAAATGCTGAAATATGACTTATAGACTAGACTATAGTTTTGACTATAAAGTAGATTATAGACTTTCTTGACTATAAACAGAAGGCTGGACTCTAATTTCGACTATAAACTAGACTATAGTATCGACTAACGACTAGGTT
Source organism: Protocalliphora azurea (assembly GCA_932274085.1). NCBI lineage: Eukaryota > Metazoa > Arthropoda > Insecta > Diptera > Calliphoridae > Protocalliphora > Protocalliphora azurea. The sequence goes on from OW026519.1 coordinate 54,566,506, forward strand.
ATGGTCACAACTATAAACTAGACTATAGTCTCACTAATAGACTATACTGTGGTCCTAAGTCTTCACTATATAGAATAGCTTTGACTACAGGCTAGATAATAGCCTTGACGTAAGGAAATATGACTTATAGACTATACTATAGTTTTGACTATAAAGTAGATTATAGACTTTCTTGACCACAAACAAAGGGCTAGACTCTAATTTCGACTATAAACTAGGTTATGGTCACAAGTATAAACTAGACTATAGTATCACTAATAGACTGTGCTGTGGTCCTAAGTTTTCACTATATAGAATAGCCTTGACTTAAGGAAAAAATGCTGAAATATGACTTATAGACTAGACTATAGTTTTGACTATAAAGTAGATTATAGACTTTCTTGACTATAAACAAAAGGCTGGACTCTAATTTCGACTATAAACTAGACTATAGTATCGACTAACGACTAGGTTATGGTCACAACTATAAACTAAACTGTAGTCTCAACTATAGACACTATACTACTCGTATATTCTCCACTAAAGACTAGATTGTAGTCTCGCCTATAGAGTAAAGTGCATTAGGCTTATAAAGCATTTTTTTAATTCTTAGGTACTCATCTTTATTTAAGGTGCAGCGTTTGCCCGGGTCTTGCTTCATAATGCGATAAATCGACAACTTATGCAACTTGTAATGCACGCAAATTGAATTTATAGAATCTTCACTTTTAAATTTTTGTTGTAAAACATCTAATTTATGAGAAATTGTTGGCTTTAAAATATGTTGAACTTTTTCCATATTAAGAGATATATTTACACAACAAATGACACGAATAAAGTGACAAAATTGAAAATCAAAATCATCCAAAAAGATTAATATACTTAAAGGCGGGGATTTCCCTTTTTTGGTTATAGACATTATAATCAAATTAAAAAAAAAAACAGATAAAAATAGATAAAAATATAAAAAATAGAACCCGTTTTTCGTAAACAGTTGCGATTATAGAACCTGCAATTTTAGACATTAAACCGTCGCGATAACCGGGCCGTTGCAATAATTGGTATACGGTATATTGCGAATACCGAGCTTGCACTGTATCATTTTCCATAATAAAATACAAAAAAGAAAAAACAAGATACAAAAATTTTCACTAAATTATAGATCTACAATCTTTCAACGAAAAAATACAGTTTCGCTACTCAACATATTATCCCCTGACCAAATCCTCTTCTTACATCTTGTTTGATAGATAATTATGTGTATATTATGATTTTTTAATGTTTTGTTACAAAGAAAAGTATTTAAATTTATCTAAAAACTGTAAAAAAGCCACATTTTCCCCCATATAAACGCAACATACGAAATTCAGGTCCGATGCGGCACGGGTTAACGATATCTGATTTCACTAATATTTCACACAATATATTTCTACAACCCAATGAACGATTCTAGGCGAAGTTACGGTCAAAATTAAAAAGTCGGTAAATTTTGGTGCAGTCTAATGTATACACATGGAAAATAAAATAAGTGTGAATTTCTTCAATTAAAAAAATTTTAAAATTTTATGTTTTAAGAATGTTTAATTTATATTTGTACTTTATTTATTAAATAAAATTATCTAAGGAATAAAAAAAATTACTTTTGGAATTTACCTACATTGGTGTTTTGAAATTGGAAGAGGTTTTATGAGGAAAATCCATATTTTTCGGTGGGAAACAAAATAGGTGCGTTAGCAAAAATTTTAGAATTACAAAATTATTTAAAATGTTTGCAACTAAATAATAATAAAATGCAATAACAGCATAAAAGGACATAATTATAATTTTCTTGATTATCCCTAGTATAGCAGAGAGTCATCCTAAAATCCTTGGTTATTATTAAAAATTATAATTTTTTCATTTATAAGAATGCTTCTTAAATTACTGATTTAGATCTATTTAAGGATTTTAGGTAGAATTTATATTACTGCATATTATATTATTTCATTCGATTATTTTAAAACTTCCATTATATTCGAAGGGCTACATTCCCATCAGACTTGATGAACGATTCAAAATGTTATACTTCCAAACTCTCTTTAAGAATGGAATATTTTACACTGATTTGGTCCCACAATTATTTTTATGGAGACAAAAATTGTTGCCAATAGGCATTTGTTTGATCAATAATTTCATCGTTGGAGCTGACTCTCTTTCAACCGAGACATTTCTTTGAGGTACCAATTCGTAGCCCAATTCATAGAGTTTTGCCATTGAGACTGCCCACGTGTGCACCCGTGCACTATCTTGATGAAAAAGATCAACAAAACTATACATTTATCGTAGAAACTATAAATTCGTGTAAAGTACTGACTTGCGAAAAATGAGATTGCGAAAATCGCTTTAATTTGATTATTATTTTAAAGGAACATATTTTATATTTCTCATAAATTCATTTATATTTAAGTATAGTAAATATTTCCATGTAACTTATTTACAATAACTACTAATTTAACCTTTTGGCAACTAAATAGAAAAAATTGACTCTCTTGCTATTAAAGGGTAATATTCAATAGTATCACGATATATCATTACAATGATATATTAGAATCCAGTTTATGTTGAAAAATGTTCGAAATATATACATAATTTTAAATTTTTGAACAAAAAATGTTAGTAAAATCTTAATATTCCGCGACTGAAGAGAGACATAACAATTATTTAAATTAATATTCCAGACATAGAATACAACTAGAAGTTTCTGTGAAAGCAAATTAAGTTACTCAATCAAACTAAATTACTAATTTCTTCAAAACACAAAAACAAAATGTATATGACTACATGTATTTTGTTGTTGCATGAATTAGGTATGTTTTTGACAATTGAATAAGGTTTTTGTCTCCCACATAAACTTCTAGTTGTAATCTATGATTCCAGGCGTTAGTATATTTCTATTGCAATTTGAAATAAATTTTTTAACGAAAATTTTGATAATGATATTAAAAGAAATAAAATAGTTTAAATTCGCGAATATAAAATATACTATCATTTCGACTATAGATTGAGTTATAATCACGAGTATAAAGTAGACAACAGTCTCGAATATAAACTATACTATAGTCTCAATTATTAATTAGACTAATGTCTCGGCTCTAAACTAGACTCTAAAATAGACTATAATTTATACTATGGTACAGATTAAGACTATAGACTAGTCTAGACTACAGCCTTGACTGAAGGCTAGATTACAGTCACGACTATAAACTAGATTATATTCTAGATCATAGTCATGACTAGAAACTTAACTATAACCTTGACTATTCACTGGACTACAAATAGATTATATTCTGGACCATAAATTGGATTATAGTCTCGACTATAGCCTTGACTATAGTCTCGACTATATTTTTGACTACAGACTAGACTACAGTCTTGACTGAAGATTAGACTATAGGCTATATTATCGTCTTTACTATAGGTAATAGAGTAGACTATAGTTTTTGCTATAAATCAGACTAAACTCTCGACTAAAAACTAGATTATAGTCTCGACTATAAACTGGATTATAGTCTTGACTATACACTGGATTATAGTCTCGACTATAAACTGGATTATAATCTCGACTATAAACCGGATAATAGTCTCGACTGTAAAGTATAGTCCCGACTATAGTCTTGACTGTAGACTTAACTATTATCTTGATTATACAGTAGACTTTAATCTCGACTACAGATTAGATTATAGCCACAACTATAAACTAGATTATATTCTAGACTATAAACTAGATTATAATATAGATCATAGTCTTGATTATAGACTAGACTATAGTTTTGACTATAGACTAGACTATAGACCATATTCTCGTCTTGATTATAGATAATAGTGTAGACTATAGTATCTGCCATAAATTAGACTAAACTCTCGTTTAATCCTAGACTATATATTAGACTATAGTCTCGACTATAAACTAGACTATAGTCACGATTATAAACTAGACTTTAGTATCGGCTATAAATTATACTGTAATCCCGAATATATAGATATATCCACAACTATAAAGTAGATTATAACCACAACTATAAACTAAATTATAGTCTTGACTATAAGGTATATTATATTCTCGACTATAAACTAGTCTATAGCTTCGACTATAGATTACATTATACTCACGTCTATAAGCTAGATTATAGTCTCGTGCCAACTATACATTAGACTATAGTCTCGACTATAAACTAGATTATAATCTCGACTATAGACTAGATTATAGTTTCGACTGATTATAGTTTTCCATTGTTATAGTTTCGACTGCAGTCTTCACTATGGATAACACTATTGTTTTGGTTGTAGTGTGTCGGCTATAGATAGTTTTATAGTCTATCTTATAGAAAAGACATCAGATAGAACAATTTTCGTATTAATTTTTTTATGCAAAATGCTGTCTGATTTATTTTGTGTTACTCTATAGAATATTGTGTGTCACTTACAATTTGTTTACAAACTAATTTTGACTTTACTATTTCTAATTTTTTCTACTATTTGAGCATTAAATTTTTGATCTCTTTCAAATAATACAGCTTCATATAAGTTTATCACAAACATTTTGTTCTTTTTTTTTTGGACTCTAAGAAACTTTCTAACATTTTGTTTTAGTCAAACTTTTTTTTTCATTTCTCAATTTCTCACTCAATGTTTTACATTACATTCCACCAATAATCTTACTTTTGGGTGCTTTGTAAAGATTAAAGCTGCAAAAAAAATCTAACAAATAAGTGTCTTATAAAAAAAACTTACCGTCATGTATTCATCTAAACGATGTTTCCAATTGTCAGATTTATCGATTAGATTATTCCATTGCTCTGAAAGTTTAGCAACTTCACGTCTTATACTGCGTGTCAGCTCACGACTTTGTTCTTCGGCAGTTAAATAACGTGAATCTGTATCATGGGCTAAAAGAAAAGACAGAAAGAAAAAATATATATCAGAGATTGTTTCATACACAATTTGAAATAAATTTAGACATTAAGTAGATAAAATAGTAGAGATAGTCGTTTGTCGTACATTTAGTTTTTAAGCTGACTTCTTACTTTCTGTACTCGTTTAATGTTTTTGTGACTTTTTGAGTTACTTTAAATATGTAGAAGTCTTTGATGGCTGTAAGCTATGAAGTATGACAGCAACATGTACAATTTAAGGAAATAAATAATAAATTGGGTACAAGTTTTGAAAGAAGAAAAAATAAAGAAACTTTATTAAAAAATGATTTAAAGAGGAAAAAAAATAAATTAAATTATCAGGGTTACTATAAATTAGGGAACAAATACAAAATAGCCTATAATTAGGCTTTTATTTTTTAACTTTCATTAAGTAAAACTATTGCCTGTTTTAGGGAGTTTGTTAAATAAGCTATATAACATTATTTCAAGATTTTTATTTATTTATTTGCTTATTTTTTGCATAGTAAACTGAAAATAGTTTTTCTCTTTACTTTAATTTATTTTCACTTTCTCTTGAAAAGCAAAATTTCTATTTTTCCAAATTTTATTCTTTATGCTCTAATTCTGCTGCTTTATGTAATAAACTTAATATCAAGACAATTCTTTATACAATTTTTTCTCCCAAATGTATCTTCAAATTCACTTCAATTTTGTTGCACGCTTCCGTTTCAATTCATGTAGATTTTTTTCTTCTTCTTCCAAAAATATTTTTTCTTCCGGACTCATATGCAGATGTGTTGAATAGTGACGAAAAAAATAGTGAAGGAGTAAAAAAAAAACACAATAACAAATATTTAAAATGAAAACTATTGACAACATTTGAAGAGAATTGAAAAGAAAGAACAAAGATGATGACAAATGTGAAAAATTCTTGTTTGAAGAAATGGAAAGTTTTTTTTTTTTGGCAACTGAAGAAAGAAAGTAAATAGAAAAAAACTATTTGCGAAATTGCTTATTTCAAAACGAAAGATAAGAAAAGTTAAATCAACAAAATTGGAAAAAGAAGGAACAGAAATTATGATGTTTATTTTCATTTCAAAGAAAATTAAATTATGCAAATTTTTGGAATAAAAAGTAAATATAAACGTGAACTATTATTTTCTAAAGCATATCTTCAGGCTGTTATATATTCTCCAAATATTTAATAACAAAGTTATCATTCAATCCGTGTTGCCAGAAGTTCAATTCTTCAGAAAAAATGCTAAGTTTTAAATTATATTATTAAACAAAACTGTTTTACAGGAAATTATGACTTATTAATTTTTTATATTTATTATTTTATAACAAATTATAAAATAATTTTGTTAAAATAAAACCAAGAAATTAAAATCATGTTTTCAGGAAAATATTTCATACATTCAACTACATCGCAATAATTTTTTAAAGTTTATGTAAATCCATATAATTTACAAAATGTTTCTTTAAGCTGAAAATTTTTATTATTACTAAATTTAAAGGCACGTTGTCACAATTTTGTTCATACATTAAGTAAAAAATGTATAACCCAATAAGCATTTTTGCTGGAATTCAAATTAAAACCAAATGTATTTAGAGTCTTAAATCCAATGCCAAGCATTGAATTAAACTTGTAGTAAATTTTAATTCAATAGCGTTCTCTAGCAAAAAAGAAAATTTAAATTCAAATCAGATTTATTTTACTTGAAAATGTTTAATTTTTTCAAGTATATTTCACGTTTAAAATATTTTTTTTTTTTATTTAAATTCTTGTCGGATTCCAGCTTGTCTGCTTATTGAGAAAAGTTCCAAAATAATAATTAAGTTAAACTTTTGTTCAAAATTTTATGAATTTCGATCATTGCTTAATGTAGCGTCTATATATAGAATTTAATAAAATTGTACTTACAGCCATTTTTGAAATCTAGTCTTAAAAAAAAAAAATTCTACAAAAATTTTAATTTTGAGACCTATTTCGAAATAATTTTTTTTTTTTTTGATTTAACGAATTGAGCTAATTCAATACAGAACATCATGCGGTTATTCATTAAGGCATTATAAGCCAACAACGCAAAGAAGTTAAGGCCAAAAATTAACAATTAAATTTTTGGACACAAATACCTTTTAAACAAACGAGGCAATGTGGTGCAGTAAGAACCTTTTTGCCTCAAAAAGCATTTTAAATCGCTTCATGTTTGGAAAGGTTACAATCAGCGCAATTAGCTCACAGACATATGACCAGGTTGGCATTTATTAACGACCTACATAAATAAAAAAAGGGAAAAAATAATTAAAAAAGTTAAAATATTTTTTTTAATGCCAAAAAATCCATTCAATTTACAAAAAGTGCTAAAAAGCATTTACTATTATTTTTTTTTTTTCGCAAAAAAGTACAACAGGCGAAAAATAAGCGCTAAAATTGCACTTTAAATGCCGTTATGGCAAAGCCGCAATTTATAAATCTTACTTGTTTTCAAGTACTATTGAAATTTTAAAAACTGTTGCCTAATTTTAGGTGTCTCTTACCTATACATTTAACTTTTCTTAACAAATAAAGTTTATATAAAATTTGTGCTAAAAATATTTATCTTAATAAATAAACACAATTTATCTTTGCTATAAAGTCAACCCAAAAAGACATAACTTTTGTTCCTTTACCAGCTAAAATCAATTGAAAAATTAATGTTTATATAAAATTACAGGTGAAATAATATTATTGTATACGTGTTTTCTTTTATAACAAACCATATAAATGGTTTTAATATTAAAGTAAATATATAATAAACTTTATTTCTTTTTAACGCTTTGCACAAGAACGAAGAGAGCAGTAAAAACCAAATATAATAGCACTAAAACCATAAAAAATATATATTCGCCCAAAAACATAACAGCCAACAAAACAACAAAAAAGAAAAATAAAATTGCAATAACATGGAAGAATAATAATAAAAAAAATATCCCAAAAAAAATTGGTTGTATAAATGTTGCAACAATAAATCCCTCGACATTTAACGGTTCTGTTATATTGTGCTTCAACAAATACATAAACAATTTTTAATATATGGTATATATAGTAAATACTATCAAATCTAGCCATAACACACAGACTATTCGAAATCAATTGGGTAAGAAAAAGTGGTAAATAGGGAAATGCTAAATAATAATGCGGAAATGTTGGTTTGTTACTAGTCAAGAATTTTTTAATGCTGACTTTTACTTTAATTTTACTTTAGCTTTTAGTAAACATCAAAGTTTTCTTTTTAGTTGGTTCAAGGATATTTAAAAACTAAATTCAAAATACTGGCCTAGACCGTAGTCTATACTCGAGACAATATTCCACAGTTCAGCAAATGTTTTAAACTATAGTAAAGTCTATAGTAGAGACTATAGTTAAATTCATAGTTCAGGCTATAATATAGGCTATAGTCGAGATGATAGTTTAGTCTACTGAATGAATATAGTCTAGTCTATAATGAGGTCTATAGTCTAGTTTAAAGTCGATACTATAGCGTAGAATATAGTCTAGTCTATAGTCAATTCTATAGTCTATGCCATAGTCGAGACTATAGCCTATTCTATAGTCAAGAATATTGTTTAAAATATAGTCGCGACTACAGTCTATAGCCGAGGCTATAGTCTAGCTATAGTCCAGACTATAGTGTGGTATAGTTTATAGCCGAGACTATAGTTTAGTCTAAAATCGAGACTATAGATCAGTCGATAATCGAAACTAATCTGTCTATAGTCGAAACTTAATTCAAGTCTATAGTAGAAATTGTTTAAAATATAGTCGCGACTACAGTCTATTCTACAGTTGAGCCTATAGTCTAGTTTACAGTTGAGACTATAATTCAGAGTGTAGCCGAGGCTATAGTTTAGCTATAGTCGAGACTATAGTGTGGTACAGTTTATAGCCGAGACTATAGTGTGGTGCAGTTTATAGCCGAGACTATAGTTTAGTCTAAAATCGAGACTATAGATCAGTCGATAATCGAAACTAGTCTGTCTATAGTCGAAACTTAATTCACGTCTATAGTAGAAACTATAGTTCGTTCTGTAATCGAGACTATAGTCCAATCTGCAGTCGACACTATAGTCCAGCCCATAGTCGAGACCATAGTCCAGTCCAAATCCGAGACTATGTCCATTCTATAGTAGAGACTGTAGTTCAGTCTATAATCGAGAACTATAGCCCAGTTTCTAGTTGAGACTACAGTCTAGTTTATAGTTTAAATTATAGTCAAGCCTATAATATAGTAATAGTGGACTATAAACTAGTCCAGTTCACAGTTTAGACTAGTTTATAGTTTATATTTGAGTCTTGTCTATGATGAAGACTATAGTATATTCTATAGTTGCGACTATATAGTCTATTTTACAGTCTATAGACTATAATCTAGTTTATAGTCGAGATTATTGCTCAATCTATATTCAAGACTATGGTCTACTTTATAGTCGAGACTGTAGTCTAGTTTATAGTCAAGACTGTAGCCTAGCTTATAGTCGAGACTATAGTATATTCCATAGTTAATACTATTGCCTACTATATAGTCGAGATTACAGTTTAGTTTATAGCCTATTTTATAGTAGAGACTATAATCTAGTTTAAGATCGAGACTATAGTTTAGTTTATAGTTGAGTCTAGTTTATAGTCCAGTTCATAATCATAACTATAGTCTAGTTTGTAGTCAGGAATAGTTTATAGTCTAAACTATGGTCAAATTTATAGTCAAGATCTAGTTATAGTATAGTTTATTATCGAGACTAAAGTTTATTCTGCAGTCGTAACTATAGTCTAGTTTATAGTCAACACCATAGTGAAGCTCGACTATAATCTAATTTATAGTTTAGACTACAGTCAAGTTTATAGTCCAGCCGATAGTCTAATTTAAAGTATTGTTCACAGTCGAGACTGTATTCTATTTTTTGTCGAGACTTTTTTTTATTAATAATTTAAATTTTTACCAATATTTCAAATTTTAACAATATTTAACTTTTTTTTATCAAGCCTTTGGCTTGACAGTAGGATAATAAATCTATATATAATCTGCGAACTTATGAAAAATTTTTTTATGAGTTTTTTCCTTTTGTATTAATTTTTTATATTAATGTTTATAAGTATCTTGTTTAGTGTTGTTGGTAGTGACGGTCAGCGTATTCCTTCCATATTCATTGCAGAAACATTCGACCTTGAATCTTCTTTGCACACTGTGCCGCGTGTTGTAAGCGTGATCTATTTCATGCAAAAAGTTACTGTTATTGAAGAAGTCGATTACTAGTGTAGTGAAGAATATGCTTTTTATGTTTAATATTTTTAACTCCTTTGGAATGTTATTTGAGTTAATGGTATTTAGATATCGTGATATGTAGTTGTTAGTCTAGCTTATAGTCGAGTATGTAATCTAGTTTATAATCGAGACTAAGCTTAAAGTCTCAATTATAGTCTTGTTTATAAATTGTGCTATAGTCTTGACTATAGTATAGTTGTAGACTAAAAACTGGACTATAGTTATGAATGTGAACTGGACTATAAACTATAATTGGCTATAAATTAGACTATAGTCTCTACTATATACTTGACTATAGACTCGACTATAAACTATGGTCTATAGGATAGGATACTTAAGGCTAATATATAGGCGGGACCGTAGTTCTAGAGTCAGTCAGGTCTATTGGTAGGACTATAGCAGTCTCGACATAATAGTACATAATATTTTTAGTTTTTTCGATAATTTAGTACTTAGTGTCCTGTATATTTTATTAAACTTTTAAATACTATTCTGTTTTTCTACTTATTTTTTCCTTTACCTCCCAAACCAATTTATAAATTGATTAGAGTATTGAGTATTAAACTGTAGAAATAGCCAAATTTTTTGTTTCTTTTCTTTTCAGTTTCTTGTTTTCTTTTTCTTTTCATTTATCGTCAAGTATTTGACGATTATAAAGAAAAATAGTTTTTGTTTCCAGTAGTTTTATTTGCAAATGTTTGACTGTAAATGCTTGAATTGATATTTGATATTTACCTTCGGTATCACTGGTATCCGATACAGGTGGTTCGCTGGCTATGTATTGTCTGCCACTTTGTAAAGTACTCTCAACAATTGGACGTTTATCCTCCAATTGACGACGGAAAGCTTTATGATCATCCTGCAAAAAAAAAACAAAAAAAAAAAAACAAAAGTTAAAAGCAAGAAAGTAGCAAAAATTTGAGTTATAAATTATTTGATATTTAAAAAAATTAAAATATAAAAACCATAAGAAGACAAAGTTGAAAAGTTTTAAAAGAAATTATAAGAAATTTAAAGACTACAATGAAATAAAATATTAAAAAATAGAGTTAAATTTAACTTTTGAAAAAAATTAAGTATTTAGAAGAAAGTATTTATTTTTATTTTATTTAATAGTTTTTTCTTATTAATGGTCATAATAATATAATATATACAATAATATTAAAGTAATGATACTTGAATTGTTTTTTTTTTTTATCAGTACTAAGCCTGTTAGCCTACATGTTCATTATAATCACAGACACGCAATTCATAAGTAATTGCTTAATGATCCTTAACACCATTACAAACAATCACTTACATATACAACCATGAAAAAAAATATATATACAAAAAGAGGTCTTTCAGATATACATGTAAATTATAACTTTACGCTTACAAATCACTTGCTTTTGCAAGAGGAAAAAAGAAAAAAGGAAATTTCAAATAAAAATATTCAAAGCACGCGTATACTTTAATTTGGCCAAAGATTTAATAAACAACTTAATAGTAGTAGAAAGGACATTAACTATAGTGAGTGAATACACATACACATTGACTTATATAAAATAGTTCATGCACAGACTTGTACATAGTTTGAGCGTTGAGTAAAAATATATTACTAGTATAAGTAATCATATGATCAGAAATTTTTTACACTCTCCCACTCACTTTTGTACCTTTGTAAAGTGAATATAACAAAATAAAAACCAAAAAAAATATATATTGATTAACATTTCAAAAGCTGTCGAAGAAGAAAACAAGGCAGAAAAATCTATAAAAATGAATGTGTTACACACAAAAATCACTTAACAGATGAAAGTTTTATGGTTATTTGTTACAATATAGCTGCTACTGTTTTAGACCTAAAAATAAATAGCAACAACTATTATAATAAAAATGAATGAAAGAAAAAAAAGTTAACAGACATCAAATGTGGCCACTTAAATAATAACTACCACCACTACTACTACATTGCAAACTATGTACAATAACTAAAGTAATAAAGGCAAAAAAAAAAAAAAACAACACCAATAACATAAAAATATAACAGACAAACGCTTTAGAAAAAATAAAGGACCAAAATATTTTCTATACAAAAAAAAAAAAAAAAAAAAAAAAAAAACGTTATAAAAATGTTCGACTAATTGTATGTAAAAATTGATGAAGTAGAAAATGAAAGGTATTGGGGTCACGATGTTAAGATACGAAGGTAAATTGAAAAGTTTGTTAAAAATTCTAAATAATTAAAACAACATAAAATTTCAGATTTCTTTATTTTTTTCTTCCAAGAATTAATAAACAATTCTCGTATGTAGTTAAATATTAAAACATACAAGTTAATATTTATGTACCAAATAATTTAAGTATAATTTAAGGTTGACTTTCAAAATCCATTCAATCGACTGCCCTTTTCTGGTATCAATTTAAAAATTTATAACAGAAAAAGGCAAAAAAGTAAAAAAAAAGTAACAAACCAACCTCCTTCTGACTGAATAAAAAGGTTGGTCAGTTTTTATAACCAACATTATTTAATGCACGAGTGTTGTTTGGCTTTAAATATAAAAACACTCACACACATTCATATTTTTTTTAATATTGATCTTATTTTAGCTCTTGTCAAAATCTCTTCATTTTTTTCTTTATTACATATTTGTATAGGATGCTAGTTTTCCGCTGCTATTTTGGTTTACACATCGTATAATTGTTGAGTTTTTGTGATTTGGTTAGATACAAGTATACGCCTTGTTAAACATTTCAAAGTAATAACCCTCCCACAGTGGTTCGAAAACGATTTTTTTTATTAATTCTGTAACTTGTGAACCGTTAGAGATATCTAAATAAAATTTCACATGGTCAGTGCTAAAGTGTTTTCGGGGTTAGAGGAGAAAAACTTAAAATTAATATTTAAGGTATATTTTTTTAGAAATAATGTTAATATTTGGATCTAAATAAAATTTAAGCAAGTGAAGGTATTCCCATGAAATTTTGGTACACTACAGATAAATTTATTTCAAAATCAAGGAATTAAAAATCTCCCATTTTTTTTAATACCAAAAATCCCAGTGCAGTGAAAACTTGTTTCAAAAATTTAAATTTTTTTCCATTAAAATGAAAAGCCAAGCTATTGTAAAAAGCTTGGATCAGAAAATATTTTTTGTGTATTTAACCAACATTTGAAATTATATGGCCAATATATATATATATTTTTTTTTTGTTGAACTCGGCTTGGACTTTTGAGAATTTTATAAAAAAAATTTAAAAAACTTTTTCAAAATTGACAAAGTTGATAGGGCTTTGGGGGGGGGGGGGGTTGGAACCGTTTGTGTAAAGCGCTTCCGATTTTAGTTTACGTGCATTTACGTTAAGATTTCTTTTGAAACCATAAAAAAATCTATAGTGCGGAAAAAGAATATATATATATATATATATATATATATATATATAGTGGGTGAGATACTTTTTTCAATAGTCTTTTTTTAACAGATCACGTGTGAGTCGTGTCATGCTGTCATGTTATTTTTGTTTATTATTGTTTGGCATTTCATAATGGAAAGACTTACTTACGCCTGAACAACGTTTACAAATCGTTCAACTTTATTACGAAAATTCACGTTCTGTGAGGAATGTGTTTCGTGCGCTTCGCTCAACTTATGGTCAACATAATCGGCCTACTACTAGCGTACTATTCGCAACACCATCACCCATTTTGAGACCCAGCATTCACTATTGTATAATAGACCATGTCCAGCACGCTGTGAAGAAAATATAGCGGTCGTAGCTGAGAGTGTAAACGAAGACCGTGGAGAGTCGATTCGGCGCCGTTCGCAGCAACTCGGTCTGACATATGGAACGATTTGGCGCATTTTACGTCGAGATCTTAAATTGAAAGCGTACAAAATACAACTTGTGCAACAACTGAAGCCGCTTGACCATCCCATCGCTTCGCTCTATGAACTCTTGAAAAGTTCCAAGAAGATCCAACGTTTTCGGGGCAAATTTTGTTCAGCGATGAAGCCCATTTCTGGCTCAATGGTTATGTAAACAAACAACATTGCCGCATTTGGGACGAAGAGCAACCTGAAGAGATTCAAGAACTGCCACTTCATCCAGAAAAAAACAACGGTTTGGTGTGGTTTGTGGGCCGGTGGAATCATCGGTCCATATTTCTTTAAAAATGATGCCGGTGCGAACGTAACCGTCAATGGCGACCGTTATCGTGCCATGATAACCGACTATTTGATGCCCATGTTCTCGGCGACATTTGGTTTCAGCAAGACGGCGCCACTTCCCACACATCGCATCAATCAATGGATTTATTGAGAGAACACTTCGGTGAGCACATAATTTCACGTTTTGGGCCGGTCGATTGGCCAACAAGATCGTGTGATATCAGACCGTTAGACTTTTTCCTGTGGGGATATGCGGACAAACCCGCTTCGATTCAGGCCTTGGAGGAAAACATCACGCGTGTCTTTCGACAGTTACCAGTCGAAATGCTCGAACCAGTCATCGAAAATTGGACTCAACGGATGGACCATCTGCGACGTAGCAACGGCCAATATTTGATAGACATAATCTTCAAAAAATAAATGCTCTTTCAAATGATAATCAACATTCAACATTAAATTTGAATTTTGAAAAAGTAGGAAACCTCGAAATGGATCACGCTTCATATATATATATATATATATATATATATATATATATATATATATATATATATATATTCTTTTTCCTCACTATAGATTTTTTTATGGTTTCCAAAGAAATCTTAACGTAAATGCACGTAAACTAATATATATATCTATATATATATATATATATATATATATATATATATATATATATATATATATATATATATATATATATATATATATTCTTTTTTTTTTTCGTGCCCATATATAGCTCGATTTGAGAAGATAAAATTTTTGTGAAAATACGCCAGTTGCTTTAATACAAAAAATATCTTAAATGCAGAACTTTTTCTTTATTTTTGAAAATAAATTTATTACTTCTAGTCGTAGCAGAAGAGAGTAAAATTATAGGTTTGGATGTAGGAAAAAAATACAACTTAAGAACTGAGCTATCGGAGCTCAAAGTCCATATTTTTCTTCCTTACCCAAATTTAATTTTATAGCACATTAAAGTACTTGATGGGACCTTCGAAAAATATGTTTGCATATATCTCATATATTTTTCGAGTAATATAATACATTCGAAATATCAGCTATCTCAATTTTGAAAGATCTTGGTCAGGTTTTTTTTCCATATATAGCCCAACATTTTTAACCGATTTTATTGTATTTCTTTGTCATTAGTTAAAGAACAAAATTATCTATGGAGTAAAGGAAATTTGAAGTCGATATCTTTATTAAGTCCAAAAATAAACGATTTTGAATTTGATAACTGCAAAGATTAACAAACAGACGGACGGACGGAAACACGGACATTAGAATTATTAAATATATATATATATAAATAAATATATATATATATATATATATATATATATATATATATTTTTTTTTTTTCAGTAATTAAGATCAATATAAAAACAAAATTTAAATATTAAAATATTGATATCACCTTTCCCTTAAAATTATCGCCATTTTCGACCCACTTTACCCCAATGTGCGTCCATTCGTACACATACATAGACTTATAAATTTATGATTTTGTTGCCCTTTCTTCGTTTTACTTTGTATTATTTTTATGTGCATTTATCGTTTTCTTTTTTACTATAAATATTGATTTTTTTTTTTATCCTTTGATTTGTAGTGTAGTGTTTGAGACATGTGTCCTTAAATATGACAAGATTAAGATTTCAAAGAAAGAAATAATAAAGAGTGGTATAAGTGGTATGAATTCAATACAATTTCAAGAGAAAATATATTTTAATATAACCCTAAAGGAATATGAATAAAGTAAATTTTTAAATCTAGAAGCTAAGATTAAAATTTGAGACTATTAGAGGTCTTACGATTTATGTTAAAAAAGAGACTACAAGAAAGATGTACGATTTAAGTAAATTTTGGACTACAAATTGACTTTCGTTTAAAGCTTAATTGAGATTTTAATGAGGATTATAAAGAGAGACGAAATTAGGAGAGAGACGAATAAAAGATCTACAATTAGAGACAAATTGTGACATCAGAGAAAATTTTATGACATTGAAGTTAAAAACAGATTAAAATTTGGGACTATAAGACCAACTTTTAATGGAAAATCGAGACAATAAAGTAACCTACGATTAAAGCAAAATTATGAATAAGTGACTTTGACTTAATTGAGGCTATAAAAAGACCTCCGATTATTGCTAAAATGGAATTATGTGAGCACCCGCAATTCGAATTCGAAATTTAAATAAATATTAAAATTTGGTACTGTTAGACCTTCTATTGAAGCTAAAATAAAACTTTAAATAGACACTTGACTTAAGCAATTTTGAAACTATAACAAACAAGACTTTCGATTGAAGTCTAATTGAGAGCATAGCAAGATCACTGTTTGGAGATAAACTGTTTGGTGAACTGAATTTGTGAGAACAAAACCTAAAATTAGAGTAAAATTGTGAAAAGTATATTTTCGACTAAAGCTAAATTGAGACAATAAGAAGACCGTTAATGTAAAGTGGGACTATATAAATAAGAACTGCTATGAAAGCTAAAGTGAGACTGTAAGGATGCTCATGCTTATTGGTCAATTATTAAAAAAAAAAAATCAAAAAGTACCATAAGAAGAACAAAAAAGTACCACAAATTCCCATCTTGTGAATTCTCACTCACTTAGGACTACATATACGTAAGTTCACGTTTTTAGGTTTAATGTAATAGAAAATTTATTATTTAGTTTGATTAAAATGTAATTTTCCGTTCTTATCCCCTTTTTGGTACTTTTTAAAAGGAGATCCAAGAAAAAAGTTATCACCCTAATATTATTGCTGAGAAAAAGTCTGTGAATATATTAAATACAAAAAATTTTTTAAACAAGAAATTCAATTTTTAACTTATAAAAGTTTAATTGCTTTTTCTTTTACATTGACAATGACTGTTTTTTATTTTTAACAATAACTATGATTTCATAAACATACGTTCATTATTCTTATACCCTTCACCACAGGTATAAAGGGTATAATAAGTTTGTCATTCCGTTCGTAAAAAGTATATATTTTCTAGATTCTTATTGATAGGATCTATCCTTATTGACAGGGAAGTCGATATAACGATGTCCGTCCGTCTGTCTGTTGAAATCAGTTTTAAGAAAGCCCATGTTAGCGGATATATATGTTTTATATATAAAATTTTAAGGAATATTCGCTAGAATGATGCTAATAAAAATCGGCCCATTAATGAACGAGATATCGCAAAAGAAAAAAAAAACAGAAAAAGTCCCAAAAGCTGTGTTTGTTTACGACTTTTCTAAGCCCCTATATAAAATTCTGAATCTTTTTTTGGAATATTTTTGCTAAAAAACATTAACAAATCGGTTCATTAGTAACTGAGATATCGGTCAAAACGCATTTGTGGACTTTGTAAAGCTTCTATATAAGCTTCAGAATTCGTTTTGGTACAAATCTGTTGTAAATATTTTTCTAAAATTTCAGTTTTTTGAATAAACCATATCGGTCAATAACAATAGACAATGTATAGGCAAAAGTCTGAAATTATAATTATTAGTTGGAAATAGAAGCATTGCAATGACGCAATATTATTGTTTTTTGTGTAAGAATGTATACACATTAGACTGCACCAAAATTTAGCGACTTTTGAATCTTGACTATAACTCCCCCTGAAATCGTTTACTGTGATATATTAGTGAAATCAGATTTCGTTAACCCGTGCCGCATCGGACCTTAAATTTGTAGGGTGCGTTGATATGGGGAAAATATCGATATTTTACAGTATTTTACGTAGCAATCTACACATAATAATTTATATAAAAAAAAAAAAAATGTTTAATTTATTACGAACTCCCCAAGCAATTAATGTGTTTTAGACCACTTGTGTAAGGAGAGTACAAACAATTTTTTAATTTTTCCAGAAATGTTTAAATGAATTGCTATTTTTTATTCACTTTGAACTATAATTACTGAAAAATACGTTTTTGTTTTCCCAGGATAATTCGAACTCCTTTCCATGCTTGATTAAAGAAATTGTATTTTTTTCAAGGCTGTTTCAAAACTCCAATTTCAAACTTCTAAAAATTTTGTTAAACAAATTTCAAAAAAGTTGGAATAAAACTATTAAGGTTTATAGAAAATACTAAAGGAAATTAAATTAAAAAAGAATTAGGTTAATATCTTGTATGACTAAACCGTATCTGCGTTTTTAATTTTGCGGATTTCGGCAAAAAGGCATTTTTTACGATTTTTAAGTTATAAAGCCAGTTTTTTTAGAACTGATATCCAGACTAAATAGAATTATCACAGAATAAGATAAACCATATCTCAGAAAATATATTCTGAATTTTTTAAGAAGGGATGATTACCTTTAAAATAAGAAGGTCAAAATCAAAATTTTAAACATTTAAAATTTTTAAGGAAAACGTCATCAAAAAATGTTTTTATCTGCATTTGGATGCAATGATTTCCGTGAGGAATTCTAATGTCTTAGCATAACTCTACTTGTCAGAACGAGATGATTATACTTTTATTTATCAACGATATTAACTAATAAAAATTTACTTTACAAATATTTAAGATTAGATGCGTTTAAAAAATGCTGACCCCAAGCTAACTTTAGGACTGAATTTATCTTTTTTTACTACTCATATCGACCATCGTTGATATATATATA
This sequence comes from Protocalliphora azurea, assembly GCA_932274085.1. Taxonomy (NCBI): domain Eukaryota; kingdom Metazoa; phylum Arthropoda; class Insecta; order Diptera; family Calliphoridae; genus Protocalliphora; species Protocalliphora azurea. The sequence continues at coordinate 54,585,481 of OW026519.1, forward strand.
TATATATATATATATATATATATATATTTATATATATATATCAGGTGTAAAACTAAAATTAAAATTTTATCGAAATCAAGGTAAAAATAATAAGTTTCCTTAATATTTTAAAATATTTCAAATTTTGAACTTCGATTTTTAAATGTTTACCTTGTCCAATTATCCTAAAAACTTCAGGATGTATTTTCTGAGACATGTATTATCTTACTCAGTAATAATACTGTTTGGTCTGAATATTAGATCTAAGAAAAAAAAAAATACTTTATAACTAAAAAACTACTAAAAATTCCATTTTGCGAAATCCGCAAAATTCAAATAGCAGTTACGGCTTAGTCGTAAAAGGTATTGACCTAGTTCGTTTTTTGTTTTATTTCCTGTGGTGTTGCCTTTAAACCTGCATGATTTTATTCCAACTTTTTGGAAATTTGTTGAACAAAGTTTTTAAAAGTTTGAAATTAGAGCTTTAAAACAGTCCTAAAATAAATTTTTTAACCATGCATGGAAAGGGATTTAAATTATCCTGGAGAAACAGAAACATATTTTACAGTAATTATGGCTCAAGTTTGATTAAAAATAGCATTTGATTTAAATATTTCTTAAAAAATTAAAAATTTGTTTGAAAATTCCTTACACAAGTGGTCTAAAATATAGTAATGATCTGGGTAATTCCTGGTAACTCAACACTTTATTAGAAAGACAAGTATTTAATAGGAACATTTTTCAAAAACTGTAAAAAACCATATTTTCCCCGTATAAATGTACCAATGCAACAAGCTTCAGGTCCAATGCTGCACGATATATATATATATAAATTTAGTAACTATCAGTGTTTTTTTAAGGAAGCAAAGCTTGCTATGATAGCTTAAATTTGTGTTTACATTTTTTTTGATAGTCTGCAAAAAATTTTGGTTATTTTTTAAGTATAAAATGTGCAAAATATGGAAGCATACTTTAAGGCATAAATTTTATTATTTGTTGATAAGGTAGTGAAGAGTATAAAAGATTCGGCACAGCCGAATTTAGCGCTCTAACTTGTTTATTTCAACAAAGAATTTCAATTTATAAACAAAAATTGCTACCCAATCCACAACTTCGTCGTTGTGTTATTTGTTCAAATATTATGTGAAGAAAACTAACATTTTTAAAAGATAATACATTTCGATAATACAAATGTCAATTTTTTTTTTTTGCTTTTTCTAAATACTTAGTTTTTTTATAAAAAATTTTGTTGAGAATCTTATTTCTTAAAAAATATTACTCATTATTATGTCACTGTTTCAATGAAATTTGGTAGAAAAAAGTATTATCTAAGAGTGAAAACCAAATTTATGGCTCCATAATTCTAAGATAATACTTGACATAAGTTTTATGTAAAAAGAAATCATAGTACCAAGGATTTATAAGGATCAATTCATAATTGGCCACAGGTCTCATATAAGGCCATTTCAGAAAATCTCGAAAATCATTTTGAGGCTCAAATTTAATGGTGAATGATATTATATTGTCCGGCGTGACCGACTATAAATTTTTTGAAAAATCGATTTTGTTTTTTAATTTTTGATAAAAAAAAATCGATTTTTAGTGAAAAATCGGATTTTAAGTGAAGAATCAAATTTCTAGTAAAAAATCTAATATTTAGTGAATAATCGGTTTTTTTGTTTTAGTTTTGTGAATAACCGGAGTTTTAGTAAAAATTTGGATTTTTGGTGAAAATTTAGACTTTTTGTAAATATTATATTATTATATTATTTTTAATTTAAAAAAATATATAAATAAAATTTAGTGAATATTCAGTTTTTAATGCATTTTAAAGTTTTCGTGAATAATCGGATTTTTAGTGAAAAATTGAATTTTGGAAATTTTTGTGAAAAATCGAATTTCTAGTAAATTTTTAGCGAAAAACATAATTTTTGGTGAAAATTTTAATTTTTGTTGAAAATTTGGATTTTTGGTGAAAATTTGGATTTTTGGTGAATAATCGGATTTTTATTGAAAAGTCGAATTTTCAGTGAATAATTAGTTTCTTATGAATTAGAATTTTAGGTCAATAATCGGATTTTTAGTGAAAAATTGAATTTCGGAACTTTTGTTAAAAATCGAATTTCAAGTAGATAATTGATTTTTAATAAAAATTTACATTTTTGGTGAAAATTTAGACTTTTTGTAAATATTATATTATTATTTTATTATTTTTATTAAAAAAAAAATTAAATTTAGTGAATATTCAATTCTTAATGCATTTTAAAGTTTGGTGAATAATCGGATTTTTAGTGAAAAATTTAATTTTGGAAATTTTTGTGAAAAATCGAATTTCTATTAAATTTTTAACGAAAAATATAATTTTTGATGAACATTTTAATTTTTGTTGAAAATTTTAATTTTTGGTAAAAACTTGAATTTTTGGTAAAAACTTAATTTTTTTTAATTTAAATTTTTTGCGAATAATCAGATTTTTACTGAAAAGTCGAATTTTCACTGATTAATTACTTTTTGATGAATTTGAATTCTTGGTGCATAATCGGACTTTTAGTGAAAAATTGAATTTCGGAATTTTTGCGAAAAATCGAATTTCTAATAATAATATTCAGTGAAAATTATTACTAACTTTTGGTGGAAATTTGAATTTTTGGTAAAAATTTGAATTTTTGGTAAAAATTTAAATTTTTGATAAAAATTTGAAATTTGATGGAAATTTAAATTTTTGGTAAAAATTTGAAATTTTGATAAAAATTTCAAATTTGAATTTTTGGTGAAAATTTTGTAAATAAAAAATTTTGAATAAAAAATTATTTATTTATTTATTTATTTTTTGTAAAAAATCATCAAACTTTTAAACAAAATAATTTTTAGCGGAATTAATAAACATGTTATAATGTTAATAATGTTATAATGTTATTTTAAATTTACATTTTCAAAAAATGTTAAGCAGTGTGTGAATTGGGTATATATTTTTAGTTTAAATTTTCTAAAAATTTAACTTATATTCTTTATTATTCACACACAAGTTAAAAAATAGTTCTAAACAGTCTTAAATCATTGTAAAAAAAAAAGAAAATGTAGGTCCGCTTGTCTGTCTATCTATCTTTATATCTATGCATAAATGTACGTGATTTGTTAGACATGAACAATTATTTGAATTTAGATAATAAATTTTAATTCAATTTTATTTCTATGCACACAAACGTACACTACTGAACATATATATACATATACATATATATAAGTATGTAAATACACACATAAATAAACAAATACAATTTATATAAATTTTATGTAGTTTTTATAAAATAAACATAATTAATGTTACTCATACGCATCCATAATAAAATTGAAAAATAAAAGAAAAATCAAGAGAATTGAAAAATTCATACATATATACACACACACGTACTACAACTATACGAAAAACGTGTAGGAAAATTAATTATAGCCTACCAATATACACAAATACACACATTTATAAATCTTTACTGATACATTTATATCAATTCTTTATATACTGATTAGGGTTTGGGGAACGGGAATTCCTGGGAGGAAAATCCCGGGATTTCCCGTCAAAATACTCTCGGGAATTCCCGGATTTTTTTTTATTTTTTTATTTAACGGAAAAATAAATATTCTAGTAGTTTTAAAATTCTATAGCAAACATTTTGCTATTTTTAATATCATATATCAAAGAAAGAAAGATTAAAGTTTCTCTAAGCATTTAAAACATATAATACAACTAGAACATTATCTGAGAGGAACGATGAAGTTGCATCAATTAGGTTTTTAACTATTTTGTTTATCCATGGTTTAACAAATTTAACCTACAAACAAAATAATACGAAAGAGATTCGAATTCGTTTTACTTAGAAGAAAAATTTTATTGCCGCAATAATCATATTCGTGTGGCGGAAGTTTCCCCTATCGGGAGAGATTGTGCGTCTAAGGCGATACACCTAAGCAATAAGAAATCAATACGCCTGGAAGCCAAATAGATGGACACCGCCAGATAATTTTCTGGAGGGTATAATAAATATATAGAAAAATTATCACTACATAAATCTTGAAATAAAATATGTACTTTTACATCTTGCAAGTACATAAATCTTAACATCACAAAGCACGAAAAGTGAAACGCTCACATAAAATATCATTTTTTTTTTTTTTTTTGCTAAAGACAAACAATTTTTTTTAATATTATTTTTTATTTTGAACAATTTCTCGACAACTGAAAAAATTGTGACTGAAAAATAAAATCATTACATGAATTTCTTCTAGGTGATCTCTATGCGATATCATCAATTTATTGCGGTGGCGATAATCACCCTACTGAAGAAATGGCGATATTTTAAGGATAAAGATAATAAAACAAATTGCGAAATTTTCTGAAATGATAAAAATAAAATATTAGAAAAATATTCTTTTGATGATTTTCATTCAAAAAGTTATTGCGTAAATTTTCTCCAGGAAAATATCGTCCAAATGTTTGTAGGATACTTACATGTTATTTCACATGAAATTTTAAATCAACTTTATTTTGTGATGTTCAAATTTAAGATACTTTAGTTTTATTATAGATTTGTTGAAATGAATATTAAATAAGTTGAGCTTCGAAAATACTCACTATTATAAAAACATTACTTGAAATAGCATTTCTTATCCAAGCAACGGATATGTAAATGTTATAACTTCAAAAGGGGAAGGAAGATAGTATTATTGGTCTCGGGTAAATTTCTACCCACGATCAGCGAGGTCATGCAATCTGGGCTGAGATAACTTTCCCAATGGACAAATAGTAATGGATTAGATGTCAACCCTGAAAAGACTGAACTAGTCCTGTTTACCAGAAGATATAAGGTTGAGACATTTAGTCTATCAGTTCTGAATGGGAACTCAGTTTGTCGAAGGAGGCCAAATACCTGGGCGTTTACTTGGACAGTAAATTGTCTTGGAGGAGAAATACTCAGGAAAGGGCCAGGAAGGGGCTTAATGCCTACTACTCATGCAAGAACTCTATAGGGAAGAACTGGGGTCTAAAACCGGTAATTGTATATTGGATATATACATTGGTTCGGTTCTGAGATGTGCTTCAATTGGCATTACGGGTGCTGCAAGAAGTACATCTCAGGCAGCACTGAATATCATTCTCCAACTTCTTCCAATTGAGGAATTCGTGAGAATTATGGCTGTGCGGGGTTTATTTAGACTGAAGGAATTGGGATTAATAGGGAGCTTTCCAGAGGGGCATGCTAGCATACTTAATGAAGTCAAGTTGAATGATGAAACATTATCCTCGGCCGCCCAAACGGACTATGTAGGTACTATAATTGACTTCGAGGCTACTTCCGTTATTGAGGGTGTGCCATCTTCACGGATGGCTCGAAGATGGAAGTAGGCACAGGGGCGGGTGTTTACTTTATGGGAATAGATATCAAACGATCTTTTAGATTGTCTCATAGTTGCAGCGTTTTCCAGGCAGAAATTCTAGGCATTTACAAGGCCCTAGGATTACTGGAGGAGAATGTTGAGAGGTACACTGAGGTAACTATCTATGTGGATAGTCAGGCAGCACTAAAGGCAGGTCCAGGTTAGTGCTGGAGTGTAGGAAGGAATTTAGAAGGCTAATGGATGTCTACAGAATAAGACTTCGTAGGGTTCCTGGTCACTGCAATATTCTCGGCAATGAAATAGCCGATGAGCTAGTTCGTAAGGGCTCGGAGTTGGACAGGTCTTTTTTTGAGGTATCGGTTAGGATTCCGATTCCGATGGACCATAAGTAGAATGAATGATGCTTGGGGGAGTAGATTGGACTGCAGGGTATCTACAGCGTTATGGCCTAGTCTTAAATCAGCAGATTCGAAGCATCTTCTGGGCATGAGTTGTGTGAATCTAAGGATCATTGTTGGCATGATTACTGGTCACCTCGCAATAGGAAATATGACCAGTAAGTGGACACTGGCGCGTCAGATTTTTGCAGGACATGCGATGATGTGGAGGAGCTAAAGACAGTGAAGCATATACTCTATCACTGTGTAGGGCTTCAGCGAAGTAGACTGAGGTGGTTTGGGAGGCATATTCTGTACGAACTAGAGGAGGTTGCGGGTGAAGAACTCGGCAACCTTATAGGGTTCGTAATGGGAATAAAGTGGCTTAGAGGTAGTCAGGACTTTAGGTACTAGACCTTTCTTAATTTTTCTTATATTTAGCTATCTTTCTTTTCAATCTTTTGCTATATTCTACTAGGATCACAATGGACCGAATGGTCTCTGGGTGGAGGCGTGAAGATGCCGCATTTTTTAACCGAACCTAACTTCAAAATACTTATAAAAAACTAATCTCATAATCTCATGTTGTATTCATTCATCAGATTTCTGAACACTATGATTGATCCAAATCAATTTTTAGTATTTTCCAGATTAGTAAAAGAAAAAAGAAAAAAAACCTCAAGCTTTTTTTTATAAAAAAAAAATATCCAATAGATTACTGTATATTTTTAAAAAGTTTTAGCATCAAAAACAAAATGAGATAAAAATTTATTGAGACACAGTTTTTAACATAAATTACAAAAGGTACTAATTTTATTCGTATAAAATATTTAAAATTTTTTTAATCTTAGAAATGGCGTTGTACTTTTATATTATTTCATTTTTCATCAATTCTGTTATGATTTATAATATTTCATTTTGTTATATTTAATAAAAAAAAAAAATAATAATTTTCTTTATAAGAAATCAAGGCCTTTTTCTTATAAGTAGAGATTTAAAAAATTCACGGGAATAGTTCTCTTTTTCCCGGGAAAATAAATATTGCGGAAAACCCCAAACCCATACACACTTCTACTCATTCTAAAACAAATACATTTTTATCTGTTAGTGTATGTGCGTGTGTGTGTATAATATATGTATGTTTACATTTTTTTTTATTGTAGAAATTCCATTAACAGAAAAACATTCACTCATGTACACATATTTTATATTTGTATAACATTCATGTGAAGTGATATGATATGGGGTTTTCTAGTATGACTTTAAAACTACCACACACAATTTTTCTGATTTTTATAAACATCAAGTATTTTTATGATCATACCCGCACTCAGGACATAACAAAAAGTAGTATTTTAAAATAAATTGAAATCATAAAATAAAAGTGTATGAGAAAATAAACACGAACACTAAAGCAGTGGTTCTCACAAAATCTTGCTTTGCGACCCTTTTTTAAAATTGCAATAAAACTTTTACTAGTCAAAAAATCAGATAAAATTCCAAGAAACACAAAGTCATCATATTTCTAAAATTTGATATCAAAGGTTAATTCAAACCTTAATTGAAATCTGCACCAAAATTGGAGAAAAAATCCTTTTTTTTTTTTGTTGAGAATGCTATTATTTTCAAATCCTTATCAAATCATTATCAAACGTATATATTTGAGAAAAATAATTTATTTCAAATCACTCTCAAATTTTAAATCAAACCTCTGGTTTGCTGGAAATGTTATGTAAATATAAAATAATTTCATATCATATCATATTAATAATTGCAATATTGCTTTTGTTGCAAGAGATCTTTAATATTAAGATACATTGTCGTATAATGTATATCCAAGATCGATTCTTTGTTTTGATGTATAAAAGAGCGAAAAAGATATTTTCACATAAAAATATAAGTTGATGAAAATTGTTCTAATAATTTTAGGACTTCCATGCCAGCAAGTAGATAAACTTTGCTTTTAAGTCTATTGATTCAAAATTAAATTTAACAGATAAGTTGCATTCCAACTCTTTTGGAAATTGAATCTGGTATTTATTGATATAAACATTAAAAGGATTTTTACGTCTTTAAATTATAAAGTTATTTATGCAAACTTTCCTTTTATAGCCTGAAAACTTCTCTACAAAATAAAGCTTTTGTGTACTTAGCATTGGGAAGTCACACTATTCGAGCAAAATTTAACAATCTTATTCAACGACTTTATAAAAAAAGTTCTTGGCGTAATATAATTACAAAAAACAAAAATTAATAGTTTCATCAAATATTAAATGAACTATTTATCTTGTGAATTAATTGTCATATCGTAAAGTTTTATATTGTGCCATTAGACATCACCATTTTCTTTATTTCATCATTGTTGCCTTTATCAAACATAATATTTTCAATCGAAGCACGAGTTCCTTCATTAGTTTTTGTTTCAGCTAGTGCTAGTTGATAATTTTAGAAATATCTTTAATTTGGTGATATTTAATAAAAAAATGTCTTTCCATTTTGAAATAGTTTCTTGCCTTCATTGGAATTTTTATTTCAATTTCTACATAAAATTTACATAAAAAAATTGTGTGTTCAAAAATATTATATTATTATATATATATATATATATATATATATATATATATATATATATATATATAATATATTATATTATATTATATTATATTATAGTTTTCAGTGAAAAAATTTTAGTGAAAAATTTGTATAAACAAATATTACGAACTGAGATTTGTTCAAAATATTGTTTTTTTTTTTTTTTTTGAAATTTTTGGTGGAAAATTTTAATGGAAAAAAATTTTTAGAGATTAAATTTTTGTTCAAAATATTTTTAGTCAAAAAAAAGTAAAATTTTTAATTAATTTTTTAACGTTTCTAACGAAAAAATTTAATGAAAATAATTTTTAAAATAATTTGAAATAATTTTTAGTGGAAAAAATTTTTAGTAACAAAATTTCGTTGAAAATATTTTTTGTATTTTATTTTTTTATTTAAATATTTTAGTTAAAAAATGTAAAAGTATTAAATTGAAAATTTTTAGTGAAATTAAAATACAATTTTCGTTTAAAAAATTTTTGGAAACAATGTTCACTAAAAATTTTAAAATTAATATTTAATCAAATAAGAAAAAAAAAATCGAAGAAAAATTATTGAAACAAATTTTGTCAATGAATTTACATCACAAATTTGATCAACGTGTTTTGAAAAAAAAAAGAAAAAAATATATATCCAGAAGGTTAAAACTTTGTTCTAATTTTTCGTACTTGTTCTTGGCATTCGTTGTAATCTTTAAATTTGAACACTTTATTAAAAAATTAAATGGTATAAATATATTCAAACACTTACCAACTGTTTTTGCAAACTAGCTGAATCACCACGTACTGGGCCCATACCCAGACTGGACAATTCAGTGTCTTTGCGTATGACCCATTCGGTTAATTCACGCAGTGATAACAGCAAAGCATTCCAATGTTCTGAATTATTCTCCAAGCGATTTCTAAAAAAAAAACACACACACACACACACAAAACAAAGTAACAAAATTAATAAAAAATATTTTAAAGCAAAAAAATAGAAAAATATATAACATATTGCTAAATTTTTTTCATATTTAATATAAAAAGAGAATATAAAATTTTAATTAACACTTTATTAAAAATTCAAATGGATATAACAAAAAGGGACCTCGGCACAAAAGATATAATTTTGTTATTTTTCATGGACGTCATTAAAAACATTTTGCTATTAAAAGTCACTGGTCGTTATTCATTGTGTGTGAAAAAGTTTCAAAACATTAAAATTGTTTCTTTTTTTCTTGCTAGAATTTTACTCATTTTCTTTATATTTTTTCTCTTTTCTCTGCAGGATGGTCATTAGGGTGGTCCACAATTCCTTTTTGCGTGCTATATTTAAACGTAAGTAAAATTATGAGTGGAGATGTCAGGATGCTACGCGGTCATTTAAGTCGATGATCCTAGAAAAAATTTTAAAATTTATTTCTCAGCATAATTAATGACTTGTTTTTGAATTTTTCAAATATAACTAATAAGAAGTAATAAAACTATCTCATATTAAACAAGTAAGAAAGTTATAGTCGGTTAACCCCGACCATAAGATACCCCACACCATTGTGTATTAAATATCAAAATTCATGGAGGAGTCTTATATTAGACATGTGAACAATTGTGGACCGACACCTACTTTTATGTACTTTCGGGTGACCGAAAGTGGGCTTATATAGGAGCTATGGTAAATTATGGAGCGATCCTGATAAAATTTGTCACTGTGATTTCTACTTATATAAAACTTATTTCTGAGGAATATAAACTTGATACTAATATGTGTATGTGATTTATGTACTTTAAAGTGATTTTCGGAAGAGGATTTTATATGGGTGCTATGGATGGAGGAGGACATTTGTGAGGGGGCTAGATGAAATAATAGACTGATCATAACAAAATTTCAATAGGCTCGTCCTTATGTCATGAATGTCCCACGTGCCAAATTTCATTGAATTATCTTCAAGCCAGCCGTCCGTGATTTTGAGTCGATTGGTATACTTTAAGGTGGGTGTTGGATAATTTTTTCTGTGCGTTGCAAACATCAGCACAAAAGCATAATACCCCAATCACCTATTGTGGTGTGGGGTATAAAAATTAGGTAGAAATAAAAACTAAAACTTCACTAACCAAGTTCATATTAACTTTTTTGGAAAAATTAAGAAATACGGGTATAATAATTTTTTATTATCTTTCGTTTGGTGTATATATCATTAATTTTGATGAAAAAAAAAAATTGTTTAAGATTTGCTATGGAGTCATCAACTTAAATAGCCGTGTAGCATCCTGTTCCAATTCTCGTAGGAGGTTGAAATTTGGCAAATTTGTTTTAAATGATGTTTCCTTGCATAATTTCAGGTACGTTTAAATGTGCGATACACATTAGGTTTCTTCATACAACATTGGACCACCCTAATGGTCATATTACGCATTTTCATTTTCTTGGTTTTTATGTTTAAATATTTTCCATAATTTTTGGTGCTTTTTTTATAGAATGGTGTTATAAAACATTTTTTTTTTTTTGGTATTTACTCAACTTATTTTTATCTGATTACTTGGTGTAGCTCTTTTCAGAAATATGAAAATATTTTTTTTTAATTGAAATACAAGATTAAATAGAAGATTGTGAAAATTTATAATTACCAGTTAAGTTAATGGCAAAATTTATAGTGTTAAAATTTAAAAGCAGAGAAGGAGGTTAAAGAAGAAAACTAATATAAAAAAGTGTAAGTGCTATATTCGGCTGGGCCGAATATATAATACCCTTCACGAAATAAATATACAAATTTAAAATATAAATTCATAAAAACTTTAATTATAATCTGTAACAGTAATTTTCACTTATGAAAGAAATAAATATAAGCATGAAACTAGAGACCATACATAGTAAAACTATGTACTCCGTTTTTCTCCAGGTTGCTAAATTTTCTTTGAAAAGGACTTCAAAGTTTCGAAGGATAAATATATAAAAAAAAGTTTATAAAATAATTATGAACATTATATCAAACCAATATGGATGTCAAATGAAAGCAAAGAATCTTTGCAATATATATTTTATTTAAATATTAATAAAATATCCTTTTGAAAATGTTATGTTTTAATATTTGTTATTAAATATAGATATGTATATTAACCTGCAACTATCATTTTCACACGTGAAAAAATAGATATATGACTAAATTTATAGAATATAAATGGTAGAACTGTATACTCTATTTTTCTCCAAGATGTCAAATTTCATCTCAAAAGTTAAAAAAATGTTAATTTAATCAATATTTATTAAATATAAATTGAGCTTCAATAAAGCCAATGATAATTGTAGTAGCTAATAATAAGTGAACAAAAATTAAAATTATAACTTAAAATAGGGTGATTCCATAAAAAACGGACCGCAATCATAACTTATAAACTAATTAAGTGACCACCTTGAAATTTTGAACATGTGCGGATAAGAATTATATCAGTTTTATAAACTTTTTTAAGAATTTTTAAAATACCTTTTTTTTGTGGTATAATGTTTTGATTGATATATGTTCAATTTTGACCTTTGAACTTTTGATATAAATAAACCTTATGCATATCGTTATATCTTTACCTTTAATGTGAAACTAAAGCAGAGATCTACCATGTATAGTTTAGAAGTTATTAGCAATAGTACAGCTTTGTTTTTTTTTTCAACGTCATATTTTTGGACCAGAAAAGTTTATGATTTAAAAAAACATTTCCAAAGCTGGTGGTTGCATTTCATTTTTTTTGGAATATTAGTTATCGTTATGTTTTTGTTTGGATTACTGTTTATGGCTTGAGAATGTAAAGAACTAGTATTAAATTTAATCAGATAAGTACTATTTTAAACAGCTTTCAATGAATATATTTAACAAGAAAATATATTAGCAAGAAATCTAAGATCGAAGTTTATACAAGAGGGTGCTTTTTTAAGGAATATCAAATCACTCGTCTTCCCTATTTTATGGAAAGTTTGGAAACTAAAAAAAAACTTAAAATATATTATACCCACAACAAAGCATTTTTGTCAAATGTTGATCAGCAATTTTTTTTATCCGTTTACTATTGAATGAAGTTGTTGGATTGTGGAATAAAGTTGTTAGGACTCCGTTTTGTTATAATTTTTTACAAGTTTTAAAAACTTTTAAATTTTACTTTTATACTTACACCAGTGTTATTAATCGTCCTTTTTCAATCAATAAAATTACATAAAGTTTCTTCGAATTCTAAAAGATTTTCTTCGGTGAGACTCAAGGAAAAGCGTGCTAACTTAGAATACTTTAACATAATATATATATATATAAAAGGCTAGAAAAAATCTAGACGTTAAAACGAAAATTTTGAGGCTAAAAGCAAAATAAAAAAAAATCTAGATTAAATCTTTAAAAAGGCTAAACTGGCAACACTGGTTATGACTAAAATTAGCATTAAAACAAACTCGCAAAAAATAAAAAAGAAGAAAGTTTTTGAGGCTGCTTTGGAAAATCTTTTATAGCTCCGCCATTCCTGAATGGATTTCGATGAATTTCAATACCAAAATTCTCAAGAATATATGTTACATGCGTGTTGAAAGAGAAATGTATTTATTGGATTATGGTCTTAAAAAAAAAATCCATTTCAAAACTCAGACGGGCAGACAGCCAGACGGACAGGCAAATATTCTCAAAAATTATTTTTAATCTAACAATCAGAAATATTTTTCATTTTCAGTTTCTAAATGTATTTTTCTAAGACTTTCGTATGAAATGACAAACTTATGTATACCTTTCCTTTTATGTGAAGGGTATAAAAATGAATTGCCACAAAGTCATTATTTGACAGTGTGTGTGTGGCAGAAATAATTAAAGGAAATTAATGAAAACATTTTTATTTAACAAAATTCTTTGAAGTAAGAGAAATGACTTGCCCTTATAAATAGTTTTTTATGTCACTATTGCAAAGACTACACGCAGAGAAAAAATATGGTTGTAGTGATCATAATCTAAGAGCAACAGCGAAAAATAGATATAATTATAATAAATAATTATTATGATTCCATTTTGTCATATTGTGACCGATTTTATGGTTTGGTTTGTCATGTTGTGATTCTAGTTTTACATATAATTGAACAACCTTACTATTATTATTACTATCTATCAGATTATGATTTGATGTTATTGCAGTATTATTCTATCTTATTATATTATTGTAACACACTGTCATATTATAATTTCATTATTATTATGACATTCTTCATATTATTATTCCATTTTATCATATCCCATATTATCATATTATTTCATTTTGTCTTATTATTATTCCATCTTATCATATATTAAAATAGAATGAATTAATAAAAAATTATTTCTATAAATTTTTTATTGATAATAATAGAGGAAAGTGTTCATTAGCCATGTTATTCATATATAAACTAAATGAGAATTGCAGTGAAGTTGGAAAAGAAACACTAAAATCAAATAAGATATGAATTTTTCCACTAAGTTTGTGAAAAGGGTTTGAAACATTTTATTATTTTAATATGGTTTAAAAACAGAATATGGTTTAAGAACAAGGAAGAAGGCTGCAAATATTTAATGGTTGTAGAAGTAATAATATTTTTCATATTAATAAAATTTTGTTTCTGGTACAATATTAAAATTTTTATTGAACGTAAACATTAAATGACAAAATTTAAACAAAAACATCGCTATCATGAACACAGAATTATTAAAATTCAAGGAAATTAACAATGAGAACATAATATTGTTGTAGTGATAATTCTGTAGCCTTGTTTTTTTTCTGCGTGTGCTTGAAAGGTTAGATAATAATTTAAAATCACGTCGTTCCTCTAAGAAATAATTTAAACAAATACATCTTTTTTAATTTGGAAATAGGTTTAATTTACATTAAATTCTTAATTTCTTTTACATTTGTCTAGATGACACTTAAGCTCTTCTACTCTTATATCCTGTTCTCTTAAGAAAATTTAAGTAATCATTTATATGTTGTTAGTGTCGTTGTTATTAGTCTTAGTTTAGTTGTTGTTATTACTTTTACATGTTGTATGTTTCATCGCAAACAGCAAAATAAATGTTTGTCATTATCATTATCATTATTTTTTATTGTTACAAATAAAGTTTTTAAGTAATTTTCCTTTTTTCTTTCCCTTAAACACTACTTTAATAATTTCTTTTGGGTTTGTCAAAGACATGTGTGGTAGAGATGGGAAAAACAAATTGTAGAATTGAGATTAAAAACAGAAAAAAAAAACTAAAAACTAAAGAATTTTTTATAACAGAAAATTTCGATTTAAAAGACTATCATTGTTAATTTATTTTTTTTAAGTTATTGATGTATCAATTATTTAATCACAATTTGTCAATAGTAAAAATTCTATACAGTTTTATTTTTCCTTCAAAAAATTGTATTTAAAAAGTTATCGATAGGAAAAATTCTACTGAAAAGTGATCGAAAAAAAAAAAAATAAAAATCCTTTCTAATTTCCTATAAAATGGATGATAACAAACCGTTTCCTAAAAACATTTTTAAAAAGTTTATCGACAAAAGTTTATCTTTTAAAGATAAAATTATCGATAAAAAATGAAATGCATGGAAACTGAAAAAAAATTATCGATAACAAAAAGATAAAATTTACAAAAAAAAAAATTGTTTTTAACTGATGGAAATTTATATAAATATATCGATAACAAAAAAGCTTCATAAAACTATATTGATAAATAAAAATGTTCTTTTAAAGTTTTATCGATAATAGAATTTTTCTACTAAATTTGATCTCTAACAAATAATTTCAGATTAAAATGTATCGATAAAAAAATTATTTATAAAATGTTGCCTATAACAAATACTTTCTTATAAATATATATCGAAAAAATAACATTACCTGCAAAATGTTGTCGTAAGCAAACAACTTAATAACTATTTCGATTTAAAATATAAACAAGAAGTTATAGATAGCTATAAAATTATATCAATAACTAAAAATTTGTATAAAAACTTTCGATAATTTTTTCCAATAACCAATAATTTTCTGCAATCTTTTTTTAAGAAAATTGTATTATCGATAACAACAAATTTTATACAAAAATTTTGCTATCGAAAATACAAAATCTTCAATGAAAACTACTCGAAAGCAAAATATTTTTTATATACATTTTTTGATTACAACAAATTTATATAGAAAACTTTTCGATAACAAAAAATTTTATATACAAATTTATTTATAAATTTAAAAATTATAAAATTTAAAAAAAAAATTATAACAATCGATAAAAAATTTGACGATAACAACAAACTTTTTATAAAAGATTTGTCGATAACAAACAATTCTCTATAAAAAATTGTCAATAACAAAAAATTTACTGGTAACAAAAGATTTCACAGAAATCTTAAAAAAAATTTGTCGATAAAAAAAAAAATATCTGAAAATAAAATTTTTTTTATGAAAATTGTTCCATAATACAAGGCTTTTTTCGAAAACGAACAATTTTTTGATAACAACAAATTTTCTATGAAAATTTTACAATAACAAAAAAAATTTCTGTAAAAACTTTTCTACAACAAAAAATTTTCTTTAAGAATTTATCGATAACAAAAAAATTTCTTTAAAAATATTTTGATAATAAATAATGTACAAGAAATTTGTCGATATCAGAGAATTTTTTATAAACAATTTTTCAATAACAAAAAGTTTTCGATAACAGAAAATGTAACACAAAAAAATTTTCAATAGCAAAAAATTATTTGGGAGAATTTATTATCGATATTAACAATTATTCTATGAAAACTTTACTATCGATAACAATTTTATATGAAAACTTTATTACCGATAACAAATAAATTTCAAATAAAATTTATTATCGCTTACAAAAAAATTCCAGAAAAAATTTCTATAAGAGATTTGTCGGTAACAAAAAATGGTTTATAAAAAATTTTCGTAAACAAAAAATTTTCTATAAAAATTTTTGGATAACAACAAATTTTCTAACAGAAAATTTTATATAAACATTTTTCAATAACTGAAGATTTTCTATGAAAATTTTTCGAGAACAAAATATTTTTCTATGAAAATTTTCCGATAACAAAAATTTTCTGTGAAATTTTTTCGATAACAAAAATTTTCTGTGAAATTTTTTCGATAACAAAAATCTTTATATAAAATCTTTCGATAACAAAAAATTTTCTATAAAAAATTTGTCGATAACAAACAATTTTCGAATTTCAAATTATTTGTCTGAAAAGTCCTTGTATCAAAAAAGTTTCCACTGTATCCAGTTTATCTCTACTGATATCTTGAAAAATACACGATTAATTATTTGTAATTACATGTTACTTTTTCTTATCCTATAATAAAAATAAAATTGTATATTAAGCAAAAATACAAACACTGACCGCTATTACACCAAAGTACACACACACATACACTAACATCCTAAACCTATATATGTATGCCTAAGTGTGTGAGTGTGACAAATTTAATGTTTATTAATAATATTCTACCCCAAAACAATACTGTTGTCAAATGTCAATCTTATTATTGTTAGTGTTGTTGTTGCTGTTAGTAATTTCTAAGGCTCATCACCACCAAAAACATAAACACACACATACACTCTCCTATTCCTTTTGCAAAAGACATTCCAAACTAATTGTTTCTCAAAAACATTGATGTTGCTGATGCTGTTGGAGTTTTCGTTGTTTGCTGATAAATGTGTTGGCTGATGATAATGGTCACCATCATCGTGTTTATGATGATAATAATGACGAGAAGAAGGATGTAGATGATGTTTTAGATTAAATAGAAAACTAACTAATGCTGATGATAATGTTAATTACAGATTATAATTAGAAATAAAAGCACTCTTTTACTTCCCTTTTGGGAATGTGACATAATTTTTATTATTTTTGCAGCAGCTAATTTTGAGGGGGCTAAAACACGAAAAACATGTTGAAGAAGTCTTTAATCAATTAGTGAGATATTATGATTGAGGGAAAAAAAAGACACAATTTGACAGTATAATCGTTCAAGTATAAAATGTGTTTTTTTTCATGAGGGTGGCTTTTTGTTTTTGGTCCAGATAGTAAACAGGTCGCTTGGCTAAGGAAGGCAAGTTTAAGTAAAATGATGGTTTCTGCTGCTTTTGTTGGTTGAGCTTTTGCATTACAAATGTCTTTAACAAATTATAAGAAAACTTTATTTATATTCATTTCATTTTCGAGAGCTGAGGCAATTTATCAAATGATTGTTTTTAGGTCAAGAAAGATAGGACAGAGAGTTTGAGGAACTGATGACGATTACAATGACGATGACATTGTTGTTGATGGTTGAAACCAACAATCAATTTTAGAAATGTAAATAGTAGTTTGTGGTTGGAAGATTGTTTGTTTTAAGAGAATTTGTGCTTAAGATTAAATCTTGAGAATTAAATGATCTATAAAAAAAAAAAAAATACTGCAATAACAAACATATTTCTAAAAAAAACTTTTCGATAAAAAAATCTATAAAAATTTTCGATAACAAAGCTTTCTATAAAAACTTTCCAATAACAAAAATTTGTCTATAAAAAAGCTTCTACAAAAACTTTTCGATAACATTCTTTGATAACAAAAAAATTTTCTATGGAAAATGTCTATTATCGATAACAAAAAAATTTTCTATAGAAAATTGTTCCTATCGATAACAGAAAAAAAAATGTCTAGAAAATTGTTATTATCGATAACAAAAAATTTTCTATAGAAAATTGTTATTATCGACAACAAAAAAATTTTCTATAGAAAATTGTTATTATCGATAACAAAAAAATTTTCTATAGAAAATTGTTATTATCGATAACAAAAAAATTTTCTATAGAAAATTGTTATTATCGATAACAAAAAAATTTTCTATAGAAAATTTTTATTATCGATAACAAAAAAATTTTCTATAGAAAATTTTTATTATCGATACCAAAAAAAATTTCTATAGAAAATTGTTATTATCGATAACAAAAAAATTTTCTATAGAAAATTGTTATTATCGATAACAAAAAAATTTTCTATAGAAAATTGTTATTATCGATAACAAAAAAATTTTCTATAGAAAATTGTTATTATCGATAACAAAAAAATTTTCTATAGAAAATTGTTATTATCGATAACAAAAAAATTTTCTATAGAAAATTGTTATTATCGATAACAAAAAAATTTTCTATAGAAAATTGTTATTATCGATAACAAAAAAATTTTCTATAGAAAATTGTTATTATCGATAACAAAAAAATTTTCTATAGAAAATTGTTATTATCGATAACAAAAAAATTTTCTATAGAAAATTGTTATTATCGATAACAAAAAAATTTTCTATAGAAAATTGTTATTATCGATAACAAAAAAATTTTCTATAGAAAATTGTTATTATCGATAACAAAAAAATTTTCTATAGAAAATTGTTATTATCGATAACAAAAAAATTTTCTATAGAAAATTGTTATTATCGATAACAAAAAAATTTTCTATAGAAAATTGTTATTATCGATAACAAAAAAATTTTCTATAGAAAATTGTTATTATCGATAACAAAAAAATTTTCTATAGAAAATTGTTATTATCGATAACAAAAAAATTTTCTATAGAAAATTGTTATTATCGATAACAAAAAAATTTTCTATAGAAAATTGTTATTATCGATAACAAAAAAATTTTCTATAGAAAATTGTTATTATCGATAACAAAAAAATTTTCTATAGAAAATTGTTATTATCGATAACAAAAAAATTTTCTGTAGAAAATTGTTATTATCGATAACAAAGAAATTTTCTATGGAAAATGTCAATTATCGATAACAAAAAAATTTTCTATAGAAAATTGTTATTATCTATAACAAAAAAATTTTCTATAGAAAATTGTTATTATCGATAACAAAAAAATTTTCTATAGAAAATTGTTACTATCGATAACAAAAAAATTTTCTATAGAAAATTGTTATTATCGATAACAAAAAAATTTTCTATAGAAAATTGTTATTATCGATAACAAAAAATTTTCTTTAGAAAATTGTTATTATCGATAACAAAAAAATTTTCTATAGAAAATTGTTATTATCGATAACAAAAAAATTTTCTATAGAAAATTGTTATTATCGATAACAAAAAAATTTTCTATAGAAAATTGTTATTATCGATAACAAAAAAATTTTCTATAGAAAATTGTTATTATCGATAACAAAATAATTTTCTATAGAAAATTGTTATTATTGATAACAAAAAAAAATTTCTATAGAAAACTGTTATTATCGATAACAAAAAAATTTTCTATAGAAAACTGTTATTATCGATAACAAAAAAATTTTCTATAGAAAATTGTTATTATCGATAACAAAAAATTTTCTATAGAAAATTGTTATTATCGATAACAAAAAAATTTTCTATAGAAAATTGTTATTATCGATAACAAAAAAATTTTCTATAGAAAATTGTTATTATCGATAACAAAAAAATTTTCTATAGAAAATTGTTATTATCGATAACAAAAAAATTTTCTATAGAAAATTGTTATTATCGATAACAAAAAAATTTTCTATAGAAAATTGTTATTATCGATAACAAAAAAATTTTCTATAGAAAATTGTTATTATCGATAACAAAAAAATTTTCTATAGAAAATTGTTATTATCGATAACAAAAAAATTTTCTATAGAAAATTGTTATTATCGATAACAAAAAAATTTTCTATAGAAAATTGTTATTATCGATAACAAAAAAATTTTCTATAGAAAATTGTTATTATCGATAACAAAAAAATTTTCTATAGAAAATTGTTATTATCGATAACAAAAAAATTTTCTATAGAAAATTGTTATTATCGATAACAAAAAAATTTTCTATAGAAAATTGTTATTATCGATAACAAAAAAATTTTCTATAGAAAATTGTTATTATCGATAACAAAAAAATTTTCTATAGAAAATTGTTATTATCGATAACAAAAAAATTTTCTGTAGAAAATTGTTATTATCGATAACAAAAAAATTTTCTATGGAAAATGTCAATTATCGATAACAAAAAAATTTTCTATAGAAAATTGTTATTATCTATAACAAAAAAATTTTCTATAGAAAATTGTTATTATCGATAACAAAAAAATTTTCTATAGAAAATTGTTACTATCGATAACAAAAAAATTTTCTATAGAAAATTGTTATTATCGATAACAAAAAAATTTTCTATAGAAAATTGTTATTATCGATAACAAAAAATTTTCTATAGAAAATTGCTATTATCGATAACAAAAAAATTTTCTATAGAAAATTGTTATTATCGATAACAAAAAAATTTTCTATAGAAAATTGTTATTATCGATAACAAAAAAATTTTCTATAGAAAATTGTTATTATCGATAACAAAAAAATTTTCTATAGAAAATTGTTATTATCGATAACAAAAAAATTTTCTATAGAAAATTGTTATTATCGATAACAAAAAAATTTTCTATAGAAAATTGTTATTATCGATAACAAAAAAATTTTCTATAGAAAATTGTTATTATCGATAACAAAAAAATTTTCTATAGAAAATTGTTATTATCGATAACAAAAAAATTTTCTATAGAAAATTGTTATTATCGATAACAAAAAAATTTTCTATAGAAAATTGTTATTATCGATAACAAAAAAATTTTCTATAGAAAATTGTTATTATCGATAACAAAAAAATTTTCTATAGAAAATTGTTATTATCGATAACAAAAAAATTTTCTATAGAAAATTGTTATTATCGATAACAAAAATATTTTATATAGAAAATTCTTATTATCGACAACTAAAGAATTTTCTATAGAAATTTGTTACTATCGATAACAAAAATTTCTCTATAGAAATTCGTTATTATCGATAACAAAAAAGATTTCTATAGAAAATTGTTATTATCTATAACAAAAAAAAAAATTTCTATAAAAATTTGTTATTATCGATAAAAAATATTTTTCTATAGAAAATTGTTATTATCGATAATAAAAAAATGTTCTTGAAAATTTTTCGATAACAAAAAAAAACTATAAAAATTTTTCGATAACAAAAAATTTTCTATTTTTATTACCAATAACAAAAATTTTTCTGTATAAATTTTTTCGATAACAAAAGATTTTCTAGACATTTTTACTACTGATAAGAAACAATTTTTATTATCGATATCAAAAATTTTTTACATAAATTTTTCAATAACAAAAAATTTTCTATAAAAATTTTTCGATAACAGAAAATTTTCTATAAATATTTTTCGATATCAAAAATTTTTCGTTAATAAAAAAATTTTACACAAATTTTTTGATAACAAAAAATTGTTTATACAATTTTTTTCGATAATATAAATTTTCGATAACAAAAAATTTATTATACAATTTTTTCGATAATAAAACTTTTTCGATAACAAAAAATTTTCTATAACAAATTTTCGATAACAAAAAATATAGAAATTTCTCGATAACAAAAAGTTTTTATAGAAACTTTTTGATAGCAATAAACTTTTCTATAGTATACTTTTCGATAGCAATAAATTTTCTATAGAAAAATTTTTCGATATAAAAAAATTCTATGAAATAATATCGATAACAAAAAATTATCTATGAAAATTTACCGATAACGAAATATTTTTCTATAAAAATTTTCGATAAAAAAAATTTTTCTATTAAAAAATGTTCTATAAAAACTTTTCGATAACACAGTACTCGATAACAAAAAATTACCTATAAAAATTTTTCGTTAACAAAAAATTTTCTGAAGATTTGTCGACGACATAAATTTTCTGCAAAAATTTTCTATAAAATTTTTTTGATGACGAAAAGTATTTTAGAAAAATTTGTCGATAACAAAAAAGTTTCTAGAAAAAATTTTCTATAAACATTTTTCGATTCTTTACATTTTTTAAATATTTGAAAAAGAATCATAAATAGTTTTATTAAAGTAAACCCAACAGGAGCATTTATAACACTTTCTACCTTTCCCTTTCAAAATTGCCTTTTCCGTTTTGCAGTTTCCATTTGTAATGTATTTGCTACAGGAACCCACACATCTTTCTCAACTACTTTAAAGGTTTTATATTTAAGTTCTTTCTTTTTCTGCGTTTTTGTTAACGTTTGCTCTAGTAAACAGCTGATTAATTTTCAAGTTACCTCAAATAACAAGAAAATGAATGGATATGCAATAAAATTCCTCTTATAAAAAATAAATATATCCTGCCCATAAAAAAGAAAAAAATGAAATACTACGAAATTTGTCATAAAAACCAGGTGGCCTTCTTACACACATACATAAACGAATAAATAATAAGCCTCGCCAATACAATTGAAGGTAAAGCTCATTCATTTGTTCACCCACACAAATAAATAACCATAAAAGGTCTTCTTATTACATTGTCCTGCGGAGCGTATGATCAATATTTAATTTTCTACTTCATTTACATATTTTTTTTGTTTTTGTATGACATGAGACACATGAGACATTTATACAGAGAAAAAAAAGAAAACAAAAATTATATATTTTTGTTTATATATATATATATACGAGTATATATATATATATATATATATATATATATACGAGTATATATATATATATATATATATATATATATATATATATATATTTCTGTGTCACTGTGTATAAAGCATTTATCCCTTTTTTATATTTCTCTTTTTTACTTGTTTTTATTTTTTATTTCTTGTTCATTCTTACCTGATTGCAATACTTTTTGATTTCAAATTATTCCAACGTTGATTCATTTCATCCAAACGACGTTGTAACATTACCGCATCTTCTTGAGAGGTGAGTGAACCCAAAAGTTTACGTCCTGTACCATCGAGACGATCATAAACCACACGATGTGTTTCAATTTCCGATTGTAAATCCTACAAAAATAAACAGAAAAAAAATTTTATATAAAATATGAAATAAATATTTGTGAAAAAAGAGGAAATGAATGAGGAAAGATAAAAAAAAATTGTATACAAACGTAACTCGTTGTCGTTGGATATGGTACAAATATACTATATAAATTTATATACAACTATACAACATGAGGACAAATAAACTGTATATTATGGGGTTTTTATTTATAAATTGTAGCTACAATTGAGAAAAAGGTAAAATAAATTTTTTAAATTATTGGTAACAAAAAAAAAAAAAAAAAAAAAAAATCATTTTTTTTTATTGTGTATAAAAAGTTATTTACACTGCCTGCCACTTGAATAAGAAATCACATTTTTTTAACTTTAATTAAGTGTATCTCCTAAACTAAAGTTCAGAAAAAAATCATTTTTTGCGCCACCAAATTTCAAAGTGTTGGCTTTAGTTTCCTGAAGAAATTAAAAATATACATATTTTGTTATACTAAAATTATGCATTTATTTAAAGACATGTATTTCTGTGGTACTTTTTCCTGTGTCACTTGAACAAGGAATATTTTAAAACTAAGCAAACTGTAATTTATTTTTAAATTTTAGGTTATAAAAATGAAAGTTATTATCTTTTAGCATTCAATTAGTAATGAGTACTGCCACAATTTTTAGAAATAACCCCAAAAATGCAATAATTTAGCGAAATTGAACTCCATGCTTCCGTTATTGCATCCTTCAAGGATTCTATCGTCTCAAATTGTTTTCCTCCTTCATAAACTTTTCTTGCAAGCCAACCCCAGACATTTTCCATTGGATTCAGGTCTGGTGAATATGGGGACCAATCCAAAAGTTGAACACGTTGTTGATTAATCCATTGTTTTACTGCTCTGGCGGTATGAATCGGAGCGTTGTCGTGTTGATACGTCCAAGGTATGGGTCCAAAGAAATCATTAAATTTTGCAAATGCTTCCTCCAAAATGTTTTTATAAGTCGTTGCAGTCATTTTGTTGGATACAAAAACCAATTCTATGGTACCATAATACGAAATGGCACCTCACCATACCATTATTCCGCCCTCTCGGCTGTGTCTGCGGGTCAAAAATAATTCCTCCTTATTTAGGTCATGGAAGCAATAGTTATACCCGTCGGGACCATCAATATTAAATTTTCTTTTCATCGGAAAATAAAACTTTAAACCATTTGTCGAACCATGTCATTGTATTTTTGGCAAACTGTAGACGTTGTGATTTGCGTTTTTCATTAAGTGGTGTTTTTTTTTTTAGTTTTCGTCGGACTATGTATGGGCACGACTTAAAAATACGGTGCACTGTTCTTAGACTGGCACTGACTCCATTTTTTTCACGTATTTTTCATACCGATATGGCAGAATTTGATGCAATTCTAAGAATTTTTCGTCTTTCTTTTGGAGTTGTTGCCATTTTCTTCCGCCCTTTCAAGTTTTTTCCATATCTTTCCACTTTATTTAAATAATTGTACACAACTGTCTTTCCTCTATTAATGTTTTTGGCTATTTGGACCGGAATTTTTTCTTTTTCAGACTTATTAAGAAGAGCCTTACCAAGTCCCATTTTGAATAAAATCTATTTAAAAACTATCAAATTAAAAATTCTCTAGCCGTTTATATTGAAAGAATCATAGCCTTCCTGATTAATATTAAAAGAATTCCTAATTCAAGTGACACACGAAATAGTGCCACAGATATACATGTCTTTAAATAAATGCGTAATTTTAGGAAACTAAAGCCAACACTTTGAAATTTGGTTGCGCAAAAAAATTATTTTTTTTTCTGAACTTTAGTTTAGGAGATAGACTTAATTAAAGTTAAAAAATGTGAAATAAATATAAGCGAAATTAAAGCAATTAAATTAAATAAATACTAAACAACAAATACTCAGTAGAAATAAATAGAAGACATATTTAAGGAAGCACTTTTTCATTACTTCCAAAGTTTCAGTTAGTGTACGGTTTCTTTGGCTTAAGAAGTTATAAAAACAATATCGAAAAATATAATTAAAAAGTGATTCTTATATATTTTTCTGATATAAAACGTTGAGAATTTACAAATACTTGTTATTTAATAATAACTGTTTTAATAAAATGAAAAATATTGTTACGCATATATATTTTTTTTTAATAAAAAAATATTTGGTTTATATCAAAATTAAAAGTAATTTCCTTGATTTGTTAAAAAAGTACATAAAAAATCAATTTTACATGACATTCTTAACATGATTTCTTACTCAGGGAATAGGTATCAAAAGAGAAAACATCTTTCAATGACAAGTCTATGTTACATTCATTGGAAATGATTCGAATTTGCACTGTATCTTTGCCGGGATAATATATAAAAAAAAAAAAAATAGTATAAATGATTTATTTTTATTTTTTTAATTTTTTCCTCCAAAATATTAGAGTTTTCATGCTATTGAATTATATAGATTGTGCCAGTTGATTACACAAGTCAACACTAGTTTTGTTGCCAAGGAACTGTATATATTTTTTAAATTAGGATTTCATACTGACTACAAAAATAACAAAAAGTTTGAATTCTTACGTGTAGTTTTATAGTATTTATGTATGAAAAAAGTGTTTTTTTTTGCATTATTATTTACATAAAAAACTTTCATTTTCGTGACTTTCGTGAATGATGTGCAGTGGGAAGGTCTTGTTACATTCCCCAATAGTATTCAGCCATCATATGCCGATCGGCGTTGGTACCTATCTTCCATAGTTTTCAGATTCTTATGAAACCGCTCCCCTTGCTCATCGCATCAAGATCCAAGATTATCTGGAAATCGGTCGAGATGACTATAAAGGTAGTGCAATTTGATAGACATGTTGCATCCCAAGTTTCTAAAGTTATTTAGCATGTCGTTAACATTTTCGCGTTAGTTACTTGACTTGTAATTTCCAAGAAAGTTTTTAATAACTTCAACAAAAGAAGTCCAAGCAGACCGTTCCAAAACATTCATTGAATTTAGGAAACTGGAATCTTTAATTAATATTTTTATTTGTGGACCATCAAAAACTCCCGCCTTTAACTTTTCTAAGCTTAGTCCTGGAAATTTTGTCATTATATAAGAGAAATACTGGCCATTTTTATCCAGGGCTTTGACAAACTGCTTCATAAGACCTAGTTTAATGAGCAAGGGAGGCAATATATTTTTTTTTGGAACTAAAGGTTTATTTATGATGTTATGATTTCCAACCTCCAACGCCTCACGTACTGGCCAGTTTCGTTTTTCCCAGTGTAGGTTCTTGGGCCGGCTGTACCACAGACAACAAATACATGGATATTTGGTGAATCCACTTTGCTGTCCTAATAAGAAATTAGTCATCTTAAGATCAACACAAATAATCCATTGGTGCTCGCTATATTTGATTTTGACTAGCAAAAGTGCGATATTTAGTTATTCTTCTTTTAGTCTTGTTGAATGGGCAATTGGAACCATATGTATTGCCATTGTGTAAAAGTACACACACACATTCATTTGGCTGGTATTCGGAAAGACCCATTGCCAGAATAAGGCCTTGCACATCAAAACAAAATACAATATCGTCTTTCGAATGAAAAAATTGTAGTATGTCTTGCTCTCTTTTGCGATAGTATGTCACTTTTGTATGTGATGCCAACAAGTTTATTTCTTTTAGTCTAGAAGCCAATACCTCTGCAGATTCCCTAGGTAATTCAAGATCTCTTACCATATCATTTAATTCTTCTTGTTTAAATGGTTTGTGGTTTGTAGACGGTATTTTTTCAAAATTACTATCGCTACTCATTTTGTCAAGGATTTCTTCAAACAAGAATTCATTTTTAGAGCATAATTTTGGAACAGGTACTTCCTGGGAATGTGGTAGAGGTCTTATGGCTGATTCTACGTAATTTAATACAGCAAAAGTAGCAGTCATCTAAGTGATTTTTTTTTTGTTCTTTCCACTGCATAGGCACTCCGAATTTCATACGACGTCTTTGACCATTCATACACTATCTTAAATGTTCACAGCACATTTTACAAACCATTTGAGGAATGCACGCCTTATTTTTATCCTCAATTTCCAAATTAAAATAAGAAAAATAAGCACTTTTTGTAAAATCCGTTATAGATATTCCAAAATTTTTAACCACAAATGTAACAAAACACGTTTGGATAATTGAGACAACTTCTTCGCGACGACGACATGTTATTAAAATGAATTTATTAAAGAAAATTAACGATAGGGTTTCAAGCCGGGCCGAAAAAAGTACGTTAGACAGCTACTATTAAAAATTGACATTATATCGAAAACTACACGTAGGGAAAAATTTTTTTTCACATTTTTAGTATTACCAGTGTCGGCTTGTTACAGAACGACTAACGGTTTCTCGGCACCATTTAACTTTTTTTAATTTGTTGACTTGTGTTATTAATAATGATATATTTACCCTCACAGTACCGTCGAAAATACTAGTGAATAGTAATGCAAAGGGTTTGCCATCCGCATGTTAAATTCATCAGTTAAAAACATTGCAAGTGGGTTGAAGAATAACTAGTTGTAGTTGTTAGTGGATAATGAAAACGACTTTGCGGAACTTCTGTGAGCATTTTTTAAAATAAAGTTTTTATTTCAGACTTTTAATATACGACTAAGTTTAACATTATAGGTTTTTAAAATCATTATGCAATTAAAAAAAAATTACAACAACAAAATTTGTAGAACAACAACTTATCCATATTTTATGCGTGAAAAAAAGTGTAAAGCTTACTTTTGTAACATTTAAACGATTTTGTACCGTTAAAAATGCCGTTATTTTTGGTTGTTTACTTGTTTCTTGCATTTTATTGGAACATAGTTAATGTTATTTCTTAATTGGCAGAGTAATAACTCTTTGTGTAAAATAAATAATTATTTTTTTAAAATGGGTAAACAAACTTCCACTGATGTCAGACAACTTGTGTTAAAGCTTCGCAAGGAAGGTAAAACTTTTCGTTAGATTGGCTCGCTTATCAGCAGAAGTCATAATACTGTGAAGGAAATAGTTGACAAGTACGAAAAGTTCGGCAAAATAGAAAATCAGTCAGGTGCAGGCCGACCAAAAGTCTTAGAAGAAGTTGAAATTAGGTCTATAGTGCGCGGTGTGAAGAATATTCTATTTAAAAGCGCTGGTCTGATTCGAACGTAAGTGCAAGCACAATACGACGAGTATTACATACAAATGGGTTACATGGTCGATTCCCACGAAAGAAGCCGCAAATATCGGCAGTTAATCAGAAAAGACGTCTTGATTATGCAAAAAGGTATGAAAATAAAGATGTTTCTTTCTGGAATAATATCCTTTTTAGCGATGAAAGTAAGTTTGAAGTATTTGGCCAGAAAAAAACCCGTAAAAGTATGGAGAACCAAAAACTATGAGTAAAACAAAAACAAAAATTTAATAATCACGGTGGCGGTTCGGTAATGTTGTATGGATCTATAGCGGCAAGCGGAGTTGGGAATTTGGTCTTTATTGAAAGTATTGTGAACAAAACTGTTTATCTGAATATTTTGAAAAACAATTTGCTAACTAGTGTGCAGAAATTAGGCTTAGAGGGATTTTGGGTATTCCAACAAGACAATGATCCCAAACACACTGCTAGAATAGTGAAAGAATGACTACTCTTTCGCACTCCTAAAATACTTGATCATCCCCTCCCCTCCCAATCACCGGACTTAAACCCAATCGAGATTTTTGTGGAAACATCTGGACCGATAAATACGTAAAAGGACTATTAGCAATAAGGATATATATCCGACATAACAAAAAAACTTGTAGAATCGATGCCCCGAAGACTGAGAGAGGTTATTAAAGCATAGGGAAAATGAACCAAATACTAAATCGCTATCACATTTATAAAAAAAATAAAATTGTACACTTTTTTTAACGAGTAAAATATGGATAAGATTTAGTTTTTTTATACAAGTTTTGTTATTGTAAAAGTTTTTTACTGTAGAGAATTGAATAATGATTTAAAAAATAATATTTAAAAAAATTTTAAATTCAGTCGTATATTAAAAAGCTGAAATAAAAATTTTATTTTAACAAATGGTTTTGTACACTTTATTTTGACGCTCACAGTAGTTCTGCGAACCGCTGGGCAACTTTTCATCAAAAATATGCGTGTATATGTGAGTGTAAAGAATTTACTTATTTACATTTACAAAATAGTAAATATTAATGTTCCTAAAGAGAGGGAAACAGAGAGATCGAGAGAGAGGTAGGGAGTAGGAGTATAACAATATGTAACCTAACGGTAAGCATTAATACAAGTTTATGTTTACATTTTTATATTTCCTTTTTTATTTCATTGTTATTGTTGTACTAAACATATAGAAAACAAAAACATTTCTAAATATTGTTTTCTATTAAAAAAAGGTTTATTTAGGAGCAGAGAATGAGAAAAAAAACCATAAAAACTACTATGGAAATTGCATAAACAAAATATATGTAAATTAAAGTTTGTTATTCATCAAAATTTTATAAAATAAACTTCTAGTTTTTTTATTTTTTATTTGAAATTTTTTAGATTTATTAACGTACATATATTTTTGTTTTTAGAAAAAATATACAAGCATTTAGTTACACTAATACACATAAAATGATAAATCATGTTAATATTTGGTTATTTTGCTTTTTATATGAGAAAAAAAAAAAAACATATTAAGTTATTGTCTAGTAGGCTATTTTCATTCGAATAATGTTCGTTCGAATTATTCGAACAATTATTACTAATATTTACTCGAAGAATTTAGAAATGGTCCTTTTTTTAGAATAACGAATAATTCGATTATTTTTATATGAAATATTCGAATAAAATGCATAATTTATTTTTTTCAATTGAAGTGATTTTATTTGTTTATTTATAAAAAAAAAAAATTATTTATAAAAATTTTTCCTAGTGCTAAATTTAAATAAATTCACTTTTGGCACTTTCGCTAACGGAAATTTGTGCTTTTTCAAAATCAAATTTTATAGAAACAAAAGAACAAAATTGACGTAAATCTACTCACTTAAATTTTATTCTTTTTTAAGTTAATTTCTGAGGACTATTGACAGGTTGCAGATTTTCTTAATCATAAAAGAGACCTTTCGAAGACGGATTGTTTATAGCATTCCATGTCAAATTCTAAAATTTATCGCTTTGGAGATTTAACAAAAAGAAAATTATTTTTTTTTTCCTATTTGTTAAATGTTTAAACTGTTTTTTAGCTAAAATGAATTTAAATTTAAAATTGATTTTTAAATTTTCAGGGATGAACAGATTATTTATATTTGGGATTTTCCCTGCAAAAAATTGTTTATACGTTTATAAGTAAGAGGTATATATAGAAAAGCAAGCGGGTTAAGAAAAGTTGTTCGCCATCATAAAAATAGAAATTTCAGGGGATTTTATTTCTATTTTTATAATTTATTATTTTTTGTCAAACATTTTTTAAAGTATCACAATACAAATATAAATTAAACTTCAAAACAAAATATCATAAAATCATGCGATAATCTAAAATATAAATAGGGTCTTACATATTTTGCAGATTTTTTGTCTTGTAGAAAGATGAAAATCTTGGCTAAAATTAATATCTTGAATGAAAAAGGCTTATGTATGTGTCCGAATAATAGTGAAACCGAACAATTTGAATACCCCAATGTATAGATAATTCTAATAATATTAGCTGGCAATACTTTATTTTCCGGTTTCAATTTTCAAAAAAATTCAAAGAATTATTAAAAAAAAAAATTGTTTGGTTTTTTTTTTTAATAACAATTCTGTGGCAACAAGGAAAAATTATATAATTTAAGATATAAACTGCTCTCCTGAAAAGTTAAAAAAAATACTTATGCAGTTCTTCCTTGCTGCAACAAAATTTTCCATTAACAGGAAATTTCCAAAAAATATTAATAATAAAATATGTTGTTTTATAAATATTTATCGACAACAGAAAATGTTTTACAACACAAGTTTGTGGATATTTTATTTTTTAACATTTTTTTTTTCTTACAAAATTTATTAAAAAAATTATTAATTTTATTTTTATGGTAAAATATTGCTCGACAAAAATTTTTATACAAAAAATATCGATAACAAAAATGTTTGTAAAAATTTTTTTTTGTTAGTTTATTGATATCAGAATTTTATCGATAATAAAAAGTTTTCTGTAGAAATGTCCAGAACAAACAAATTCTGTATAAAAATTTCTATACAAATTTATCTTTAACAAAAGTGTTTTATAGAGATTTATCGATAACAAGAAAAATTATATAAAAAGTTTTCGATTACAAAAATTTTCTTAATTTTTTTTATAAAAATTGTTTAACAACATGAAAATCTGCATCAAAAATGATCGATAACAAAAATGTTTTTATAAAAATTTATCGATAACAATCTTTTTTATAAAAAAAATTGATAACAACAAATGTTTGGTATAATGTTTTGATTCAAACAATATTCTAAAACATTTTTTCGATAATAAAAATTTTTTATAAAAATTTTATAAAATGTTTGACAAACTTTTTATACAAATTTTCGATAACAAAAAAATTTTCATTAAAATATTTAAGAAAAAATAAAAAATAAATACATAAATAAATAAAACGACTTTACGATACATTTACTATCGATAACAAATAATTTAAAAAACATAAAAATGTCTGCAAAATTAATTTGAAATTTACAAAATATTGAATTTTTTTAATTTATTGGTAATAGCAAATTTCAAAAACATTTATCGATAACAAAAAATTTGCAAAAATCTATAGAAATTTGTCGATTTTTGACCATAAAACATTTTCGAAAAAAAAATTTCTATAAAAAATTTCAGATAAACAAAACTAGCATAAAAATATATTTAGATTGCAAAAAATGTCAAAGTTTTTTGATAACAAAAAAATATTTCAACAGGTATTTTTGAGTTAATAGATTTTTTGTCAATGAAAATTAAAAAAGGAAAATAAAAATAACGTATCGATTGCAATATATATATATGAACATTTTTATGAAAATAATTCGACAACAGATATTATTGTATAGAAAATTTTCTATTACAGCTCTATCAAAATTTGTCAGTAACAAAAATGGTTCTATAAAAATTAGCATTTTTTTTTTTATACAAATTTATCGATAACAAAAATTATAGCATAAAAACTTATCGATAACAAAAATTTTCCTATAAAAAGTTGTCAATAATAAAAATTGTTCTATGAAAATTTGTCAATAACCAAATTTTTTCTCTAATAATTTGTGAATAAAAGAAATTGTGCCATAAATATTTGTGATAACAGAAATTGTTCTATAAAAGTTGTAGATAACAAAAAATTTTTATAATGTATTCGACAACAAAGAACTTTCTATAAAAAAAATATTCGATAACGAAAAATTTTCTATTTAAGTTTTTTCACATTAAAAAAAATTCTCTAAAAATATTTTGAAAACAAAAAAATTTTATAGTTTTTAGCAGAAAAAGAATTATATCAAAATTATCTATAACAAAATTTCTTTCTATTTAAACTTCGATAACAAAAAGTTTGTTTAAAATTTTTTTGACAACAAAAACTTTTCTATTAAAGTCTATCGATAGAAAATTTTCCTATACAAATTTATCGATAATAATTTTTTTTCGATACCAAAAATTTTTCTACTAAAATTTATCGACAGCAACATTTTTTCTATAAGAATTTATCGACAGCAAAAAGTTTTCTATAAAAATTTGTCGAGTTTTTAATACAAAAAAAATTTAGATAATAAAACTTTCTATAAAAAAATATTGGATAACAAAAAATTTTTATAGGAAATTGTTGTCAATAAAAAAAATCTGCAGAAAAAATTTTCTGCAAAAATTTGTCAAAAAAAAAAAAAAAAAATTAAATTTTAAATTTTATTAAAATTTAACTTCAAAAAATTCAGTTTGTTTATAATAAAATTGAAGATTTAATTAAAACTCTTAATTATAAAAAATATGATCCCTCTCACAAACTCAAACACACTTTCACATACATACACAAACATTCATATTTAATGCTATATGACCCTTCTTAATGATGACAAAAATTACAAAAAAAAGCACCAGAAAAGCATGAGAATTAAAAAAAAACAGAAAAAACAAAAACAAAAAACAAAATATGGCGCTTAATATATTTAATAAAGTTGAATGACATTTACTTTGTTTTTGTTTTGTAAATATTTTTCATGTTGTTATTTTTCTGACATTTTGTGAACCGTTTTATAATCTGTATGTTTTTGATGTTTTTCTTGTTGTTTGTTGTTGTAATACAAGCGTGTCTCTACCGTATGCTGAGGGCACAGGATGAGAAAGTTTATGTAACTGTGTGCGTGTGGAAATGTGTTTTTAAAAATCCTTAACATGTGTTTATATGTTTGAATGCGTTTGTATTTGTATTGAAATTATAACTTTTTATGGGTCTCATGTGTATTTGAACACAAATCGTATAAAAAATTCATGATGCTTTTTTGTTAAATATATGATTTTGTTTGTTGTTGTTACTTTTTGTTTTTGTTTTCATAAATATTATCAAAGTTTTTTAATTAAGAAAATTTCTCTTCATATTTTTTTTTGCCTGAAAAATACCCTATAGACAGACCAAAAAGAGTTAAAATATTTGGCAGACGTTTTTTTAATGATTGAATGCGAAAATTTGGATAAATATTCATGTAATTTGTATTGAATGTTTTTCTTATTTTCTGTAACAAAATATTTCAAATATGACGTTAATCATATAACATGATATTTAGATTTAATAATATAGAAATTATTTTCACTAAATTTACTTATATGTAAAGTAGCTTTTTTTGTCCCTTAACTAATATTTTTTTTTTTTTATAAATTTCACCCTCTTTTTTTGTATTTTTTCCTTTTCACTGTATTTATACAAATGAAGCAGGTGTTTTAACTGTAACAAGGGATTAAGATGGCATTAGTTGAGTAACAATATTTATTTTTGTTTTTTTCTAACTCACTCTTACGAGGAAAAAAAAACATAAAAAGTGTTTTGAATAATGTCTACTTTAATACTTTTCATAGTAGTAAAAAAAATCCTATTTTTTATTTTACCGGAAACAGCAACAGTCTTTTACAAATGATTAAATGCCCATTTAGAAAAATAAGGAAAAATACTCCAACAAAACATAATTTTCTATACAAAAACGTTGGCAAAATAAAGAAGAAAATTAGTTTCTTTTAAGAAAATGATTAAAACCCTTTAGGTGATACAAACAAACTGACCCATTTGTAAAATAATAATTTTAGGATATTTATGAAGGAAAAGTATTAAAGAGAGGAATATTTTAATGTTGTATTCATATATTATTCCAAAATACTACTTTTATACAAACCGCCCTACTTTAGGCAATACATTATGAAAAAAAAAGGAAATTATAAATAACTTGACTGGGCTAAGAAGCTTTTTGCTAAGCCCCTAAAAGTGGACACTTTTCGATAGAAAATTTTTTATAAAAAAATTTATAAATGAAAAATTCTATAGAAAAATTTATCGATGGAAAATTTTCTATAGAAAATTATCGATGGAAAATTTTCTTTATCAATAAAGTTTTCTATAGAAAATTTTCTATTGATAAAGTTTTCTATAGAAAATTTTCTATTGATAAAGTTTTCTATAGAAAATTTTCTATTGATAAAGTTTTCTATAGAAAATTTTCTATTGATAAAGTTTTCTATAGAAAATTTTCTATTGATAAAGTTTTCTATAGAAAATTTTCTATTGATAAAGTTTTCTATAGAAAATTTTCTATTGATAAAGTTTTCTATAGAAAATTTTCTATTGATAAAGTTTTCTATAGAAAATTTTCTATTGATAAAGTTTTCTATAGAAAATTTTCTATTGATAAAGTTTTCTATAGAAAATTTTCTATTGATAAAGTTTTCTATAGAAAATTTTCTATTGATAAAGTTTTCTATAGAAAATTTTCTATTGATAAAGTTTTCTATAGAAAATTTTCTATTGATAAAGTTTTCTATAGAAAATTTTCTATTGATAAAGTTTTCTATAGAAAATTTTCTATTGATAAAGTTTTCTATAGAAAATTTTCTATTGATAAAGTTTTCTATAGAAAATTTTCTATTGATAAAGTTTTCTATAGAAAATTTTCTATTGATAAAGTTTTCTATAGAAAATTTTCTATTGATAAAGTTTTCTACAGAAAATTTTCTATTGATAAAGTTTTCTATAGAAAATTTTCTATTGATAAAGTTTTCTATAGAAAATTTTCTATTGATAAAGTTTTCTATAGAAAATTTTCTATTGATAAAGTTTTCTATAGAAAATTTTCTATTGATAAAGTTTTCTATAGAAAATTTTCTATTGATAAAGTTTTCTATAGAAAATTTTCTATTGATAAAGTTTTCTATAGAAAATTTTCTATTGATAAAGTTTTCTATAGAAAATTTTCTATTGATAAAGTTTTCTATAGAAAATTTTCTATTGATAAAGTTTTCTATAGAAAATTTTCTATTGATAAAGTTTTCTATAGAAAATTTTCTATTGATAAAGTTTTCTATAGAAAATTTTCTATTGATAAAGTTTTCTATAGAAAATTTTCTATTGATAAAGTTTTCTATAGAAAATTTTCTATTGATAAAGTTTTCTATAGAAAATTTTCTATTGATAAAGTTTTCTATAGAAAATTTTCTATTGATAAAGTTTTCTATAGAAAATTTTCTATTGATAAAGTTTTCTATAGAAAATTTTCTATTGATAAAGTTTTCTATAGAAAATTTTCTATTGATAAAGTTTTCTATAGAAAATTTTCTATTGATAAAGTTTTCTATAGAAAATTTTCTATTGATAAAGTTTTCTATAGAAAATTTTCTATTGATAAAGTTTTCTATAGAAAATTTTCTATTGATAAAGTTTTCTATAGAAAATTTTCTATTGATAAAGTTTTCTATAGAAAATTTTCTATTGATAAAGTTTTCTATAGAAAATTTTCTATTGATAAAGTTTTCTATAGAAAATTTTCTATTGATAAAGTTTTCTATAGAAAATTTTCTATTGATAAAGTTTTCTATAGAAAATTTTCTATTGATAAAGTTTTCTATAGAAAATTTTGTATTGATAAAGTTTTCTATAGAAAATTTTGTATTGATAGTTTTCTATTGATAAAGTTTTCTATAGAAAATTTTTTATTGATAGTTTTCTATAGAAAATTTTCTATTGATAAATTTCGATTAAAAATCGATTAATTTTCTTTATAGAAAATTTTTCGATTAAAAATCGATTCATTTTCTTTATAGAAAATGTTTCGATTAAAAATCGATTCATTTTCTTTATAGAAAATTTTTCGATTAAAAATCGATTCATTTTCTTTATAGAAAATTTTTCGATTAAAAATCGATTCATTTTCTTTATAGAAAATTTTTCGATTAAAAATCGATTCATTTTCTTTATAAAAAATTTTTCGATTAAAAATCGATTCATTTTCTTTATAGAAAATTTTTCGATTAAAAATCGATTCATTTTCTTTATAGAAAATTTCTCGATTAAAAATCGATTCATTTTCTTTATAGAAAATTTTTCGATTAAAAATCGATTCATTTTCTTTATAGAAAATTTTTCGATTAAAAATCGATTCATTTTCTTTATAGAAAATTTTTCGATTAAAAATCGATTCATTTTCTTTATAGAAAATTTTTCGATTAAAAATCGATTCATTTTCTTTATAGAAAATTTTTCGATTAAAAATCGATTCATTTTCTTTATAGAAAATTTTTCGATTAAAAATCGATTCATTTTCTTTATAGAAAATTTTTCGATTAAAAATCGATTCATTTTCTTTATAGAAAATTTTTCGATTAAAAATCGATTCATTTTCTTTAAAGAAAATTTTGCGATTAAAAATCGATTCATTTTCTTTATAGAAAATTTTTCGATTAAAAATCGATTCATTTTCTTTATAGAAAATTTTTCGATTAAAAATTGATTCATTTTTTTTATAGAAAATTTTTCGATTAAAAATCGATTCATTTTCTTTATAGAAAATTTTGCGATTAAAAATCGATTAATTTTATTTATAACAATTTTTCGATTAAAAATCGATTATATTATTTATAGAAAATTTTTCGATTAAAAATCGATTAATTTTATTTATAAACAATTTTTCGATTAAAAATCGATTAATTTTATTTGTAGAAAATTTTTCGATTAAGGATCGATTAATTTTCTTTATTGAAAAATTTTCTATGAAAAAATCTATTAATTTTCTTTATAGAAACATTTTTCGATTAAAAATCGAATCATTTTCTTATAGAAAATTTTTTCGATTAAAAATCGATACATTTTCTTTATAGAAAATTTTTCGATTAAATTTCTTTTTAGAAAATTTTACAATTAAAAATCTGTTAATTTTCTTTATAGATCGATTAAAATCGATTAATGTCAATTTAAGAGTTTAATACCTAAACAATAGAGATGTGAGTTTTTAGAAAAATAAAGAAAAAAAAAGTGAACAACAGAATCTCAAATAAATAATATAAAAATTCGTTGAACTTTTACCCAAGTGACACTATATCAAAAACATAACATCTTGGCTACAACAAACAAAAGAAAACAACAACTATGTGTATAAGGTGCTTATAGAGCAATATAAAAACTAACCAACACGCTTAAACTTAAGTGTAAGTAAGCATTCACACAAACCCACTCACACACACATTTTAAATTACTTATTTGAGTTTTATAAAGAAGATTTGAAGTCACAAAAGTGGTAGAAATGTAAAGGACAATTACTTATAAACCATGTTTTTATTCTATTTGTGTAAAAAAAAAAGAAAAGGATATTGTTAGAAAATTATGAGTTTCATTTTAATATAGTCTTATATATTTTCCGTGTTATTCGTGGTTAAGCCAGCATAAGAAGAAAAATAGTAAAATAACAATAACTACAACTACAATAACTTTAATACATACACTAAACTTTTTATTTTCTTATAGACGCACACACGTTTATTTGTATGTATTTTAAGTCATTTTATAAAAAAGGAGTATAAAAATAAAAGCTAGAACTCTTGAGATTTAGGTTAATAGCTAAAGGCCTGTTAAAACAATAACAAACATAAAAAAATCCTAGAGAAAAACATCACTTAGACTAAAGGACGGACGAAAAAATATGCAAACAAAAAGCCAGACTTTTTCTACAATTTGCTCTCTATTCTCAGTAAATTAAAAAAAAAAGATAAAATAAAATGAAACTAAATCTCAGCACAAATAAAATTCGCTTAAAACTCTTGTGTTGGAGTCAGTTGGAGTTTTTCTGTTATTGTGTTATAGCATAACATAAAGGAAGGGGTGAGAGGGAGATGCTTTTCGTTATTTACAAAAATAACATTGGTGTAAAAAAATGGTAAAGCAATTGGCATTTTTATTTTCATTTTATTTTCTGAGATTTAAAGGTGTGAAAAGTTATTTTATTACGCTAAAATGGTGTGTGTGTGTGTGTATTTGAGCTGAAATCAGTTTTTGTTCTGTTTCATCAGCAAACAGAAAAACCAACAATCATGATAATAAAAGCTTACGTTTGCTTATTGCTGTCATATAAACTTATTTACATATGTACTCTACATGCTTTTTATTGTATATGTTCTTTGTGTTCAGATTTTTACATTTTAATTTCGGTGGAAAACGGAGATTTACAGGGTACAGTTTTGAGTAAAAAGTTAACAAAAATCAAAATTCGTTTTTTGCAAAAAAATTTTGTTTTTTATATTCATCACTAACACAAGCTACTACTGAAAAACTATTTAAGACCTCAAAATTAATATATTCTTGGTTCATATACAATTCTGAGTAGATATAGTTATGTCTGTCCCTCCGACCAGCACATATATGGCGTAGGTAAATTGATTGCGAGGCTAGAAAAATGTATAAAAGCTGGAGTGAAGTAAAAACTATTGCGATAAACAGATCTGAATGGAAGAAGTTCTTTGAGGCCCTATGCTCCTTATAGGATCGAGGTGAATATATATATATATATATATACGAGAGCGGTTCAGTAAGTCCGTGACTTTTCGAACTTCCCTTGTAGTTATATGAAATGCAACACTATTCCCATCAAGTACCAAATGTTAATAGACTACTGTAAAATTTTGATCATTTACTTTGCGTAAAAAATAGGATTTTTCGAGGTCCTTAAAATAGGCATTTGTTTGGTCAATAATTTCATCGTTGGAGCTGAATCTCTTTCCGCCGAACCATTTCTTTAGATTTGGAAATAGAATGTAGTTCACTAAGGGCTAAATCCGGAGAATATGGCGGATGAAGTACCAATTCATAGAGTTTTGTCATTGAGACTGCACACGTGTGCACCCGTGCATTATCTTGATGAAAAAGAACTTTTTTCTTGGCCATATGGGGTCGTTTTCCTTTTAAATCCTCATTAAATCGGTCTAATAAGTTGGCATAATATTCACGGTTTATTGTTCTTCCCTTTTGAAGGTAATCGATGTGGATTTTCCCGCATGCATCCCAAAAAACTGTTGCCATCACCTTATTGGTCGACAAACTTACCTTGGCCTTCTTCGGTGCAGGTTCACCCGGAGACACCCATTGTTTAGACTGCTGCTTGGTCTCCGGAGTACAGTAATGGATCCATGTTTCATCCACGGTTACAAAACGCCGCAAAAACTAATTCGGATTGCAGTTAAACAACTCCAAACAATCCTTTGAAGTTGTCACACGTTTACGTTTATGGTCAATTGAGAGCAAACGCGGCACCCATCTTGCAGACAACTTTCTTAAACCCAGCTGATCATTTAAAATCGAAACCACACTTCCATATGAAATGCCTATGGCATTAAAAATCTCACGCACTTTTACTCTTCGGTCGGCCAACACCGTATCGTGGATTTTTTCGACATTTTCGGGTGTACTGACCTCAATTGGCCGTCCAGAACGTTCAGCGTCATTTGTACTTGTGCGACCACAACAAAAGTCAGTAAACCACTTTTTTACCATTGAAATCGATGGTGCAGAGTCCCCATAGTATTTATCGAGCTTTTCTTTGGTTCGATTGACGTTTTTTTTTTCGCAAAAAATAATGTTTAATGAGCACTCGAAATTCACTTTTTTCCATTTTTAGAAAAATACTCGTACACGAGGTTGTATGTTTTGAACAGCTGTTAAACGCAAAGTAAATGACGACACTTGCTCGAAATTTGACAGTGGTCTATTAACAGGTGGTACTTGATGGAAATAGTGTTGCATTTCATATAACTACGAGGGAAGTTCGAAAAGTCACGGACTTATTGATCCGCCTTCGTAAAAAAGTTATAGAACAAAATGTTTATCAACTTTAACTTTTTTGATACAATTTGGAAATTACTCTCTTCTGTCTGTGAGAAACAACTGTTCCAAAGCAAAAAAGTTATAGAACTTAATATCTGAAATATTTTGATTTTCTCAATATGATTAAATAAATAACTTCATTTAGTTAAGTGCAAAAAAAAAAAAAATAAATGGAACAAATTCTAAACCAATCTCTGATATATTTTGATTTTTTTCTTATTTGCTAACTACTTCTGTCTGTCTGTAAGAAGTATTCTCAGGTTAGAGTTACTATTTTTGTTGATTTCATATGAAGTTTGCTATTTAAAAGCAACTTGATTTATTTACTAGAAAAAAGTTAGAGAACAAAATCTGGATCAAACTCTGAAATATTTGATTTTTTTTTTGTTATAATTCGAAACCTCCCAGCAAAATCTTTGCTTTCATGGTATGCTAGCAGGTATAATTGGAAACAATAATAAACTACTTATTTTTTGCCTGAATAACTAGTTATTTTTGTTCGAGTTGTCCATGAATTCATGTAGTTATTTTTAGACTCTAGGGATACTCCAAAATATGTACCTAAACGAAAACAAAAAACAAAGAGATTTTGACGTCAGTGAGATTTGAGCTCGGACACAAATTAACCATTCGTTTTTTATGTCTAACGTCTTACTCAGTACACCATCTCGCACTTAATTTTCTAAGTGACAAAAACTTTTTTTTGTATAAAATATATTTTTAGACATTTTATTACAAAAATCTAACAGCATCAGAATCAGGTTGAACCAACAACCTTCTGGTTGTTAATCCAGCGCTCTAGCCAACTCATCCACGTGATTGTAATAGTACTGTGCTATTATACTATGTATTATAGAGTAGGCAAATAATAAGAACGTCTCATTACCGAGAAACTACATTAATAAGTAGTTGCCACTACCGAAAACCAAAAAGTTTTTGTTGGGCTATTACACAGAATTAAAGAAATTACGTTATTCGATGGAATACAAAAAAAGTTGTAGAACAAATTCCAAACCAATGTTTGTTTTATTTTACAAAATTTGTGCTGCCTCTAAAAAACATCACCTTCAAATTACTAATTCGATTTAAATAAAATTAATCCAGATTACTTGTCTGCATGGAACGGAATTTCGGATGACATACCTGACAATATTGATTATTGTATTCCCAAACTCTTTCTGCACAGAGGCTTCTCAGTTTCAATCTCAGCTAATCCCACTGTAAAAGCCGGAACGATTGAGGTTTACACTGATGGATCCAAATCTTCTGAAGTGGTTGGGGGAGGTATTTTTATTCCCGCGTATAGGAGGAACATCTCCTTTAAATTGCTGGATCACTGCACTGCACACTCCATTAGGAGAGCGGTAAATTGGCTAATGTACTATAGGGTATTCAGAGTGGATATTCAAATTTATACCGGTAGTCAACACGCGATAAAATCTCTTTCGGGTGTCTATTCGACATCCAGGCTGGTACAAGAATGCTGAACATCCTTAAATATGGCGAGACATTCAAACCTAGAGTTTATCTGAGTAAAGGGTCACACAAGTACCCCGTTACATACTATTGCGGAATAATTAAGTGAACAAACGAACCAATTAGTTGCCATACCAATGTCATCTTGCAGATCTGTGATAATGCAGTACTTGTCAAGAATAGCTCAACAAAAATGGACAAACGAGTTTGCATGTTCTATCTCGAGACAGATGTGGTCCCAGTACTGGATTGCTTTTGCACACGCTAGGAGACTATTCAACGACTATTGTAGAAGTTGCTTTAACGAGGAGAAGGAAGAAACAGTAGAACATTTTATTTGTCACTGTCCTGATGTTGCGAATATAAGGACTTCTGAATTTGGGAGTCCATATATGCATGGATTATATGGTCTTTCTGCAATTGCTGTTAGACGGATCAGTTCTTTTATACGTGCGTCAACAACACAACGGGACCAATAGGACCCAAGTGAGCTGTCTAGTTTACATTTACAGCTGCCCATCTAACCTAACCTAGGAATCAGATTGTTTGCTGATTCCCTAAAATATTTGTTATTAAAAATCAGCTAAATCGGTTAAGTAGAAAAAAAGTTATAGAACATCGAAACCATCCTCGGAAAACTTTTTTTTTTTTTTTTTGTATAATTTAAAAAATTCTTAGGGGATTGTTATAAATGTATAATTGTACAGTGAGCTAAAATTTTAACAAATAAGAAAATTGCTTTCGAAATAAAAGATAAAGGGATAAAGAGTTCCATAGACGTATGGAATTAATTAGAAGCTGCCACTCTGATATTAAATTGCGTTGTCGAGGTAATATCAATTTCATTCCTCTGTTTCATCTGGCAAATCGTATACGATTATATAAATAAGTTGGTTCTTTGATATAGATTATTTAATGGAGCAGAACCAAGGACCCCATATCTGCATTAAGTCATTTATGTTGATTTAGAAAACCGGGAGAATTTTTAGTTATAACCACACATTTAGATTTTTGTAATTAAGATGTAGTCCATTAGCAGTGGCCCATGTATATACGGTATATAGATCCATATTCAGTCTTGATACGAAATCAATAATTTTTGTTCTTTTGGCAGCTTATATACAACTGAACATCATCCGCATACAATACGACAGTTGTAGGGGAAGGTCATTAATATAAAGCGAAAAAAGAAATGGTCCGAGGATAGAGCTTTAAGGAACGCCATTTTTCACAGGTAAAGGGCCTAACACATTATATCCTATTTTTACAGATTGATGACGATCTAACAGATATATAGCCATTAGCGAAGTGGCAGAGCTTGATAAATTAAAAGTATATCTAAGTTTACTGCAAACAATGTTATGGTTAAAACAATAAAATGCTTTAGAATGATCGAGCAGGGTAAGAAATGTGACAAGATCATTATCCAAGTGA
This sequence comes from Protocalliphora azurea, assembly GCA_932274085.1. Lineage (NCBI taxonomy): Eukaryota > Metazoa > Arthropoda > Insecta > Diptera > Calliphoridae > Protocalliphora > Protocalliphora azurea. Next base: position 54,628,905 of record OW026519.1, read on the forward strand.
GACCTTATGCCCTCCGATACGATGATTAGCGCTGTAACACAGATGTGCTTGTGTCTGAAGCCAGATTAGATTGTTGGGCACTAAGAAAGGAATATGCATTCAAATAACTAGTTATTTGCCGGTGTATTATACGTTCGAATACTTTCGAATAATAGGGTAGGATTGCAATAGGACGAAACTCATGCGATGCTTTTGGTATAGGAATAACCAGGGTATATTTTCATAAACTAGGATATGAGCTGGTAGTGATAATTGTGTTAAATACAAGAGTAATATGGTGTTAAAGTATTGGGAGTAGCAATTTAAGGAACCTTGGGTGTATATCATACGATCCGATAGCATTGGATTGGACCGAAAAGCAGCAAGATAAAATATCAGATGGTGTTGTACAGTCAAAAGAAAATTGTCTCTGACTTGTGTAGGGTGAAAGTGAGGAAAAGTGATTGCCATAGTACGCAGTAGATTTTTTTACTGTTACAGTAACTGTAAGAATAGTTGTAAAATGCCTTTTTAAATTTTCAACATTAACATCTTTGTCTATACGTTTCCTATTATTTCCAATTACAATTTCCTTAATTATTTTCCATTTCTTTTTGGAGTTAGTTGCGTTTTTAAATCGGATTTCTTATATTTTTATTAACCGATATTCGTTATACAATTCAACCGTACGAAATCTTTTCCAACGTGCATATAATTCATCCCTTCGTTTAATATAGCTTTTGACAGTATTGTTAAACTAGTAGGAATTAACGTTTTTTTTGTCCTGTAAGTGCGAATTGTGATGGTGAGTTCATATATTGGGTTTACATTTGAGTTTAAAAAGTATAATTGATCATTCCAGTTTGTACCAAGTGCGAGTTGATTTAAGACATCTCGAAATACTGTAGGACTGTTATTATCTTATACTACAAAATCGTATGAAATGAATATGAGATAGCGTTTTAAAAAGCAAAGTGCACTTAGTTAAACGAAATCTTAATGTAGCATTAAAAGGTTAATTTAATTTCTATTATTTTATTTTTGTTATTTTTTTCTTCTCTTAGTTACATGTAACATCAAATAGCAATAATGAAAGAACTATTTATAGTCATTTAAACTTTAATCGAAAGGACCAGCAGTCCTATCCTTTGTTAGTAATTACAAGGGTCTTTTCTGTGTAAATTATCTCAACACAAAAAAATTTAAACAACAAGAAATCAAGCTTGTTATGAACAAGAATAAAATTAAATACTTTACTTACTTCTCAAAGGCGACAAGAGAGAGGAAGCGAGAGAGCTTAAATACCAAAGAGAGAAGCAAATAAAAATAAAAAAAAGCTAAATGTAAAGGATTTAAAAGGAGCAAAAACAAGATATATTTTCTTTGGCAATTTTTTAACATTTGTAGCCTTTAATGCATACATACATACATACATACATACATACATACATATGAAAAAAGACTATCTGCAACATAATGTGCCAACACAATAATGCTGATACTGCACACTTGACTTAATTTTTTTCGCTGGTAGCAACATGGCAAAAAAATAGCTAAAAAAGAACAAGCGAAAAAAATGACACATAAGAGGGCTGGTTTGAAAAGGTTTTATAATGGCAAATAAGAAGACCATTTGTGATGGCCATAGATAACCTTAGACACCGGCAAAACTTTATATTCCATTTGAATGATTAAAAAATGCAAAATTTTATCTATCAGATTTTTCAAGAACTCTTCCTTGGGCCTTCCTACAATGAAAACATTCACTGGAACCGGTAATGTTAGTTAGTGTTTGTTATCCTTTATTCCTACACCTTCATATCTCTGTTCTTTTCTCCTACACACACACATATATACTCCTAAACAACTCTATACAAAATAAGAACAATAAAGCAAAAAATGAAATCCTTTAACAAGGTGTAAAAGTGTAAATGTGTGAAACGCTGTTTGTTCATTTTCATGTTTTTTTTTACAGATTTTAACACAACTATTGACAAAAGTCTCTCTAGTTATAAGTTAGTATATTTGTGTATGGGAGATAGCATAAATGCCAGTTTGTTAGTGTATAAATGTTGTTTCTTTTTTTATCATAAATTCTTTTTATTACAAAACACTAAGCAAACTTACAGCCTGCTGCACTCACTCATACTTTAACATTTGCTGCCAAGTTAAAAAAAAACACACACACATTTAAAAATAGGTATAGAAGCAGGAGAAAAAAACAATCCTTTGGTATGCTTAGCAAAATAACAAAATGTAACAACAACTAAAAGCAAACTATTACTACAACTACCCAGCAAACACAAAGCTTTGATTATCAAATTGAGAGTGATTTGAAATTAAGTCCTTTCTGAAATGTCAAACGTTTGAGAATTATTTGAAAATAATTAAAAAATAATAGCTTTCTCAACAAAAAGCAGATTTAAATGTCAAATTGAGAAAGGTTATTACTTTTTTAAAATGTAAATTGTGACCATAAGTGGAACATAACAAAAAGTAATTTGCATTTTTAATTTTTTGTGAAGTTCTATTTTGTATAGACTTGAAATTTTTTCCTATTAATATACATATTCATTAATTAGAAAATATTTGATTAAATTATCTTATTTATTAATTTACTAATTTTTATATAATATTTCCAATATTTTTGTTATCATATTGTTTCAAATATCTTTCAAGAATGATTTGATAATAAGATTTGATATCAAATTGAAAAAATACAATTTTTCAAAAATTTTTAAAGTTATCTTTAGGTTTGAGAATGATTCAATAGTAAAATTTGATATCTATTCGAAAATGTACAGATTTTCAAACGTTTTTTCTCAAATAATTATCAATTTGAAATCAAACTTAAAATTCAAACCTCTACCTACATTTGAAACACGTTTGATATCAAACTTTAAAGTCATTATATTTCAGAGTTTAACAACGTGTTTGCTGGGTATACACATACACGCACACTTATACAAATAATTTGTAATGCATTCACTGTAGTGTAAAGTGTAAGGATAAGCCACAGCCAAGCTACACTTACACATACATACACACAAATTTTCTGTTAAAGAATATTGTTGTTGTTGATTTTATAACTATGAGTATGTAGTGGAATACTTAGACTCCTGGTATTCTATTCTTGTGCATGTGAACATAATAAGAATCTTGTTTTCAGTTGAACTAATGCACACATTATTATTATATTCTACTATGTTTTACTTAGGTATTTGTTTAACAGATTCCAATTCTACAAAACACACACACACACATATGCACACAGACAAAGAGAGAAGGACAAAAATATATATTTTATAAAAAAAAGCTAAAATTTAATATCATTATAATAAAAGGTTTAAACATAATAATTCTTTCGCAAGGGCAGCTCTTAAAAAAAATTAAAGAAACAAGTTATGGTGCTATATTCGGCTGTGCCGGATCTTATATATACTTCCCAGGGTTGAGATATGTTATATGCAAAATGTTAATATTTTTAGTATTTAGATATTGAATTTAAAATATAAATAGATCAAAAATACATATATTGGATTCAATTACAAATATATACACTGCCTGCCACTTGAATAAGAAATCACATTTTTTTTTAACTTTAAATAAGTGTATCTCCTAAACTAAAGTTCAGAAAAAACTAATTTTTTGCGCCACCAAATTTCAAGGTATTGGCTTTAGTTTCCTGAAGTAATAAAAAATATACATATTTTGTTATACTAAAATTATGTATTTATTTAGAGACATGTAATTCTGTGGTACTATTTCGTGCGTGACTTGAATAAGGAATTATTTTAATATGAATCAGGAAGGCTATGATTTGAATTTCTTTCAATATAAACAGCTAGAGAATTTTTAATTTGATAGTTTTTAAATAGTTTTTATTCAAAATGGGACGTGGTAAGGCTCTTAATAACTCTGAAAAAGAAAAAATTCTGAGTTTGAATTTCAGGGTAAGAATCCGGTCCAAATAGCCAAAAACGTTAATAGAGGAAAGACACTTGTGTACAATTATTTAAATAACATGGACAGATATGGAAAAACATAAAAGGGTGGAAGAAAATGGCAACAACTCCAAAAGAAAGACGAAAAATTCTTAGAATTGCATCAAATTCTGCCATGTTCGTATCAAAAATACTTGAAAAAGTGGAGTCAGTGCCAGTCTAAGAACAGTGCAGTATTTTGAAGTCGTGCCCATACATAGTGCGACGAAAACTGCAAAAAAAACCACAACCTAATGAAAAACGCAAATCACAACGTCTACAGTTTGCCAAAAATACAATGGTCCGACAGATGGTTTAAAATAGCATTTTCCGAAGAAAAAAATTTTAATATTGATGATCCCGACGGGTATAACTATTACTTCCATGGCATAAATAAGCCGAGAAGGCGGAATAATGGTATGGTGAGGTGCCATTTCGTATTATGGTACCATAGAATTGGTTTTTGTATCCAACAAAATGACTGCAACGACTTACAAAAACATTCTGGAGGAAGAATTTCCAAAATTTAATGATTTCTTTGGACCCATACCTTGGACGTACCAACACTCCGATTCATACCGCCTTAAAGGATGCAATAACGGAAGCATAGAGTTCAAGTTCCCTAAATTACTTAGAGTCATTATACAAGTCGATGCCAAATCGCATTTTTTGAGGTTATTTTTAAAAATGGTGGCAGTACTCATTACTAATTGAATGCTAGAAGATAATAACTTTCTTTTTTATAACCTAAAATTTAAAAATAAATTACAGTTTGCTTAGTTTTAAAATATTCCTTATTCAAGTGACAGAGGAAAAAGTACCACAGAAATACATGTCTTTAAATAAATGCATAATTTTAGTATAACAAAATATGTATATTTTTTTGTTTCTTCAGGAAACTAAAGCCAACACTATGAAATTTGGTTGCACAAAAAATTATTTCTTTCTGAACTTTAGTTTAGGAGATACACTTAATTAAAGTTAAAAAAATGTGATTCCTTATTCAAGTGTCAGGCAGTGTCTATAATATATTTGTAAACGCTACAAACTTTAAATAACACTATGCGACAAATTTTGGGTCATCAAATGTTGCATCAATGATTACAACGCGAAATAAAAGTATACCATCAGATTAATTACATCTCCATAGGGTTTTACAAAGTTAGTTCGAATTTTGATTTTATGGACTCTTGACAGTACGGATATTTTTGATATATATATATATATATATATATATATATATATATATATATATATATATATATATATATATATATATATATATATACAATGTAAAATGGTAATAATGGTAAAATATTGATTTTATTTAGAATTAATTAAAGACACCCATAATAAAAATTGCATAGAAATTGTTTGACACACTTAGCGTATACGTAATATTTTACCTATAAACATACAAATTTTTAATGTACATGTATGTCTGCAATTAATTGTTAATTAAATTGATATTTGTACAATAATTTTCAATGTTGGTAATTACAGGGAATTAATATGAATTAAAGAATAATTTAAAAAAAAAACATGTTGACTATTATACTAGGAAAATTATTTGCAAAAAAAAAAAAATACAAAATATAGTTAAGGCAAAAAATCTTTAAAAACGTAAGAGATAACTTAGGGGTGAACATATTTTTTTTTTTTTTTTATTTTAGTTCGTCAAACTTTTTACAAAAATTATCGAAATTATTGTTCAATTACAAGTTCTTCACACATTTCCATGTTCGAATAGATTAACATTGACACCCTGTAGTTTAAATCATATTATAACAAGGTGACTACAACATAATTTTTCTTAGAGTTTAAGTCCTCTTCTACAACTTTTCTATACACTTCAATGCGATCAGACTAGTAGTTTAGGGTTTATAACCAACTTTTTTGCGATCGGGTTTACTTTGAGGAATAGTAAAATCGTTTTTTTTTTTCTAAAGATACCTTTAATTAATTGTGAATAAAAACGGCATTGATTCATTGATTTTGAAGAAATATGAGTTATTTGATTTATAAGATATTCAGTTTTATAATAAATGAAGCAAATTATTCTCTTTTAAAGTTTTCGATTTTTAATTTTTTATTTTCTTTTTTAAGACAAAAATTTTCAAAATTTAAAAAAAAAAAAAATTTTTTGTCACTATACTTTTATTTACATACCTTTACTTAATTGTAAATAAAATCGGCATTAATTAATTGATTTTGAAAAAATATGAGTTAAATTATTTATAAAATATTCAGTTTTATAATAAACGAAACAAATTATTATTTCTGAAAATCTTCGATCTTTGAAATTTCTTTTAAAGACAAAAAATTTCTAAATTTTGTTAACAATTTTTTTTTTTCTAATACACTTTTTTGATATAATCCAAACTATTAAGAAGATAAAAAATATTATAGATATAATTTGGATATAAATTCAATTAATTTTTTATTTTATTTTTTTTGCTATTTTATTAAACCAAGTCAGTTTATTCGTTTGCGAGATATAATGCAACATATAGCACAAAACTCATTAATTTTCGATATACGTATTTCGAGAACTAGATCGAATAAAACTCCATAATCATGTGTATCTAAACTGACTGAGATCCACCGTGCCAAATAATTAGTGTTGCCGTGTAATTAAAAAAAAATTATTATTACAAAATTTTAAAATTTTTGTTTTATTAAAAATTCGTTAAAAATCGTTAAGGATCCAAAATGTTACTTTTTCTCCTTTATCATAAAGTTTGTTATGTCACAAAGAAAACATTTTATATTTTGTTAAAATCTGTTAAAAAATTTCGAATTTATTAACAATTAAATAAAGGTACCTTTAAAAGTTATACAAAAAGTATTTTTTTTTTCATGAGGTGCTTTTGCATAATTCTGAATAAAATCGACACTCATGGTTCGATTTTAATTAAAAATGGTTCAATTTATTTGTAAGATATTTAGCTTTATGAAAGTAGACAAAAACTAGCAGTTTTTAACAAATTAAAATTTTTAGATTTTTTTGAAAAAAAAAAAACATTTTTTTTAATTAAATTTATATTGCCATAAATGTTTTTATATCTCCGAAACTATTGAAAAGATTAAAACATTTTGTAGACTTATTTTGGAGGTAATTTTAATAGCAGTTTTTTTGGTACTTTATTAAACCAAATCAAAAACTTTACTAAACCTATGCAATATGTGGTTCTAACTAAGTAATTTTCTGCGTATAACGTTTTTCTTTGAGAATTAAAGTTAATTCCAAAATGTGAGTTATAGGCTTTGAACTTCCCCAGCCACATGTATTTAAATTGACTGAGAAATCAAAGACCGTAGAATCATTGTTGATCTGAGTACTAGAAAAAGAGCGAACTATGCAAATATTTTATAATTTCATAAAAAAAAAAATAAAATTTTCTTAAAGAACTAAACATTTTTTAATTTTCTTTTTTTAACGTAAAATCATTTCATTTTGTAAGAACTTTTTTTTTAACCTAACTTAATTCCATAAAACATTTTTATCACTAAAATGATTTCCATGATAAAAATATCACCTATTTCATGTCCATTTTTTTATTTCTAAAGCAAATTTTATAACCTTAATGATGTCTTTAGAAAATTGTTATTACGCAATTGATTATTTTTCTTTAAATTTCTATAGACATTTTTTAGGTATTATAAACTTTGTATCTTGATTTAATTTCCTGTAGTATCCTATATATAATTGTTTATTATTGTTTCTCTAGAAAAATATCCTATTTTATGGTTGGTGGAAGGAAATAAATAAGAAAAAAAAAATCAAATTAAATTTCTATTGATTTTAATGCCTGACTTATTTCAATTAATTAACAATTGTTTCTGCTACAACTTAATTAATGTCAAAAAAAAAAAAAACACGAAAACGAAAACAAAACATAAAAAGTAGAGGAAGAAAATAAATAAAAATAATTAAAGGAAATACCCAGCAAAACACTCTATTAAAAGTGAACAGAGAAAACAAAGCAATTAAAAACAATTAAAATAAAAAAATCTCTGTCTCTTTGCCACTTTAAAGGCTCTTTCATACTAAATAAACTCCTACGTACAACAATAACAGTTGAAAGGCGAAACCAAAACCAAAGTAACCTATAAATTACATTATTTACCAAGATATTAAACTTCCAACTCTGGCTAAAATTCTGGGTAATATGTATTTAGTTACACCAGTCTATCTATAGCTGTAGTTGTGTTGTGTTGCTGTTATTATTTAAACGTGTGTGTGCGTTAATTACCGTAATAAAGCAATAAATAGAAATTAATGTGGGTATTAAACTAAAAGTCAGTCAGAGAGTTGCTGTTGCTCTGGTTGTTTCTATACTCATTTGCCGACAATGACAACGCATAGTGGGGTCAATCGAAAAATTATTGGTAATAAATTTGTATCTCCTAAACTACTAATTGTGGTCAAATCGAATTGAAATATATGGGAAAAGCTGTAGGGGAGAACCTAAGCATTCAGAAAAATTATCTTATCTTATCACCCTGTAATAATACAAGATAAGCTACAGAATGTCAAATTTAACCACCACGAGTATGCAAAAGTTTTTAAAAAAATTTTAACTTCTAAAATCAAATCCAATTTCAAAGATTTTTAATAAACACGGGTACTGACCTAAGTTATCTAACTCTTACAGTTAAAAAAAAATATATTTATGATTGAATTTAGAGTTTTTGATTTTTTGACTCGACTTTATTTAGCTTTTCGGAAATTAGTTCTGAGGAATATGGAGGAATTTTTTGTTTTTAATATTTTATAATTTCTAATATATTCCGAATATGCCAAAAAAATGTTTCGATTATTTCAATTTGTCTAGCCGTGAAAAATATTCAAAGTCAGCTCTCTAAAATTAGTATGAAAAATGGTTATTTTTTTACAAAAAATATAATATAATTCTTTCACTATTTTCTCAAAGCTTTTAAATAAAAATTTTTTTCTTTACATATTTCAAAAGACAAGGCTTCATAAATGGTTAATAAAAAAGTTTTAAATTGATTCCGATTGGCACCCTACATACAGCATTGGTCGAAAATGGTAAATTATAGAAAAATAATTCATATTTATTGATTACTAAAAAAAAAAAAAATGTCACGCTAGCTTTTTAAATTTATTGACGCGATATCATAAAAATATATATCTAAATCGATTTAGCGTTTAATTGCTTCCCGCCCGACCAAAAAGAAATGCAGTAATGAAGATTTTATGAAAAAACTAAACTTTTCAAAAAACTTTTCTTAAATTGTACAAAAAAGCATATTAGCATTATATTATTACTATTATTTCCATCTGCACCATCGATTTCAATGGTAAAAAAGTAGTTTACTGACTTTCGTTGTGGTCGCACAAGTACAAATGACGCTGAACGTTCTGGACGGCTAATTGTACACCCGAAAGTGTCGAAAAATCCACGATATGGTGTTGGCCGACCGAATAGTAAAAGTGCGTGAGATTGTTGATGCCATAGGCATTTCATATGGCAGAGTGGTTTCGATTTTAAATGATCAGCTGGGTTTAGAAAGTTGTCTGCAAGATGGTTGCCGCGTTTGCTCTCAATTGACCATAAACGCAAACGTGTAACAACTTCAAAGAATTGTTTGGAGTTGTTTAATCACAATCCGAATAAGTTTTTGTGGCGCTTTGTAACTGTTGATGAAACATGGGTCCATTAACGTACTCCTGTGACCAAACAGCAGTCTAAACAATGGGTTCCTCCTAGTGAGCCTGCTCCGAAGAAGGCCAAGGTAAGTTTGTCGGCCAATAAGGTGATGACAACAGTTTTTTGGGATGCACATGGGATAACCCACATTGATTATCTTCAAAAGGGAAAAGCAATAAACGGCGAATATTATGCCAACTTATTAGACCAATTTAATGAGGATTTAAAAAGAAAACGACCCCATATGGCCATGAAAAAAGTTCTTTTTCATCAATATAATGCACGGGTGCACACGTGTGCAGTCGCAATGGCAAAACTCTATGAATTGGGCTTTGAATTGTTACTTTATCCACCATATTCTCCGGATTTAGCCCCTAGTGACTACTTTCTATTTCCAAACCTAAAGAAATGGCTCGATGGAAAGAGATTCAGCTCCAACGATGAAATTACTGAACAAACAAATGCATATTTTAAGGACCTAGAAAAATCCTATTTTTTACGCAAATTGAATGACGACACTTGTTCAAAATTTGATAGTAGTCTACTAACAGATGGTACTTGATGAGAATAGTGTTGCATTTCATATAACTACGAGCGAAGTTCGAAAAGTAACGGACTTATTGATCCGCTCGTCGTATTTTAAAAAAGTAAGAAACTAAAAAATTAATATTTTTTTCAAGCAAAACACCATATACTTTCTAAAAACTTATAAAATATTAAAAGAATATAAAAATATACTTATTTACCAATTCATTGATATATAACATGTCTATATAGGTCATTTTAGTGGCCTCATAACAGACAACTCGTGTCAAAACTCACTAAATTCTCTATTTAATAATATATTATTCTAAGGTTGTTCACCATATGCTGGTTATCAGCTTAAGCGATTATATGGTTATATCACAAACATCTAAATACATTATAAGTAATTAATTTATTATTATTTTCCAACACTACTAATAAACAGATAATCACATAATCTCTAAACAAGGGTATGGGTTGAGCAAAGTTGGTTATTTTTTTTTTATATATTTTTCTGTTTGAAGTATAACTACATAGTTACATAACCAGATAACCAATTTGTGGATTTTCATATGTGCGTATGCGTTATACACAATTGTACTGGCGCGTGTTGTTTGTGTAACGAGATAATATTCGCAATAATCGATTAAATTTATTAAATATTGTTTATTTTTGGAAAATGGATAAAAATTGGTTGTTGAAGCTATTTAAATGATTTTTGGAGGAATGAAAGACTGATATATATATTTATATATTTTGAGAAAGTTGACTTTTTTTCATAAAATCTCCACTCCTGCATTCCTTTTTGATCGGGCGGGAAGCAATTAAGTGCTAAATCGATTTAAATATATGTTTTAATGAAACAGCGTCAATTAATTTAAAAAGCGCGGGTAAACATTTTTTTATTAATCGATTAATATGAATTTTTTTTCTAAAATTTATCATTTTCGACCAATGTTGTATGTAGGGTGCAAATCGAAATCAATTTGAAACTTCTTTATTAACCATTTGTGAAGCCTTGTCATTTGAAATATGTAAAGAAAAAAAATTTATTAACAAAACTTTGATAAAAAAATGAAAGAATTTTACTATATTTTTGTAAAAATAGCCATTTTTCATACTAATTTTAGAGTGCTGACTAAGAATATTTTTCACGGCTAGACGAATTGAAATTTTCGGCATATTATTTCGTAATGTATTAGAAATTATAGGATATATATAAAAAAAATCCTCATTATTACTCGGGACTAATTTCCGAAAAACTTAATAAAGTCGAGGCAAAAAATCAAAAACTCTAAATTCAAGCGTAAATATCTTCTTAACTGTAAGAGATAAATTTGGTCGTTAAGCATGTTTTCACTTTACAGAAATATAAAAATCTTTGAAATCGGACTTGATTTTTTGAACTTACCATTTTTTTTAAACTCGTGGTTATCAACTTTGATACCCTGCAGCTTATCTCATATTATTAAAGGTTGACTACAATATAATATTCCTGAAAGCTTCGCTTCTCCTCTACAACTCTTCAATACATTACAATTCGATCCGACCACTAGTAGTAGTTTAAGAGATACAGATTTATTGCCAAAAATTCAGGGACTGGTCTCACTGTGCAACGCTGAACGATGTCAGTGTCAAAAGGAAAGAGGAAATTGTGTTTGTATAAGGACTCCAAACATAACACTTTACTTAGTATAGTATGCGTATAAATAAATTCACGCATACTTATACACTTTTAGTGTCTTTTCATATGCTTGCATGAGGTTTTAATTAGATTTAAGCTCATCATTTGCTAAAGTTTCAAAGGACACTTCTATTCATACAAAAACCCAAACGCACATGATACTATAAAGGGGAAAAAAATTGTCTATAAAAAAATGTTAAACAACAAAATAACTGTTAACTAAACTAAACGTGTGTGTAGAGTTATACATGGGTTCCCAAATGGGGGTTCCCTAAATATAGTATAAATTCATGTTTTTTTTTCTTTTTTTTTTTTGTGGGAATAAGAGATCGAAGAACCAATTGTGATATTAAAATATCTAGTAAAGTCACTAAGTCTTGTGTCTATTATCTAGTACTCGTGAGAGTTTCCCAGAAGATTTACTTTATTATTATTATTATTATTATTATTATTTTTATTTTTATTTTTTGAAGAAGCCCTATGCGCATTTTGGTATTTTAGATGAGACAACTTGTCGAGAGTGGTGGGAAAAAAGTTTCAAGATGAAAAATTAGAAGCTTTGCTCGTTAATCATTAAGCATTAAAAGTAGATCAAGCAGCAATTTCTAGGTTATTTATTGGATTTATTTGAAATGCTATTTCAGCGTCACAAAATGAAATCTTTTCGGCATCGGACTGTTACTGGCGATGAAAAGTGATAAATCAAAAATTCACAGCAAAGACGTATAGTCAAGGCACCCAGGTAATGCTCTGTATTTAATGAAATAACTACCGCAATTCCGTAACTTTTTAACGTCAAAAATTTGTCGTTAAGTATTGAAAATTCGTTAGGTAACAAATTTTGTCGTTAAGTGCTATTACGTAGTAAACTTTTAACGATTTTTATCGTTAAACGCGACGATAGTAAAGGGTAAGTTTCGGTAAGCTAACTGCAAAGAAAAAGTTGTCGTAAAATCATAACGATAATAATAATATTGTTAAGTTTTTAAAAATGTATTATAAAAAAGCTGATTTTGAATCTTAAATGACATATTTTTTTTTTTTTAATTTTGGTAACACTTTTTTATAAATTTGTATATAATTAGAAAAGTATGATATACACAACTGTCTTATAAGATGAACTGTCAAAAAAACACACATATAAGAAAGTTTGTTTGTGTGTATGCATGTGAATTTTGGAAATTACTAAAAAAAACAATGTTTATTTTTTTTTTTTTTTTTTGTAAAATTGTTTCCTTTTAATATTTCCTTTATATTTTAAAAAACATTTTTATAAAAATTGTGCTAAAAAAAAGTGCGAATTTCTTAAATAAAAAGGACATGTTTACTCTGTGACTGATTGAAATTAATGATATAGGATTTATTAGAATACGTGTACCGCTTATTTAATATTTAACATAATATAAACAAAATGGTTACTCTCTTCTGGCCATGTTATCTCACATATTATATCAGCTTTAATCTCAGTTACCTTTAGTGCGGCTGAATTGCCTCAAACTGTTATTCAGCTACTTTCATTGCCGCTGAATTACTCAAATTTATTAATCATCTTCTTTAAATAAAGCTAAATTGTACCAAACTATTATTCAGCTACATTTAATGCTGCTAATTTAGACAAAATGTTTATTTAGCTTCCTTAAATACAATTGAATAGCTTAAAACTATTATTCAGCTACTTTTGTTGTAGCTGAATTGCTGTAAATTCTTTTACCGCTGAGTTGCTTAAAACTTTTATTCAGCTACTTTTTATGCTGCTAAATTACGCAATTTTTTGGTTCAGCTTCTTTAGATAAAGCTGAATTGCTTAAAATTATTATTCAACTATTTTTAATGCTGCTAAATTAGTCAAAATCATTATTCAATTTCCTTAAATAAAGTTGATTTAATTTGCTACAAACTCTTATTCAGTTACTTTTAATGCGGCTGAAATGCCTAAAACTTTTATTTAGCAATTTTTATAGTTGCTGAATTAGTGAGAAAACTTTTATTTGGCTTCTTTAAATAAAGCGGAATTGCTTCAAATTATTACTCAACTAAGATTATTTCTGAATTGTTTAAAATAATGATTCAGACTCCTAGGAAAAAACAAAAAACTTACTGAATTCCCCTGTGCTTGATTTAATACTCCACTGCGTATATCTTGTATAAATTCGCCATAATTCCTGCCTTGCCATTATTGTTGTATGTATCTTTGCAATAAAATAATTTTGCAACAACGCACAGTGGGGCAGTATAGAAATTTTCTTAGAAATAAAAATATTTTTTATCGGCTGGCTGGATTTACATAAAATTTCACACAGGCGTAGCCTAGAAGTGCATAATTTTAAGTTTGGATCTAGGGCCCCACATATCCTTCAGGAGCGGAGATATTAGGGCTCAAAATAGGGTATCGTCGCTTGCCAAATTTTTGTTTCTTCTTATGCGATTTCAAATATGTTTACATCTTCTTAAAGCTCTCGATAAGACCTATGGTCCAAGGCATATGCTATTTATCTCTTGTAGTTTTCAAGTTATTTGCATGTGAAATTTCAACTATCTCAGTTTAAAAAAATCTTGGTCCCAATTTTTGAAATTATATCTCAAAAATAAACGATTTTGATTTTGGTTGTATAAAAGATATTGACTTCATTCCTTTTGCATATAATTAAGAATTATATCAACCAGACAAAGAATTTTATTTGATAAAAAGAAAAAATTAAGTCCATAGTTTTTTCAATTCTTGGAACTAAAAAAACAAAATGGTTTTTGGAGAAACTATAAATATTTGATTTCTAATAAAATCCTGGTTTGTTGAGATATCTTAACGAAACTTTCAGCGATTATTGATTTTATCTTTTGAAATGGTAAATTGTAGACAAATTTAAGTTTTTGCAAAAAGAATCCCACAATTCCCAAAAAAACCAACGTAAATGCCAAAAATAATTTTTTTTTTTTATGGGCGAATAAAGTTCACATTTACTGTAGGTTTGGAAAAAGTTATTAGCAAACTCCTTGGAACACATAAAAATTTTCGAAACTGCATTCTGTTTGCAGATTTTAGCCTTTGGGATTTTAGAACATATAGGGTAAAGTAAAAATTTTTGATTGAAAATAGGTAAACTTTGGGATGGTCTGAACATAGTCCTGTTGGGTGTTTGAATTTGTTTTTAATTCCAAAGTTATCTTTCAGAAAGGTGTTAAATTATTATACATTCTTAAATAAAATTTTATTTTAAAAAAGGAATTGTAGCCTTGGTTTCATTAAAAAACGATGGACGTTAATTAATGCATTACTAATATATTTTCTTGACGACCCTGCAAACATTTTTTTTACTTATTTTGCATTTGTATTATTAAAGAATTCAAAAATGTCTGGATGTCCACAGGAAAATGAAAAAATTCCTGCAAGGGTCCGCGAGGTGGGTTATTGTGGGAACCCCGGAGTTAGTAAGACACAAACATTAAATGTGTTTAAGTGAATATGTGTATTGATATGTATGTTTATGTTGTGTTAAATAATTATGATACGAGAAAAAAAATCCTACTTTCTTTTTTTTTATTAAATTCATTAAAAGAGTTTAATTTAAACGCCAAAGGAGATTATAATTCTATTAATTAAAATGAGGTCAACATTATATAAGAATATGTTTTTCTGTCTGTTCGGTGTGTGGGAGGAGATCTTATTTATTTTTTGTAAAAAAAAAATGTTATTGACATTTGTTTTATTTTTGGCAAATTAATTAATTGATGCCATTAAGAATTAAATAAATTGAAATTGAAATATAATTAAAACTAAAACATTTATTCAGTAACTTAATTTATTAAATTGAGGAAAAATAAAAAATAAAAATTTTGTGACTAGTTCAAAATACTGAGCACAAATTGTATAATAATTAATCCGCTCAATAGTTTAGCAGGTGTTAGAAAATAGTGTAGAAAAAAATATAGAAAAATAAAATTAAAAAAAAAAAAATGATTTTTAAAAAATAGTTTTTAAATAGATAACGACCAAAAATTATATTTTTTTCTCCCTTATCATAAAACTTGATATGTTAAAAATAAAATCAGCTACATTTTATTAAATAAATCGATGAATAAATATTAATTTTATTTAAATTAAGTGAAGGTATATGATTTAAAAATGATGCAAAAAATAAAAATTTGTATTTTGTTTTATGAAATGCTTTCACTTAATTGTTAATAAAGGCGACATTTATACATCATTTTTAATGAAATATGAGTCGTTTTATGAGTAACATATCCAGCTTTATAGTAAAATATAATAATAAGAATTTTTGAACGTTTTCAATTTTTAACTATTTTTTGAAATTCAAAACTGTTTTAATTAAGAATTCTTTTTTACTTTTTATTTAATATCTCCGAAATTATAGAGCAGATTAAATGTTGTACATATAACTTGGAAATAATATAAATTAGAATTTTTTGGTATTTTATTAAACTAAATTAAACAATTCAACATCTTGATATGCTGCAATATTCAGTGAAACTTCATTAACCCTCTAACGATCAAAGCAAAAATGTATCAAATCAATTTCCTGATTAAAAATATAATTAGGATTTAATGTCTAGATATTTAATTTATTATGTCAACTACTTAATCAAATGATTATAATACGAAAAGAGAAATCCCGTAAAGTAGAATCAGTGTTGCACTGTGTAATTTTAAAATATGTATTAAAAAAATTTTCATATAAAATTTTAAAATTTTAAATTTTTTAAAGAAATTGCTAAAAATGGTTAAGGATCGAAAATGTTTTTTTTTCTCCTTTATCATAAAGTTTGATATGTTATAAATAAAATGAGCTCTACTTCATTAAAATCGATAAATAAATAGCGACTTAATTTGACATTAAATGAAGCTATTTTATTTAAAAATTATACGAAAAATAATACGTGTTTTGTTATTAGATAATTTTACTTATAAGATAAGACAAGAGTCGTTTTATTGCTAGCATTTTTAGTTTTATGAAAAAATAGAAAAAACTATAATTTTTGGTAGTTTTTGATTTTTAACGATTTTTTGAAAATCAAAAATGTTGAAATTTAATAAGAAATTATTTTATTTTTCTTGAATTAAATTTTATAATATCTTCGAAATTATTGAGCAAATTAAAAAATGTTGGTGGAGTAACTTGAAGATAATTTGAATATGAATATTATGGTATATTACTAAAAGATATCAGCAGCTAATTCTTTCTCGAGATATGCTGTAATATGTGGTGCAACCTCATTAATTTTCTATAAAAAGTTTTATCTGAAGAACTAGATCTAATATAAAAAGTAAAAGTGATTTATAGGCTTAAAACTTCATTATCATATGTAATCAAATTGGCTGAGAAATCCTGTGATGCAAAATCGGTGTTTAACAGTTAGGAAATATTTAAAAAAAAATGTGTGAAAAAAATTCTTACAAAATGTTGTTTTTTATTTTTTTATCGTTAGAAATAGATAACGACCATTTTATCTCCGTTAGCATTGAACCTAATATATTATATAATAAAACTAGCTATATGTCATTAAAATCGATGAATAAATGAAGTCTTTAATTACAATTAAGTTAAGGTATCCCATTTAAAAATGCTGCAAAAAATAAGAATTCGTATTTTGTTTAATTAGATACTTTTACTTGATTATGAATAAATTCGACATTTTTGCATTGTTTTTAAAGACACATGGTTGGTTTTATTGCTAACATATTCAGTTTTACGAAGAAGTAAGATAATGGGAATTTGTGATTTGTTTTTTGATTTTTTGAAAAACAAAAAAGTTTAAATTTTGTAATATTTTTTTAATTTTTTTAATTTTTATTTTTATTTTTTATTTTTTTTATTAAATATAATTTTACTATGTACTAAAATTTTTACGGGATTTTTGTACGTTTAAGTGAAGTTTGGCAGGAGCTATGGTCAATTATGGAAAACTCTTTTTTGAAATTTGGTACAAAGACTTAGACTTGTATTAAAATTATTAGAGCTGAATTTAATTTTAATATTGCTGCTACTCTAGGAGGAAATAATTAATCATAACAAGTTTCCATAGGGTTAGTTCTTAACCCAAGAGAAATTCACGTTCCCAAAAATCGTTGATTTATGTTTAAAATTGCCTTCTACAGTTTGATTACAAAGTTTACATGGACAGACAAGTGGTCAGACGGATGGACGGACATCGTTAAATCAACTAAGAAGGTGATTCTGATTTCTGTGTACTACAAACTTCAGCATAAATGCATAACACATCTAACAATAAAAGTGGTGTAGGGTATAAAAAATAATTTATATGCTTCGGCCTACATGTTGGGTGTATCAAAATTGATTCCGTACCGCAGAAAAAAATAAAATAAAAAATATCGTCCATTATTATTTCAACTATTTTAAATGCTATTTTATTTAATCAAGATTTTTATTTTATTATTGTAAATAAATCAAAAATATCGTTGGCATATTGATTAATTTAAATTTATTTTTATTTTATATTTAAAAGCAACTAACAAAAAAACATAGAATTGTTTTCAATTTGGGAAACAAGAGAAATAAAATAAAATGTGAAAAGTAACTAAAAAACAATTAAAAAACAAAACTAAAATAAATTAAACTAATAAAGCAATTTTAAATAAGCTAAAAATATAAATTTTGTATGCATATTTTATCAAATATATCTATTTTTTATTTTTTGCACAGTTTTAAAAATCAACTGCCGGAAAAAATCATATTTGCCAAGCCAAATATATTTATTAATAAAAAAATAAAATTGTAAACAAGTATTTTATAAATGTTACATTAGGCTTTTTGAAAAATGCCAAGTTTTTCATAATTTCGAATTTGATGCAATTCTTTTTATTTTTTCTTTAAAACTAAGCTCATTTATATAGAGGAATTTAAATTTAAGGTAGGTACATATCTTTAAAATAGCTTAGAACCAAAAAAGAAAAAAATATTAAACATTTTCTAAATTTTACCAATAAATTGTTCACATATTTTATGACAAATTACCTTTGTTTTGTTTTTTTGGTGCATACTTTTTGGGGCAAAAAAGAAAATTGTACATAAAGTTTAAGTAGATTATACCAGATAAAATCGTATTATTACAGTATTTGTTCAATGTGGAAAAACCAAATCTTGTTGTATTAACAATAACAAAAAAATAAAAATAAAAATTATAATAAATTGCAGTTAAACTCGAAAAATATTTTAAAATTTTTATTTTTTTAATATTTTAAAAAAGTAAAAGAATTAGGGATACATTTCTGCAAAAACCAACCCAAAACAAATTTTTTGGGCCAATTTCAAAGTTTTGAGGATGTTTTCAAAAATGATTTATAATGCCCTTAAGAAAGTTATGATACTTTTCGAGTGATTTTTCACCGCAGCAGAGTGTATTTAAATTAACATTATTTTTTTCCTCTTTCAGATTATATTAAAATTTATTTTCTATTTTGAGCTTTTTTCAAAAACATTTATATTTATCAAGATAGAATAACATATCTTAATATAAACATAATTTTATGATTAAAATTATATTATTTCAAAAATATTAAGAAAAGTCTTAAAATACATATTACCCCAAGGTGTAGTTGAAAATATTTGCAAACTTATATTCATATGAAGAAAAAAGAAAAACAAACAAACACTTTAAATAAAACTCTTAACTAAATTTTTCCAACCAGCTTAAATATATTTTATATAGAAAAAAAGTTAAAGGACTTGTTTTGATAAGATTATATTTATACAAAAAAAAAGTCTCTCACAGGAAAAGAAAATTTCTTTTTTTAATTTTCTACTTATACCTCAAAATGCTTATTATCCATAAAGTATTTTAAACATATTTTTTAAAGTAATTTTAATCCCTTTAAAAAAGATAGCTTGAGAAAAGAAATTTAACAAAAACATAAACATTTATCTAAACATTTTTACACACACTTTAAAATACGAGTATATACACATTTCTTGATACACATATAAATCTATACATCATAATGATGTTTATAGAGACATTTTGAAATCATTACAATTTTATGCAAACATTATTATTTTGCTCTTTTTGTTTTTTTTTTTCATCATAATTTTTTACTATTTATTATTGTGCTAAATAAACACACAAACAAGTATGTTGACAGCACACTTCTAAACAAACACATGTAATTGTATCCAAATTTCTTTTGGAGTATTGTGTACTTTATACTCCATTTAGTCATTACTGAGACTCTGAGAGTTTTATAGCAACAACATACTCATCCTGTTGTTTATAAACATTTTTATAGGTATGTGTAAATGTTTAGAGATTTGCGGAGCCATAAAAAATAACAATATTAATAATAAATGTGACTTGTTTACCGTGACATATGAGTGTTAGTTTGAATATAAACACACAGACAAAAGTACTTAGGTGTGGAAATGGTGTTATTTATGTAAGAAAATTTAACAAATTGACCACCTCGAGAGATCGTAACCTACAAATCAAATCCGATTTGAAAGATTTAAAAACCTCTGTAAAAAATTTGGTGAAATGAAGGAAAAATAGGCTTAATACCCTATGATATCTCTTATGATTAAAAAGATATTTGTGCTTTAATTTATAATTTTTGATGTTTTGCCATAACATTTTTTGTTTTTTTTTTTTTTTTTTCAAATAATTTCCTTAATATAGGAGTGATAATTTTCTTAAAATTATGCTCAAATTTCCAATATATTTCAAAATAATATGTATAAAAATTTATTAAATAAAATATTTCTGTTTGTTTTGCAGTGAAAAATTACCAAAGTCAAGATTTTAAAATGGGTATAAAAAATTTCTGATTTTTTTTTTTTTTGTGATTGGTCTGATTCTTTCACTTTTTTCTTAAAAGTTAGTTAATAAAAAATATTTATGGTGAAATTTTTAACGAAATTTTAACTTCATGGGGCTAAAAAATACGTCACGCTTTTTAAATCTTAAAAATAGTTTCAATAAACACATATATGTATATAGATTTATTTAATACTAAACCGGTTCCTGCCCGCTAAAAAATTTAGATAGTATAGCATAATTTATGAAAATAATCAAATTTTTAGAATCATATTTTTTAAGTGCACAAAAACATATTACAATTATTATTTTTTTTAAATTTATTTTTAATTTATGTTTAATGTAGTGCATTAGAAAGATAATGGTCTCTTCCTGTG
The DNA here is from genome assembly GCA_932274085.1 of Protocalliphora azurea. Taxonomy (NCBI): domain Eukaryota; kingdom Metazoa; phylum Arthropoda; class Insecta; order Diptera; family Calliphoridae; genus Protocalliphora; species Protocalliphora azurea. The sequence goes on from OW026519.1 coordinate 54,649,912, forward strand.
CTAAAAATCATTCTGATAGGTTTAGAAGATAATCTTTTTTTTTATACATTTTCAAATTCAAAACAAACTTTTCTTAGAAATTATAAATAATAAAATCCGTGCATGCAATTCAGCTTATAAATATAAAACCATTGAGTCAAACTTTTTGAAATTTCGGCTTTTTAAAGACTGCTGTATTATTTTTTATTCATTTTTATTAAAATATTTAATATTTTCTGAAATATTCTAAATAAAAATGTTATTGTGTTTTCAATTGCTTTTTTGTTGGAATGGGTCCACTTATTTTTAAACCCTATTTTACTTTTTACTCTTCTTTTAGTATTTTTTAAATATTTTTTTACTGTTACCAAATATATTTCAGATGGACTGAGTTTTAGACCATTTAGCTGATTTTCCCTTGTTACATAGTAGCTCCATTTGTTTGTTACCACTCAGTTACATTTATGTTGTAATGATGAGATGTGAAATCAGGCCAGAAAAATTACAATTCGTTGTGCTTTCTAATGATAGAAAGGAATCTTTTCCAAGAGCACTCGATTGCGTAAATTTCTCTGTTAAAAGTGCAATTTGTTATGAATAAAGTACGTACAAATGGCTTGCCAGACCAAAACTTTGTTCGACAATTTCCCCGCATTTCCCATGACATCTGCGATATTGAATTCCTGATCGGGATGTTGTAAAAAGTTCGACAGTATGAACTTTATATCGCCCTTTAGACGTATTTATATTTTTGAAGAAAATTAATCTCAATAATTCTAGTCCTCTCCTTCGCCTCCACATTTTTTCTAGCGTTCCTATTAGGAACTTTTCTTACTTTGTGTGGTAAAAAAATACAAAGCAATTTAAAGAAGGAGTGATATTCCATCCAGAGATGTAGAGATTTTCTCTTAAAATTAGTATTATTTTGTCTAACATCCTACAGTCCGTAAATCTACTTTTTCTACTGTTATTAAGCCTCATTTCGGTGATCATGAACTTTTTGTATCTTTTACGACTCAATAAATTTTAATGAGCCTTCATCGCCATCGTATACAAGCTTTTGTCAGCTAATAAATCACTTCTATTCACTAGCGATATGTGGTTGGGAATTATCAAAATAATTAATATAAATTCCATTATTTATTGTACTTTTTTATTTCTTTAGCATATCTTAATAATTGATATGTTTTTATATCGGAGCAGACCATTTCTCATTCTAATATGCAAACAATTATTCTAATATTTTATGCAAAAATCCGAAAATATCCTTTGATCACTCTCATATTTTGTCTTATATATTTTTAATAAATTAATAATTCTGTTTATACTTTCGCTGAAAAAAATTTCGTCCTATTTTTATGAAAAATTTTAAACAATGGGGCATAAAAATGTAAAAATTTTAATTAGAAAAATGTCAGCCGGCTGACAGCCAATTTATTAACGGAAGCCGCCGCCGCCGATAAAATTCCTCGGCGCAGGTCTCTGAACAGAAGTTATAAATCTTAAAAAGCGCGCACGGATTTTTCATGTGCAGTCTTTACTTTTTTTTTTTTAGCTAGAAGGAGTAAATTTTTAAGTACATAAAAAATATAGACATAATATAAAAGTTGATACATTTACCTATCAAACGACATATATAAATGTTTATATTTTTAAATCTTTGAAACCGGACTTGTTATGTATAAATTACGTTTTTTCGAAACTTTTTCATAGTCCAGGTATTCTAATTTGACACCCTGTAGCTAATCTCTTATTACTGCAAGGTGACTACAATATAATTTTTCTGAAAGCGTAGGTCCTCCTCTACAACTCTTCCATACATTACAATACAATTGAAACAGCGGTTTACAAGACACAAATTTATTACCAAAATTTTTGCGATCGATCCCACTATACAACGTCAAAAATATTTAAAAAAGTAATTTCTATAGCTATATCTTTGTCTCACACCCTCTTTTATCAAAATCGCTTTAAATTTGCAATTATTTTTACAATTTTCTCTTTTTTATCTTCATCAATAAAATTTTTATCGCCAAATAACAAAAATTTATTTTTATTCATCGTACATAAAAACAGGATTAAAAGACCAAGAAAAATCCATAGAAAAACTTAATTAATTTTAATTTTAAGTAATGCGTCATTACTAAAATCTAAATGAACTAATAAAAATTTATAACGCAATATTCATTCAGAACACTTAAACCCTCCTGTAATGGATCATCAAATTTTTTTATAAACTTATTCATTTCACAAAAAAAAAAAAAAAAGAAATGTAAAAAACACACTTTTTTACATAAATTCTAATAAAAATGCAAACATTTAAAGTGACAGGAACTAAATATAAAAATAAACAATCTAAAACACATCTATAAACTGTGTCCCACTTCAATAAATAGTAAGGTTTTTTTTTCAAAAATATTTGTTAAATAAAGTAAATTTCGTTATTCCTCTTTTTCTTTCTAAGGATTTTTCTCCAAACGTGACAAAATTGAGGCAACAAAATTGATTTATGCAAAAAAGAAAAATAAAACAGATTATGAATTTTTATTTACATAAATAAAACGACAACAAAAAAAATAAAAGGCAGAAAAAAATAACAAATAAATCTTGGGCAATAAAGAGCGGAACAGAAAAAAGAAAATGAAAATAAAAAAAGAAAAAAAAAATTATAGTAAAAAGAGAAATTGTATTCATTCATATCCTAACATATGAACATACAAATAAATAAAATGAAAAAACAACAAAAATCGCATTTAAATTTGAACAAATAATAACAAAAAAAAAAAAAAAAAAAAGACAAATAAATATATCTCTATATACCAATCCATCCACACATACTTATACTCATACATATGATTCTATACAAACCCTTGAATAAATAAATTTTAAATTAAAAAAAAAAAAAAAAAATCAAAAAGTTCTCGTACTCTACAGCCATAAATGCAGTAGGTTGCGTAGAAACATTTTATAGGAATTTTTTTCTTATAAAAAAAAATTTTATAGAATTTTCTAAAGTAATCATTCATTTAAACACTAACCTTGAAACAATTTTAAAATAATTTTTTTTTTTATAAAAAAAAAAAATTAATTTCTTATAAAAAAAATTTTTACCAAAAAATTTTATATAGAAAAACATTTTATTGGAAAATTTAGAAAAAACGGGTTAATTTTTTTTTAATTTTTTTTCCTAAATAAATTAAAAAAAAAAACAAGTGTGAATGTTGAATATAACATTCTTGGCCGACAACTCCCATTTTTTTTCTGAGTTTACATTGGTTCTTAAATTATTTGTACAAAATTTGGTCGATATTTCACCTTACATGGGAGCGGTAAAGTAGGCGGACCATGCCCACTTTTTTCTTTTCGAACTATCTGCGCAAAATTTCGCTATCCTACATACTTTTGTTTAAGAGATATTAGCAGAAAAGTAAGAACTGAAGTTATAACGGACACCCTATATTTATATTACTTGGCCCACAACTTTTCTGTTTATTAACCGATTTTTCCCATTTTCAATGTCAAAAAAATCTTATATAAGATAAATAGTTGAACCAAATTTCGTCCCTCAGAGACCTATGCTTTTTTCAACAGACACACGGACGGATATAGCTAGATCGACTCGGAATCTTTCCAGGACCCAGATTATATTTATATACTTTATGGGGTCTTAAATGATATTTTCGATATATTACATAAGAAATGACAAACCCAATATACCCCCCATCTTTTTAATGATGGGTATAAAAAATTTAGGACTAAAATTGTTCCGAACATTTTTCGGTCCAAAAGTTTTATACTCATATTTATGAACAAAAAAACAAAAATATAAAAAAAAATTGTATAAATTATATAAATTTTTATTTTAAAACTTTTTATACAATTTTGTAAATTTTGTAGAAAAAAAAAATAGTTAAAATATGTTGGACCAAAAATGTTAATGGAAACCACTTTATAGAAATAATGCTTCAAAGGAAATATTTTATTAAAAGTTTTTTATTGAAAAAATTTTGGAAAACCTCATTATACGAAAAATTTTATAGGAAAAAATTTTATCCGAAATATTTTGTATTAAAAATTTAGTGGAAATTTTTTACACGAAAAGTGGAAATATTTTTTAAATAAAAACATTATAGGACATTAGTTTTAAGGAAAAATTTTGATAGAAAACATTTTATAGGAAATTTTTAATACAAAAAATTTGTATAGGAAATATTTAACAGCAAAATTTTTCATAGAACAAATTTTATAGGAAATTTTTAAATAAAGTTTGTTTTTTTTTTCTTTTAATTTTTGAGAATATTCTTTTATAGAAAATATTTTAGACCAAAAACCTTGATGGAAATCTTTTGATAAAAAAATATTTTGAAATTTTTATAGAAAATTTTATAGCAAAATTTTCAAGACTAAAAATAATTCTTTTATAGAAACATTTTACAAAAATATTTTTTTATAGAAAATCTTTTTAAGGGATTTTTATTTTATACGAAATTTGTTTTCAAAAACTTTTCATATGAATATTTTTGATAGAAAAATTTCATATTTTTTATAGAAAAATTTATTAACACCAAAATTTTTTTATATAAAATTTTTTTAATTATTATTATTATTATTATTATTATTATTATTATTATTATTATTACTTTTGCCAAATTTGGTATAAAAAAATTTTTATAAAAATATAAAATTTTGTTCATTTTTGACAAAGTTTGACGATAAATTTTTATAGAAAAATTTTCAGACAAAATTTGGACCAAATATTTCTATAAAAATTTACCACCAAATTTAGTTCAAAATTTTTTCTATAAAAGCTAGTACCAAATTTGGTCCGAAAATTTTTCTATACAAATTATACGAAAAATAATTATAAAAAAAAAAAATATAAAAAATTTCTATAAATATTAAAAATCAAAATTGTCTAAAAATGATTTTAAATATTTGTGTCCAAATCTATCAGAAAACTTATAAAAATTTTGGACCTAATTTACCCAAAAAAAAAAAGAATATTTTGAGCCAAAGTTAGGCTGATAAACTTTCTATAAATATAAAATATAGAAAGAAATTTGGTTCGAAAAATGTTTAGGACCAAAATTTTCAAAAAATATTGTTTAAAAACTTGGAACTAAATATTTGAAAAAAATTTCTACAAAAATTTAAGACTAATTCTATAAAAATTTCGGAACTAATTTAGTTCAAAAAAAAAAAAAAAAGATTTTTTTGTTTTTATGGTTCCAAAGAAATTCTATAAAAATTAAATAAAAAAATAACAAAATTTTTGTCGCAAAATTGTTCTATGTTTTTTTTTTTCGAAAAAGATTCATAAGAGAAAATAAATAAATAAGTAAATAAATAGATAAATAAACTAACAAATAAATAAATGAATAAATATATAAATCAATAAATAATAAATGAATAAATAACTAAATATATAAAGAAATGAATAACTAAAATGATTAATTAATTAAGTAAATAAATAAATAGATAAATAAATAAATAAATGAATAAATAAATAAACAAACAAATAAATAAATAGAAGAATAAATAATAAATAAATAAATAATAATAAATAAATAAATAGATAAATAAGTAAACAAATAAATAAATAAACAAATAAATAAAGAGATAAATAAATAAATGAATAAATAAATAATAAATAAATAAATAGATAAATAAATAAACAAATAAATAAATGAATAAATATATAAATTAATAAATAATAAATGAATAAATAACTAAATATATAAAGAAATGAATAACTAAAATGATTAATTAATTAAGTAAATAAATAAATAGATAAATAAATAAATAAATGAATAATAAATAAATAAATAAATAAACGAATAAATAAATAATAAATAAATAAATAATAATAAATAAATAAATAGATAAATAAGTAAACAAATAAATAAATAAGCAAATAAATAAATAAACAAATAAATAAATAAACGAATAAATAAATAGATAAATAAATAAATGAATAAATAAATAATAAATAAATAAATAATAATAAATAAATAAATAGATAAATAAATAAATAGATAAATAAATAAACAAATAAATAAATAAACGAATAAATAAAGAGATAAATAAATAAATGAATAAATAAATAATAAATAAATAAATAGATAAACAAATAAATAAAGAGATAAATAAATAAATGAATAAATAAATAATAAATAAATAAATAATAATAAATAAATAGATAAATAAATAAATAGATAAATAAATAAACAAATAAATAAATAAACGAATAAATAAAGAGATAAATAAATAAATGAATAAATAAATAATAAATAAATAAATAATAATAAATAAATAGATAAATAAATAAACAAATAAATAAATGAATAAATATATAAATTAATAAATAATAAATGAATAAATAACTAAATATATAAAGAAATGAATAACTAAAATGATTAATTAATTAAGTAAATAAATAAATAGATAAATAAATAAATAAATAAATGAATAAATAAATAAACAAACAAATAAATAAATAGAAGAATAAATAATAAATAAATAAATAAACGAATAAATAAATAATAAATAAATAAATAATAATAAATAAATAAATAGATAAATAAGTAAACAAATAAATAAATAAACAAATAAATAAATAAACAAATAAATAAAGAGATAAATAAATAAATGAATAAATAAATAATAAATAAATAAATAGATAAATAAATAAACAAATAAATAAATGAATAAATATATAAATTAATAAATAATAAATGAATAAATAACTAAATATATAAAGAAATGAATAACTAAAATGATTAATTAATTAAGTAAATAAATAAATAGATAAATAAATAAATAAATGAATAATAAATAAATAAATAAACGAATAAATAAATAATAAATAAATAAATAATAATAAATAAATA